>OZ035839.1:38388195-38582808 GCA_964034765.1 Knipowitschia caucasica | reverse complement strand
TCAAACACCTTTATATCCCCCCCCTCGTTACACATGGACTATTCCAACCACTCCCCTCAGGCAGGAGACTGCGGTCCATCAGGACTAGAACCTCCCGCCACAAGAACAGTTTCTTCCCCTCTGCTGTTGGACTCTTGAACACTTCTTAACCTGTCCCCCCGCCCTTTATAAAGTCACTTTACTGCCCATCATACGTCACTTTACTTCACTGTACTGCTGTCACCTTACATTGTGTGCACCATGTGCACTTGTGTATTGTAAATAGTAACTGTAACTCTATTTTAAATTTAAATTTATTCTTTAGAAGTGTTTTTTATTCTTATTTTTATTATCTCTTTTTGACTGTTGCACTGAGCCAAAGCAATTTCCAAGTCTGTGACCTCCTGTTACTTACGTGGCAATAAAAATGATTCTGATTCTGATTCTGATTAATACTTGACTCAGTCTGTAGGGGGCGCTATTGCTGCAATTTCGTCTTTTACACTTTCAGTTTACCCAAACCCGAGAGTTGAACAATCAATTCAAATTTTGTGCAAATCGGACTTTGTGTGTGCAAATGGTGGCATTTAATGTTGTACAACAGCGCCCCCTACAATTAATTTTTTTTAGTCTTATACCAAAGAACACCAAAATAACACTTTATGCCTGAAAAAAACTTGTTGCAAAGTTTGGTGAGTTTTTGTGTTTGTTCAGTGGGTCAAATATGAGATCAAACAACAGAAAACCTAAATACCTGTATCCCCATGTAAACCTTTACTCAGCCTGTAGGGGGCGCTAATGGGCCAATGTCATTGTTCACAATGTCATGTGACCTAGACCTAGGAGTTGAACAACAGAGTCAAGTTTAGTGCAAATCAGAGTTTGTAAATGTGCTCCTGTTTGCCCATACAATCTGTGAGTGTGTCCATACAGTCTCCATTGAATAACATGGGAACTTCACACCTCTCTATGAAAATAACCACATTTTGGGAGTCTGTCACTCTCAGACCGTTTGACTAATTCAAATTCTATATGCAACTATTGATGGTCCATGTGTTGAGACGATGTGGAGCGATTTTCAGCCAAATTAGTGAAAAGGCCGAGGCAGGTTTGATGTTTGAGCGAGGTGTACTTTTAAGAGATTTAACGATTTTCCCATAAACACAGACAGGGGAGTGCTGGTCGTCGCCACGGCAACAGGGTAAAAAAAAATCATATGTTGTCATTGACTTTTTGAATCCAAATGACAAAACAGAATTATGTGCAAAATTTCAAACATTTTGAGAAAACTAATTTTTATTAGGCCCATGTAAAACTTTGACATAGTCTGTAGGGGGCGCTCATGAGCCAATTTCAATATTTCTACTTTCAAATGACCTAGACCCTGGAGCTGAACAATGGATTAAAATGTTGTGCAAATCCGGCTTTGTTTGTGCAAACGGGAGCAAATTTACTTTTGTCAAAAATTTTGCCGCTCCGCTGCTCGGACAACGTTTAATTGATCCAAATTCTATATTCAATAATAGATGGGACATGGGTTTAGACCATGTGGAGCGATTTTGAGACAAATCGGTGAAACGGCCGAGGAGGAGATAATTTCCAACCAACATGTGTGAAAAATATCAATTTTCATTTTTCCATTTCCCATTGACATTAATGAGCTCCCTGTTTGTCAGGGGGCGGAGCCATAATAACTTTTTTTTCATGTCTTGACTTGAGGAACATGTGTACCGAGTTTCGTGGCTCTACGACAAACTTGACCTCCGACCCCCTCCCATAGGCGCAATGTAAACTGACTTTTGTAGGGGGCGCTGTTTGGGCATTTGTTTTGTCCCATCAAAAAGATTCAGATTCAGTTTATTTGCCATTTGCAGTAAAAAACACCCAAAAAAATAAATTTTTCGCCGGTTCTGAATTTTGGGCAAAATTTCACAACTTTTCATCAATGTTCAGGGGTCAAATTAAGGTTCAAAGTGCAGAAGAAAAAAGAAAGAAAGAAAGAAAGAAACCAAGGAATTTTTTTTTTAAATCTTCGAGCAAAAACAATATAGGTTTCCATAGTAACCTATAATACAAATGATACATCTTTTTAAAGCGAACGACAAGGCGAACGCAACTATTGGGTTCTCGGTGATTGACGAGCGCATCAGCGCTCGTCAATCACCTCGCTATCATGAGGTCACCCACCCCCCCCATAGGACCCCATTGATTACACTGTGTACTACAGCAGGAGCAAAGCCATTCAGTGCCTCCGGCACTGTTTTATCAGTGTCTGGGCACGCGCCGTCGGGCTTGGGGGACGAATGTCCGGACAGATGAAGTAACCCACCCCTTTTAAAGGACCAATCATTTCACTGTGTACTACAGCAGGAATAAAGCCATTCCGTGCCTCCGGCACGGATTTATCAGTGTCTGGGCACGTGCCGTCGCGTGCAGGTGCACTTATGACAGTTACAATCTATAGTATGGGAAAAGCAATAGGTCCTTACCCCGGTTGGGGCTCGGGCCTAATTATTGATTAAAAAAGACTTGTTACAAAGAGATCTGACATTAAGCGTAGCAAGTTTCAAAGTTTCAGTATCAGTGGTTGTGGTCGGCTGATTCTTACACGGAACAAGAATTAGATTTTCCAGATTAGACTGATTAACTCCAGATGTTTTTCTGTAATGTATTCTTTGTGTTATCACTAAGGGAATGGCACAGGTGGCTTCATGACAGGGCCCCAGCCGGGTCTCTCCTCTAACTAGACTGCCAGTGGCTGCGAAGCAGAGACCCTGTGCATCCTAGTGTTTAGAGAAAAGAGGGGAAGGGGAAGGCAGGGGAGGAGGATGGAGAGGTGGGTGGTTCTTACAAGGGGGGGTTGGAGGTGGATGGGTGTTAGGGGAGGGGCAAGTTGGGAGATGGACGAGGGGGGAGTGGAGGTGGAGGGGTTCTTGGTGATGGGTTAGGGAGGAGGTTGGCTAAACGAGGGGGGGTTGGGGTTACAATTGTTGAATATTGCACTTGCGGACCAAATTGTGTACTTTATATATGTAAACAATAGTACACAATAGAGCGGCTATCCTCCTGTGGACTCACAACCTGCAGGAGGAATCGTAGGAAGCTGGTGCTATGTGTACCGGGTTGCATCTCGATAAAGTTTTAATCACAAAAACGTGTCTCCCAGACCCCAACGCACTTTCTGTTGAATAAAAAAGGGTGACTCCGACAAAATGCGCACCGTCTTTTCCCCGATGCGGGCCGCTTGTTCATAGAGCTGAAAGATGCAAGCCACTTTACCGTGGTTCTCAGGGGACCATTTATTTCCATGTATTTCCATGATTTCAGATCCGTTAAACAACCTCCAGATGGCGCCATTCTACTGATTTTAGTGTCCACTGTTTGAACATCCAAAAACACAGCTCTGATTGGACCATCTTAAAGACTTTTCAAAAACAAAAGACATTCAATTTTTCTACGTTGTTGTTTTTTATTAAATTATTTTATTCTCCAGTGGAGGATCAGGAGGGCCAAGAAGGACTATGGGAAAAAGAGGAGCAGAAGCTGGCCCAGGGAAACGCCCGCGACGGGTGGAGAGGCCTAAAGAACATCTCCGGCTTTGGACAGAGTGCCAGAGGAACAGCAGATGGAGACCAGCACCGGGCGGATGAATTTAACCAGCACTTCAACCGGTTTGATTCTCCCCCCTCTCCATCTGCCCCCCCCTCCCGCCCCCACCTCTTCACACGTCCCCAGCCCAGTGGACACCGCCAGTGGACACCGCCTCCGGCTGCCCCGGGCCCTCCTGCCCCCGCATCCCCAGCCCCCACCTCGGACAGTACACCCCAGTCCCCCCCCCTCTCCATCACACCGGACCAGGTGAGGAGTCAGCTCCAGCGACTGAATCAGAATCAGAATCAGAATCAGAATCATTTTTATTGCCAACGTAAGTAACGGGAGGTCACAGACTTGGAAATTGCTTTGGCTCAGTGCAACAGTCAAAAAGAGATAATAAAAATAAGAATAAAAAACACTTCTAAAGAATAAATTTAAATTTAAAATAGAGTTACAGTTACTATTTACAATATACAAGTGCACATGGTGCACACAATGTAAGGTGACAGCAGTACAGTGAAGTAAAGTGACGTATGATGGGCAGTAAAGTGACTTTATAAAGGGCGGGGGGACAGGTTAAGAAGTGTTCAAGAGTCCAACAGCAGAGGGGAAGAAACTGTTCTTGTGGCGGGAGGTTCTAGTCCTGATGGACCGCAGCCTCCTGCCTGAGGGGAGTGGTTGGAATAGTCCATGTGCAGGGTGAGAGGGGTCGGCTGTGATACGACCAGCCCGGCCTCGAGCTCGGGCGACGTACAGGTCCTGCAGCGATGGAAGGCTGCGGCCGATCACTTCCTCTGCAGAGCGCACAATGCGCTGTAGTCTCTGTTTGTCCCTGACTGTGGCTCCAGCGAACCACACGGTGATGGAGGAGGTGAGGATGGACTCGATGATGGCCGTGTAGAACTGCACCAACATCTGTGCAGGCAGCTTGGCTTTCCTGAGCTGCCGCAGGAAGTACATCCTCTGCTGGGCCTTCTTGATGAGGGAGCTGATGGTCGGCTCCCACTTGAGGTCCTGGGTGATGGTGGTGCCCAGGAAACGGAAGGACTCCACAGAGGTGATGGGGGAGTCCATCACGGAGGGTGGGGGCGGGGGGACAGTGCTCTTCCTGAAGTCCACAATCATCTCCACTGTCTTCTGGGCGTTCAGCTCCAGGTTGTTACCACTGCACCAGGACACCAGCCGGTCCACCTCCCTCCTGTAGGCGGACTCATCGTTGTTGGAGATGAGTCCAATGAGGGTGGTGTCGTCCGCGAACTTGATCAGCTTCACGGAGTCGTGGCTGGAGGTGCAGTGGTTGGTGTACAGGGAGAAGAGCAGGGGAGAAAGAACACAGCCCTGTGGGGCTCCTGTATTTATAATCCGAGAGTCCGAGACATTCTTCCCCAGACGCACTCGCTGCTTCCTGTCCGTCAGGAAGTCAGTGATCCACCTGCAGGTGGAATCGGGCACGTTGAGCTGGGAGAGCTTGTCCTGGAGCAGGGATGGCAGGATTGTGTTGAAGGCAGAGCTGAAGTCCACGAACAGGACCCTGGCGTAGGTCCCCGGGGAGTCCAGGTGCTGTAGGATGTGGTGGAGGGCCAGGTTAATGGCGTCGTCTACAGATCTGTTGGCTCTGTAGGCGAACTGCAGGGGGTCCAGGAGGGGGGAGGTGAGGGACTTGAGATGGGAGAGAACCAGGCGTTCAAATGACTTCATGACGACAGACGTAAGTGCTACAGGTCTGTAGTCATTGAGTCCTGTGATCCTGGGCTTCTTCGGGACGGGGACAATGATGGAGGATTTGAAGCAGGCCGGGACATGGCAGGACTGCAGAGAGGAGTTGAAAATGTCCGTGAACACAGGAGTAAGCTCACTGGCGCAGTGTCTCAGAGTGGCCGGAGACACGTGGTCCGGGCCAGGAGCTTTGCGGGGGTGCAGCCTCAGGAAGAGTTGTTTAATCTCTTTAGCGGCTATTGTTAGGCTGGGGGCAGGGCTGATGGGTGGGTCGTTAGAGTAGTGGGGGGTGGGGGAGGGAGAGGTGTCAGGGGCAGCATCAAAGCGACTGAAAAATAAGTTCAGATCGTCAGCTAGCTTGTGGTCATCAGCACAGGGGGGGGCTTTGGGTTTGTAGTTGGTGATCTCCCGTAGGCCCCTCCAGACAGAAGCAGTATGAAGCTGAGGAAATCCGCAGGACCGGACGGGATCAGTCCCAGGCTGCTGAGGACCTGTGCAGACCAGCTCTCTGGGGTCCTCAGCTACATGTACAACCTGAGCCTCAGCCTGGAGAAGGTCCCTGTCCTGTGGAAGACCTCCTGTGTGATCCCGGTTCCAAAAACAGCACACGCCAAGGAACCGGCTCACTACAGACCAGTCGCACTGACCTCCCACCTGATGAAGACAATGGAGCACTGACCTCCCACCTGATGAAGACCATGGAGCACTGACCTCCCACCTGATGAAGACCATGGAGCACTGACCTCCCACCTGATGAAGACCATGGAGCACTGACCTCCCACCTGATGAAGACCATGGAGCACTGACCTCCCACCTGATGAAGACCATGGAGCACTGACCTCCCACCTGATGAAGACCATGGAGCACTGACCTCCCACCTGATGAAGACCATGGAGCGGCTCATCCTCACCCATCTCCGCTCCGTGGTCAGCCCCACCCTGGACCCGCTGCAGTTCGCCTACAGACCCAACATCGGAGTAGAGGACGCCGTCATCTACTTCCTGCAGCGGACGCTCTCCCACCTGGAGCCTGCAGGGGGCGCTGTGAGGGTCATGTTTTTGACTTCTCCAGCGCTTTCAATACCATCAGGCCGGCACTGCTGCAGGGGAAGATGGAGGACGCGGGAGTGGACAGTAGCCTCACTGCATGGACCATCAACTACCTCACTGCATGGACCATCAACTACCTCACTGCATGGACCATCAACTACCTCACTGCATGGACCATCAACTACCTCACTGCATGGACCATCGACTACCTCACTGCATGGACCATCAACTACCTCTCAGACCGACCACAGTACGTGCGGCTGCAGCTGTGAGTCTGAGGTGGTCGTCTGCAGCACTGGGGCCCCTCAGGGCACTGTCCTCTCACCGTTTCTCTTCACCATCTACACCTCAGACTTCACACACGACACACACAGCTGTCACCTGCAGAAGTTCTCCGACGACTCCGCCATCGTGGGCTGTGTGTCTGAGGGGAACGAACTGGAATATCGGTCGGTTATCAAGGACTTTGTCGACTGGTGTGAGCGCAACCACTTGTGCTTGAACACCAGTAAGACCAAGGAGACGGTCATCGACTTCAGGAGAAAACCACTTTCCCACACGCTGCTGAACATCCAGGGGGAGGACATTGAGCTGGTGACAGCTTCAAGTACCTGGGTGTTCACATTAACAATAAACTGGACTGGTCCATAATACAAACGCCCTGCACAAGAAGGGCCAAAGTCGCCTCTTCCTTCTGAGGAGGCTGAGGTCCTTCTGAGGAGGCTGAGGTCCTTCTGAGGAGGCTGAGGTCCTTCTGAGGAGGCTGAGGTCCTTCTGAGGAGACTGAGGTCCTTCTGAGGAGGCTGAGGTCCTTCTGAGGAGGCTGAGGTCCTTCTGAGGAGGCTGAGGTCCTTCTGAGGAGGCTGAGGTCCTTCTGAGGAGACTGAGGTCCTTCTGAGGAGACTGAGGTCCTTCTGAGGAGGCTGAGGTCCTTCTGAGGAGGCTGAGGTCCTTCTGAGGAGGCTGAGGTCCTTCTGAGGGGGCTGAGGTCCTTCTGAGGAGGCTGAGGTCCTTCTGAGGAGACTGAGGTCCTTCTGAGGAGGCTGAGGTCCTTCTGAGGGGGCTGAGGTCCTTCTGAGGAGGCTGAGGTCCTTCTGAGGAGACTGAGGTCCTTCTGAGGAGGCTGAGGTCCTTCGGAGTGAGCAGGCCTCTGCTCAGGACTTTTTATGACTCTGTGGTAGCTTCTGCCATTTACTACGCTGCCGTGTGCTGGGCCCCGGGCAGCACAGAGCGGGACAGAAACAGACTGAACAAGCTGGTCAGGAGGAGGTGAGGGACAGGAGGCCCCTGGACTCTGTGGAGGAGGTGAGGGACAGGAGGCCCCTGGACTCTGTGGAGGAGGTGAGGGACAGGAGGCCCCTGGACTCTGTGGAGGAGGCGAGGGACAGGAGGCCCCTGGACTCTGTGGAGGAGGTGAGGGACAGGAGGCCCCTGAACTCTGTGGGGGAGGCGAGGGACAGGAGGCCCCTGGACTCTGTGGAGGAGGTGAGGGACAGGAGGCCCCTGGACTCTGTGGAGGAGGTGAGGAACAGGAGGCCCCTGGACTCTGTGGAGGAGGCGAGGGACAGGAGGCCCCTGGACTCTGTGGAGGAGGTGAGGGACAGGAGGCCCCTGGACTCTGTGGAGGAGGTGAGGGACAGGAGGCCCCTGGACTCTGTGGAGGAGGTGAGGGACAGGAGGCCCCTGGACTCTGTGGAGGAGGTGAGGGACAGGAGGCCCCTGGACTCTGTGGAGGAGGTGAGGGACAGGAGGCCCTTGGACTCTGTGGAGGAGGTGAGGGACAGGAGGCCCCTGGACTCTGTGGAGGAGGTGAGGGACAGGAGGCCCCTGGACTCTGTGGAGGAGGTGAGGGACAGGAGGCCCCTGGACTCTGTGGAGGAGGTGAGGGACAGGAGGCCCCTGGACTCTGTGGAGGAGGTGAGGGACAGGAGGCCCCTGGACTCTGTGGAGGAGGTGAGGGACAGGAGGCCCCTGGACTCTGTGGAGGAGGTGAGGGACAGGAGGCCCTTGGACTCTGTGGAGGAGGTGAGGGACAGGAGGTGCTAGCCAAAGCCACCTCCATCATGAACAACACCTCCCACTGCACAGGACTGAGGAGGAGCTGAGGAGCTCCTTCAGTGGAAGACTGAGGCACCCTCAGTGTAGGAAGGAGCGCTACCGCAGGGCCTTTATCCCCACCGCTGTCAGACTGTACAATAAGTCACTTTAAATTATCACTGTGTGAAAACCTGCACTACTATTGACACTGTTTCCAATTGACACTTGTCACTTTTGTTGTACATAATTATTGTCACTTTATTGTACATATACAGGGAAGCGAAAGTATTCGGACCCCTTGAACACTTTTCACATTTCAGGCTTCAAACATAAAGATATAACATTTAATTTTTTGTCATGAATCAACAACACTGCATGAAAAGTTAGATTTTCGTCACCCTAAACTGCAGGAAATCACGCTCTTTTTCGGGTATCTCAGGCAGTTTTCAGAACCCGCAGTTAGGGTGCCCTGTCCTCCAAACTGCCGCATCCGTACCATGCTAATGTCCCTACTTTGCATATGAATGCAGCGAAACACTGCGGCCGCCGAGCGCTAATGGCCCTAATTAGCATATGAATGCAGCGGCTGGCCAGGCTGCTATTCAGCATTGGCGGATACCACTACTTTCAAACTCGTGATTGGCTGAAAAATCACACGTGGCCAGCCCACGTGGGATTACTCCCCATTGGATGAAATCACTACTTTCAAATAAGTATAATCTCTCGTGATTGGCTGGCAGATCCGTCACTATTGGTCACCCTGCCTCATAACTAATGTAATAATATTTATATAAATATTCGTATTATTTATAGAATAAATGAAAATTTTCCAGGAATATGTTCATACAAAGAAAGCCTTATTAAAAACACAAAAACACACACACACACACAGGTGTAGGGTAATAATACTACAGATTATGTTATGAGCAGAATAGTACGGCTAGTCTCCAAGTCAGAGGCTGGCCGTCCTATTCGAGTGGGGGATCTGTTTTAATTTTAGGGCACCAGCAGAGTTGAAAAGGTCTGCACAGATCCAAAACCAACTTTGCCTCGAGTCAGTCTTATAATCAAAAGGTAGTTAATTCGTAAATCGGCCAGGGATATACCGAGATCTAACAACACGACTCTGATGGGGTTGAGTTAAAGAAAAGGGGTTTATTGATTACAAAGTGGGATAAAAATATAACGAAAAGGGATTTCTGGTCACATTAAAAGCAGGAGTTGTACACATATACATATACTTTGAGCCGTTCAGAGGGAGGTAGGTGACTGGGATGAGGATGGAGTGGAGGATGAGAATGAAGAATAGGGTGGAGGCGATGTCGTCCACGTGGTTTCTTTGTCCGGGCAGGCGGGAATTATGAAGCCAGCGACGGCAGTCCAACTTTGGATCCAGGCGTGCACACTCAGTCCGGAATGAGTCACGTGCGCAGAGTCCGGAGCCAGGGCCGGCTGGTTATGAAGAGTTCATAAATCCCAACCAGAAAATAGGTTTGCTTGAAAGGGAAAGTCTCGATGCGGACGGGCACAGTCGTTGCTGGAGGCACGTACTTGTGCTGCCGCAGAGTCGATAGGGAGGTTGCGATAGTGATTTCAGGAGAAGACAAGAGGCAGTACAATGGCATTGTGAGAGTTTATATTGACTTCTAAAGGGGGCGTGTCCATGCCTTCCCTCTCTGTGGACAGAACCCTTCACAACGGACATTTTGCAAAGGAAACACACAGGATTGATGCGAATGATCACAACACATGTACAAACACACAGTGCATTTACATCACAGACATTAAACACACGAGTAAGGTCCGTAACGTTAATATCATTGAGTAATGTCCCTTTTGAGTGTCCGTCTTGGGTGCGGTAGCGTCCAGTGTCCGCTAGGGGGCGCCAGAGGGCCGCGGGTGGACCCCTTGGTCCGTGGGATGCATTTGTGGGTGACAATGCTGATTTTTATCAGCTTCTCTGTTGACATGAAAAAGGCACCAGATGGGTATCCCGCTGTTTTATTGGTCCGTCTGGCGTCTGTAATCCTCATGATGGATGCTGCTCCTGTGGCTGAACCCCATGGTTCCTTTGAAGTTGTGGTGAGGTATTATCTCCATTTGGTCAATGGTTCACAGAGAAGACAGGCCCGGCCGGCCCTGTCCTCCGTTTTAACCTTACATACCCCCCCCACGGCAGAGATGCACCTTCCGACAAGGTGCATGTCATGTCGGATATGCCGTGAGGTTGTCCTCAGTCGGTCGTCTCGCCTGTTCGGGTGTTAGTGTACAATTTGTGGTGACATGTTACAACATTCCCGTCTCAAATGTGACTCAGTAGCTCGCAAGCGCGTAACTGGGGCCAGGCTCGTAGCGGTTGGGTCTCGGGCCTCTGGCTTGGTTTGTCGAGGCCGGGTTTACTCTAAGGCGAGTCCTGGCCCTGCAGGCTAGTTCTAACCGGGATCAGGGGTTTTAGGGAGTGAGCTCCGGCCGTGAACTCTAAGGTTTGGGCCGGTGCGCCTGGCTCCTGGGTCTCTTGGTCTGGAAGACTCAAAGTTCCAAGCCAAGAGATTAGCAGGAGTTTCTACTTTAGGGGACTAGGATACAAAAATAGGAAACTTCAAAAATCAAAAAGGGTGGCTGTCTTGGCAGCGGGTAGGAGCGTCATTAAGGCACTCGATGGTGAGGGGTTCCCATCTTGCTCGTTCTAAAAGGGGAGTGTAAGGGTTACACGAATATATGACGTAGCAAGTGGGGCTTTAATTACGAGGGACATTTCCTGTATATAAACGGGGACGACAGGTATGATTGTCTAAGAGACTGATTAGGTATTGAGGTAGATATGTTTGGATCTGAGCTGGTGACTCTTAGTGGGGTTTTAGGCCCTTGGTTCACCTTCCGTGATAGAAAGAGTGACTGTCTCGAGTGGGTGACTTTGGAGGTCCTCGTACTCTGACTCGTTGACCTGGGGACGCCGACTCAAATTGCCACGCTCGACGGCGCTGTCGCCCCGGTTTGGTCGTCTACGGATCTGTCTCGTCATTGCCTCCGTGCACCTGTTAAAGCTATCACGGAGTCGTCTAACCCGTCTATTTAGGACGAAGACCGTGGCTACGGCCAGGCCGTACCCGAGTCCTACCGCGATGGCCATGACTGTATCGGGGGCGGCCCAGGAGTAGGCTACTGGTTGGTGGTGGATGGTCGGTCGCTTGGCAATCTCTTGAAGGAGGTTGTCTACGACCGTAACGTCAACGGTTTGTGCCCCCTCGTAGGTGGCTTGGACGAGGGTGGAGGGTTGAAGTTCCAAGGCCCTTTTCTCAAAGAACTCTGGTACCTCGACCTCCGCCTCGTACTGGTTTGGGTACAGGTGGTATAGTGCCAGGTCGCCTACGTGCAGGATGGCGTCGGCCGGGACATCGACCCAAAAGGTTTCGTCCGGGAGGCTTACTCGAGACGAGGTGTCATGTTTGTCATAGGTCAGGGTCGCCGTTCTAAGGAGAGTGTTCACTAGCCATCGTGCCCCTACAATCTCTGCTCTGGTTTCGGTTATTTGCTTCCGAGAGGTGACCGTCGCGGGGCATCGACTCCCTGGAGTCATGGGCCTCAGGCCGCAGATGCCATCTGTGCTGTCCCTGACGAAAGGTTTGCTGGGGCAGAGGTAATGGATGTCCTTAGTGAGGGTGCACATCCTTAGATTTGGCGTTAGGTACAAATTGGGGTTGCTGTCGTGGTAGGCTACTATGTCTGGCGTCTGGACTCTGAGGTGGGCATTGTCCCTCCAGGTCCCTAGGTTAGTGATCCCTTTCAGTCGGTAGATTTTGTCGCCGGGAACTATTGGCAAGGTGACTAGGAAGGCTACCTCGCGGTCTAGAGGATTAACATAGATGGGGACTGCAGCGCCCAGCGTGTACGCTAAGTGGGCTTGCATGGGTGTTACAGCGTCCCGTGTGGCTACGGCTAGGATGTCCTCGACTAGCGATAGCGGCACGAGGTATGGCGGGATACGGCCCATGGCTAGATTTTCGATGGAGGAGCTGAGGTGACGTAACATGTCCTCCATCAGTTGTGTGGTCAGCTGAGTATGGGCGTAGTCTAGTTGGAGGACGTCTAAGAGTTGGTTGACCGCAGCGGAGGTGCGTTTAATCGCAACCTCGTGCGTGTTAAGTACTAGCATGGTTCCTTTCAGGGACTTTCCCAAGGTCACCACGTCGTTCTGTTGTTGGTCAAGTCTGGTTTTGACATCCTCGAGCTCAGAGGCCATTTCTTGTTGGTGACGTCTGAGGGAGGATAGGCTGATGGCGTTTACCGTGGACATCCCTAAGCTAAAGAGGGTGCCCAGGGCGGACGCCGCGCCGAGGAGAGCCCCAATAAATCGTTTGGGTCTGGGGCGAGGGTCACTGAGCTCTGTCCTAGTGATCGTGAACTTCTCTAGTTGCGTCAGCATGTGTTGTATGTCTGCCTCAGCATGTTCCACGACCGTCTGGGTCCAGCGTGCACCTGCCCAATCTTTGAGTGTGACCTTCAAGGGCAGGTTCTTGCGGCAGACTTTACTAGGATTGAGTCTGACAAAGATTCGCTGTGTGTGGAGTCGGACATCCGTGATGAGGAGCCCGGGTTGTTCCTTTAAAACGATCCCGGAGGCTGGTCCGGTCTCAATAATTTCTGGGGTGCCGAGACCCAGTATGCAGGTCAGCACGAGAAGGAAAGTGGGCCACATGTTCTGCAAGGCGTGAAACAACTGTTAGGGGTTAGACAGAGACAGAGAAAGGGAGAGTCGATTAGTGCAGCCGAGAAGAGTGCTGGGCTAATCGTGTTTGAGGTCACGTGGTGTGTTCCTAACTGGGGTTTGAAGTGTGCCCTGCTTGTCCCATGGGGCTTTGTTTGTGTGGTTTGGTTTGGCTGTAACGGGCCCATCTGAGGGTGGGCTCTCTACCTTTTGTGACCTCGATTTGGTGCACTGCGGTTGAGAGTTTGTTTCCCACCCTGTATGGTCTTGACCAGCGGGGTCGCGGTTTCCGGCGTAGTCTGGTGGGGCCGGTTCCCACGTGTCCTGGGGAATGTGCCAAGGTGTAATACCATACCTGGTTTTTGACCTGGAGGTGGTCCTGCGGGTCGGTCCTGTATTGGTTTGTCCTCAGGAGCCGGGGGAGTTTCACGTTCTCGTCACTCCGGTTTGGGGATACGTACCTTAGTATTTCGGTCGCCGTTCGGTCCGTTGTTTCTACCTGTTGTAGTGCCTGACGTGTGTTGTTTATACCTGTTTGTTTCCTCATGCTTCGAGGCACCACGAGTACCGACGAAGTGAGTGTATCGGAAGCAGAATCTAACAGCCCATGGCGTATCGGCAGTATTCCTTCATCACGGCCGGGGGTTCCGAGCGTCGTGTCGATCATGACGTCGAAGGGGCGTTCAAGTGTGGGGTTGTCGTGTCGGAGGGAGGCTAAGTCCGACCTGTCGGGGTCGGGGGCCGTCCCCCCCCAGTCCGGGTAGTCCCGTTGGCCTAGGGTTAAGTCCTGGCGTGCGTCAGGGGGGTTGCCGTGGGGTTGTCCTCCATGTTTGGGGAGGTCCCCGGCGTTCCCATCGCGGGTCACTGGCCATTGTGTCGCAGCATATGCGGACGGCCCAGGCTTGGGGCACCGTAAGTCGTGTGGTCCATGTAGCATGTTCAGATGTGGGCCAGGGGGGTCGTTGTAGGTTTGTCCGCTATGTTGAGGGCGGGCCCTTTCGTCCCAATGGCTGCGGTCTGAAACATGTCTCGTATGGACGTCAGGTGGGCCGGGGTCATGGGTCGGATAGTCATGTTGTCTGTGTCGCATGTCCATGTGTGTTCCCGGAGGGGCGTCGTGGGGGTCGCAGTGGTCGACGTGTCCAATGTTGGGTTGTGTATTGTTCCTATGACCTTGATTTTGGTCCTTTCCCGTCATGATACTTACCAGTTCGGCCACGCTCCTGCGTTCACAGTTGGACGATGGTTCGCCGCGGTCGGAGCGAGGGGAGTGTGGGCCGGAGGTACTGTCACGGCTGGTTCCGTTCAAAATAGCGGTCCTGATTTCCGCTGCGCGATCAAGATCCATGGTCGCGCTTGGAGTCATGCTCAGTCCCTGTTGGTGGTCCCTACTTACCTGTTGGATTTGTTGTAAGCGGGTCGCGGCGGATTTCCTAGTTTCCGCCAGTTGTCGTTCCAGGTCACTCACTGTGTTTTGGAGCCTTGCTTTCTGGGCTTCGGAGTCGCGCAAGGTTATCCTGGAGATTATGGCCAGTCGTCCTAGCCACTGGGTTAGGGTCTTACCTTGGAGTTTCGTCGTAGTAGCTTCGGATGCTAATATGGAGGTAGCATCTTGTAAGTCAGAGAGTGAGCTGTGCTCAAGCGTGTCGTAGCCCCCTGGGAATAACTTCTCGGTGAGGTCTCGCAGAAAGTTATCCACTATGTCGTGACCTTCTGAGACACCGTCGTGCTTGCTTGGTCGTGGCGAGTTTCCGCCATCGATTTCCATATTTGTGTGGGTGAGTGTATGCGAGTATGACTTGGAACGTGTGTGTACGACACGGTGGGAGGAGGGAAAGGAGGAAAGCAGTGCTATAGAGAGGGTAGTTTAGCTGTTGGTCGTGTGGTGGTGTAGACCTTGGTGTGTGTCGAAACCGTGACTACAGCGTCCTCTCCGTGTGGCGGTGTATGCGAGTAGGCGGCCTAGGGCAGGGGCCGGGCGTTAGTACTTCTTCACCTGTGTGTCAGCGGAGAGCGTTGGGGTTAGTGGCGTTGGCGCACGTAGGGTTACCAGTGGCGCCAGCGGCAGCAGCAGTATTAGGGCGCGGCGTTAATCCGCAGCGGTAGACGCGGCGTAAGAGACGCAGCGTGAGATGCACCTGCGTGGGAGACACACCTGCTTAGGACGCACTTGCGTTTGGTGTCGCACTTGCGTTTGGTGTCGCACTTGCGTTTGGGTCGCACTTGCGTTTGGGTCGCACTTGCGTTTGGTGTCGCACTTGCGTTTGGGTCGCACTTGCGTTTGGGTCGCACTTGCGTTTGGTGTCGCACTTGCGTTTGGGTCGCACTTGCGTTTGGGTCGCACTTGCGTTTGGTCTCGCACTTGCGTTTGGGTCGCACTTGCGTTTGGGTCGCACTTGCGTTTGGTGTCGCACTTGCGTTTGGGTCGCACTTGCGTTTGGTCTCGCACTTGCGTTTGGTGTCGCACTTGCGTTTGGTCTCGCACTTGCGTTTGGTCTCGCACTTGCGTTTGGATCGCACTTGCGTTTGTTGTCGCACTTGCGTTTGGGGACGCACTTGCGTTTGGGTCGCACTTGCGTTTGGGTCGCACTTGCGTTTGGGTCGCACTTGCGTTTGGGTCGCACTTGCGTTTGGGTCGCACTTGCGTTTGGGTCGCACTTGCGTTTGTTGTCGCACTTGCGTTTGGGGACGCACTTGCGTTTGTTGTCGCACTTGCGTTTTGGACGCACTTGCGTTTCGGACGCACTTACGTTTCGGACGCACTTGCGTTTGGGTCGCACTTGCGTTTGGGTCGCACTTGCGTTTGGGTCGCACTTGCGTTTGGGGACGCACTTGCGTTTGTTGTCGCACTTGCGTTTGTTGTCGCACTTGCGTTTGGGGACGCACTTGCGTTTGTTGTCGCACTTGCGTTTTGGACGCACTTGCGTTTCGGACGCACTTACGTTTCGGACGCACTTGCGTTTGGTACGCACTTGCGTTTTGGGCCGCGGCGTAGCTTTAGACGCAGCTCAAGTAAGCAGTAGCAAAAAGGCAGCAGGCAGAGGCAAGGCAATGCAATTTTAGTGACAGTGAGGGTTAGAAATAGAGTATTAGTTTTGATGTAGTACGATCAAACATAGAGTTTGGCAGAGTAGAGTGTTAGTTTCACCACTAGGTGGGAGTGCAGTATCTGTCAGATCACACGCCGATGTGGTTGAACGATAACGCGCATCATGCAGGAGCAGAAGTACAGAATCGGATTAGTTACCACAGCAATGTGTTATTATCAGTGGCAAGGAGGGGGGCGGGGGTGTGTGGGAGTGCAGTGTTTGTTAAATCACCACACAGATGTGTTACTGTAAACTAGCAGTAGTGAGTGAGCAGGAATAAAGCATAGAATGCGTATCACCAGCGACATGCAGCAGAAGGAGAGCGGAGTTTACAGCATTAACCTTGGCTAATGCAGTAATGTAGCTTAACAATTATGTTTAAGAGGAGAAGCAGAAACAGAGTGTTAGCTTTTGTTATGTATAGCAGTAATGTGTTCTAATAGCAACATGCGCTAGAAGTAGCAGAGTTACAGTATGAAACTTGGTCAATGCAGTAATGTAGCCTAACAATTATGCTTAAGAGGAGAAGCAGAAACAGAGTGTTAGCTGTTGTTATAGCAGTAATGTGTTTTAATAACAATATGACATGCAGCAGGAATCCGTGAAGCAGAAACACGGCATATGATTAGTTACTACAATAACGTTAAAGAGGAGAAACAGGAACAGAGTGTTAGCTTTACCAATGTATGGCAGTAATGTGGTTATTGAGTTGGAGTAACAAAACAGCACGGAGGTATAGCAAAGCCGTTTCACGTTAGAGCCACATTCACAGATGATTAAAGACGTGGTGCAGAATGAAGTGTCAAGACAGCAGCAATGTGGTCCCGGAAGTAGTGCCGGGACCGGAAAGCAATTTTGTGTTAGACAATAAAAGAGGTGCGGCTCGTTTAGCAGTGTGCCGAGACGGCTGGCGCCTTATGATCGTCAGAACACAGAATCAGAGTGAGATAGGGTAGTATGCAAGTATAGTAAGTGGTGTTATTGTTAGACAACAGGTAGACAATGCAGCAGAATGGTATTAGCAGTGGGGATGCGGCTCTGGCTTTTAGCGCGCCAGGGCCGGAAGTTAGCCGTATGCTAAAAACAAAGGAGCGTAGCTAGCATGTAGCTTGCCGGCAACGGGACATTTTAGCAGCAGTTTAGGCAATAAACAATGAGTTTTGGTGACCGAATGCAGTTCGGTTAAACAGAGTGGCACTAGTTTTAACGGTAGAGAAGCAGCGTATAGTGGGAGCAGTAGTAGGAGCAACGGCGTTGTCAGAGTTAGCTTTGAGGCTAGCGGGGCCCGGGCGGAAGTTAGCCTTATGCTAGAACAAAGGAGGGTAGCTAGCCATTAGCTTTCGAGCGTGGAACGTTTAAGCAGTAGTTTATACAACGAAAGTCTGGAGCGAGTTATACAGTTCGCACAAGCACGTAATCACAGTGGTGGGATGGTGTTTGTCTGTATTGTGCAGTACAGTCTTGGTGTGTGTATGTCCAACAGCAGAGTAGCAGGAGAAAGTGGTGAGACAGAGTTAGCGTTAGCCACCTTTAGCAGAACAACAGCATCACATTCACACAGCTGCCATTTACAGCCTTTTACACAGATATACTCGGTTAAAATCCTGTGTGACTTGGGTCACAAAGGGACACAGAGTAGATCCGTACGCCCGTGTTCTGGACACGGTGTACAGTGGAGTTATAAGAATAAGGTTTTGCGCTTTCTCTTCAGAGGGAAGCGACTTTCACAGACTCACGCTGCCTGACTGGCCTAGACAGGGCAAAACGTTGGAGAGAATGTGTAGTACCCAGTACAAGCCGGGATTTGAGAATAAAATGAGGGGGTCGGCCCGATGTTCCCCGGGTCCGGTGTTCCCCGGGTCCGGTGTTCCCCGGGTCCGGTGTTCCCCGGGTCCGGTGTTCCCCGGGTCCGGTGTTCCCCGGGTCCGGTGTTCCCCGGGTCCGGTGTTCCCCGGGTCCGGTGTTCCCCGGGTCCGGTGTTCCCCGGGTCCGGTGTTCCCCGGGTCCGGTGTTCCCCGGGTCCGGTGTTCCCCGGGTCCGGTGTTCCCCGGGTCCGGTGTTCCCCGGGTCCGGAGTTCCCCGGGTCCGGTGTTCCACGGGTCCGGTGTTCCCCGGGTCCGGAGTTCCCCGGGTCCGGTGTTCCCCGGGTCCGGTGTTCCCCGGGTCCGGTGTTCCCCGGGTCCGGTGTTCCCCGGGTCCGGTGTTCCCCGGGTCCGGTGTTCCCCGGGTCCGGTGTTCCCCGGGTCCCGGTGTTCCCCGGGTCCGGTGTTCCCCGGGTCCGGTGTTCCCCGGGTCCGGTGTTCCCCGGGTCCGGTGTTCCCCGGGTCCGGTGTTCCCGGTCCGTGTTCCCGGGGTCCCGGTGTTCCCCGGGTCCGGTGTTCCCCGGGTCCGGTGTTCCCCGGGTCCGGTGTTCCCCGGGTCCGGTGTTCCCCGGGTCCGGTGTTCCCCGGGTCCGGTGTTCCCCGGGTCCGGTGTTCCCGGGTCCGGTGTTCCCCGGGTCCGGTGTTCCCCGGGGTCCCGGGTCTTTCCCGGGTCCGGTGTTCCCCGGGTCCGGTGTTCCCCGGGTCCGGTGTTCCCCGGGTCCGGTGTTCCCCGGGTCCGGTGTTCCCCGGGTCCGGTGTTCCCCGGGTCCGGTGTTCCCCGGGTCCGGTGTTCCCGGGTCCGGTGTTCCCCGGGTCCGGTGTTCCCGGTCCGGTGTTCCCCGGGTCCGGTGTTCCCCGGGTCCGGTGTTCCCGGGTCCGGTGTTCCCCGGGTCCGGTGTTCCCCGGGTCCGGTGTTCCCCGGGTCCGGAGTTCCCCGGTCCGGTGTTCCCGGTCCGTGGTTCCCCGGGTCCGGTGTTCCCCGGGTCCGGTGTTCCCCGGGTCCGGTGTTCCCCGGTCCGGTGTTCCCCGGGTCCGGTGTTCCCCGGTCCGGTCCGGTCCCGGTCGTGTTCCCCGGGTCCGGTGTTCCCCGGTCCGTGTTCCCCGGGTCCGGTGTTCCCCGGTCCGGTTTCCCCGGGTCCGGTGTTCCCGGGTCCGGTGTTCCCCGGGTCCGGTGTTCCCGGGTTCCCCGGTCCGTTCCCCGGGTCCGGTGTTCCCGGGTCCGGTGTTCCCCGGGTCCGGTGTTCCCGGGTCCGGTGGTTCCCCGGGTCCGGTGTTCCCCGGGTCCGGTGTTCCCCGGGTCCCATGTTCCCCGGGTCCGGAGTTCCCCGGGTCCGGTGTTCCACGGGTCCGGTGTTCCCCGGGTCCGGTGTTCCACGGGTCCGGTGTTCCACGGGTCCGGTGTTCCCCGGGTCCGGTGTTCCACGGGTCCGGTGTTCCCCGGGTCCGGTGTTCCACGGGTCCGGTGTTCCCCGGGTCCGGAGTTCCCCGGGTCCGGTGTTCCCCGGGTCCGGTGTTCCCCGGGTCCGGTGTTCCACGGGTCCGGTGTTCCACGGGTCCGGTGTTCCACGGGTCCGGTGTTCCCCGGGTCCGGACCTTCATCGGACCTTCCAAACGCCGGAGGGCCCGGTGTTCCCCGACTGCGGGCCTCGCTCATAGACATGTTATTGCTGCGCGCGGATAATGGAGCAACAAGCGGCTTTCGCTCATAACTAGTCTATTTTGGGTAGGCCTGCAGATTAGTAAGTAGGCCAAATTCGCTTGCAAACTACAAAGGCTAACTGGAATTGGGGTTTCAAAGAATATGGTTCAAACGCACACACGCACACACATGCACTCACGCGCGCACATACACACAAGCTCATTTATGAAACTTGCGTTGAAAAAGATGTACATTTTGGGTGTATATTCCATTTACGCAATTTGCCAAAATGTTTTGATACATTAGAAAAATCCGTCTTGAATTGTAGAAGTGAATAAATATAGATTGATTGAATGAATGAATAATTCATATATATTATGCAGCGGTGGCTCTGAATGAAGCGTCTGCAGCGTCTTGGACGCAGCCTGGCTCGGGGTAGAAGTGCGCATGAGGCACTGTACACTTCAGAGAGCGTTTGTCCAGATTTCACAAAGAAACTCTGGAGCCAAAACTTCTGCACATGTGGCGCGACCTCTCACGGCACTCGCTGCGCACTCTGGACAGGGCAGTGAGACATTTGAGTGAGCAATACCATCGATGCGTTATTGGGGTGTGTGTCTGTGTGAGGGTTACACAAATCTAATGAAATAACACATTGCTTTAGATGTGAATGAGGAATACAAATAGCCGTGCGTAATTACGCAGCGCAGAGCCTGCCACAGCAATAGGTCACACATCCCTGTTGCGTAAAGTGTATTTATATAGAGCCTTTGACTGTCCAGGATCACAAAGCGCTTCACATTTTAAAAACATACAGATCAAAATAAGACACACACAAGTCAGATTTAATGGAGGGTCCTCATCATGAGCTGTGATTTATTCGAAGTTTGCGTGTTTCCATTAGACTTTTTCTGATGCGCAAATTCAAATTTTGAAACATGATCCTCAATGAAAACACAGCATATAATGTTGCCAGAGGGAATATGTTTATTGTTGTACATATCTTGAATTTCATGCGTGTTTTGGCGTGTTGTGCCGAAGGTTGAGATCAGCGTATAGATTTACACCACCTCCAGACCTGGCGTATATTTTGTGCGTATTGTACGCTCACGTCCAGATAGATAAATGCGGAAAAGTGTAATATTTTGCGTACGCCTCATTTACCCTGATTTGGCCGTACGCAGGTTTCATACATGAGGCCCACAGTGAGGCCCACAGTGAGGCCCACAGTGAGGCCCACAGTGAGGCCTACAGTGAGGCCCACAGTGTGTCTCACACAGGCCTAGAGTTTACCTCATCAGTGCGAGGCCAGCCTGGCCTGACCCTCCTCCTCTGGGACCTATGGGCCCGGGCCTCTGGCTACTCTACCCATGGATGTATTATATTAACTGGATAGGGTATTACTAGCTTGTAGCTGAATAACTCACGTGCTCAGGGGATTCTCGCGGTACTGCAGACTAAACCAGACTAAATTCACGTGGGCCACCCAGAAATTTTCCCCATAGAACTCAATGCATATTAAAACAGCTCAACCTCAGCTGAAAGAGAACCTACAGCTTTCATAAAGATCAGATTTTGTGGGGATGTTAGTGTCCCTTGTCGTCCTGAACTTTTTTTCTTCTTAAATCCTTCGGTTTTGTTTAAATCCACACTTTAGTGCCACAAACTCTGCTCCTCTGGCTCTCGCTCTAACTCCCGCTCTGATGAACTGCTCTGATTGGTCAGAGCGCGGCCGAGCCCCTCTGTGCACGTGCGTGAGACCCGGTGTGAGACCCACACACGCGTGTTTGGCGCAACGCATTATGGGAGATCATCCACTGCGCAGAACCGGGAGGACCAGACGATGCCCAAATACAGGCGACTTTCCCATAGATCTTTGCGAGTTCCAGGCGACTTCCGCTAATCTTTCAGCCCCCATGCCGTCACAAAGCGCCACTGAGCACAACCATTCATTTGAATAGGGCGCCATCTTGGATCGCCGGGGCTTGACTCTACCTCACAAAGTTCACGCTGAACTTTCTTAAAATTAAAATGAAAAAGGCTGCTCTGTTGTGAATGCTTTGAGAGCGTTGTCAATCTTTAAGACGAGGAATAGCTGTTGTTCTCGCTTCACGCTGTGTGATATGATATTGGACAAAATTGTTCAGCCAATAAACAGGACTTGAAGCAACGTAGGAACGTGATGACGCTCAGGGGGTTATATTATTATTATTATTCCCCCCACTGTAGGAGCCAATACACTTTTCAATATTTTTGAATTCTGAGCGTTTCCAATTGTATTTAAAAATGGGAAACCTAATTAAACAATCATGAATTGAGCTTTTCCGATCTTATTTTACACTGATTCCTTTGATCATTTTTTTCTTAAAGCTCAAGTTGTAAAAATGCTATGTTTGAATTGGTTATTTACATTTTAACTGTGAGTGACACGTAAGGCGGGACAACAATGCACAATGACGCACGCATTCTGAATAGAATAATATGTATTAATATCTCTAAAACTAAAAGAGCATATTCAAGTTTTACAACAAAAACGACGTCATATGCGTGTCCATTATGCGTAAAAGCACAGTGCCCTCAGCAAAACCACGTATTTGGAAAAACTATAGGCTAACAGATGTAGTAGCTCTAGTTTCAATCGTCCTCATTTTATTCAGTCAGACTTGTCAAATATAGATGCCCATGGGAGAGTGAGCAAGGGGAGATAACATGCCCATAACATGCCCAAAAATATCCTGCATAGACTCAAGCTGCGATCAGCTGAAATATGAGCACACAAAGAGCGAGAGGGAAAAAGAAAAGTAAATAGGCTTAGGCTAGTTAGTATTTTTTTCTCTCACAAAAGTTGGCACGGATCATATGCCATCTTTCGTGGAGGAGGAAACATCAAACATCAACGGGCGCACGCGGGGAACAGCGGGACTAGTCTCGTTGTTGAAGTCCCGATGTTCCCCCACTTCTATAGGCGGGGGAACATCGGACCCGGGGAACATCGGGACTTTTTAATACGCGAAGTACCGATGTTCCCCGGGTCCGATGTTCCCCCGCCTATAGAAGTGGGGGAACATCGGACCCGGGGAACATCGGGACTTTTTAATACGCGAAGTACCGATGTTCCCCGGGTCCGATGTTCCCCCGCCTATAGAAGTGGGGGAACATCGGACCCGGGGAACATCGGTACGCACCCAAATTAATAGTCTGGTGCATGCACGAGACGCTTTTATCGCAAGCGTGGGGCGTAGGGGCGCTCGATTGTCGTTGAAGTCACTATAGCAACGGAGGTAGCAGGGATGTGGGGGTGAGGAGGTGGGGGAGAGCGCTTGGAGCGTGAGCAGAGCTTCAGGTAGCGTATTGCAGATCAAATCACAGAGTACGAGTTGATAAATCTGGTCTTATGTGCGCGGATCTCACAAACAGGGTACCATATATGTAGGGTAATAATACTACAGATTATGTTATGAGCAGAATAGTACGGCTAGTCTCCAAGTCAGAGGCTGGCCGTCCTATTCGAGTGGGGGATCTGTTTTAATTTTAGGGCACCAGCAGAGTTGAAAAGGTCTGCACAGATCCAAAACCAACTTTGCCTCGAGTCAGTCTTATAATCAAAAGGTAGTTAATTCGTAAATCGGCCAGGGATATACCGAGATCTAACAACACGACTCTGATGGGGTTGAGTTAAAGAAAAGGGGTTTATTGATTACAAAGTGGGATAAAAATATAACGAAAAGGGATTTCTGGTCACATTAAAAGCAGGAGTTGTACACATATACATATACTTTGAGCCGTTCAGAGGGAGATGGGTGACTGGGATGAGGATGGAGTGGAGGATGAGAATGAAGAATAGGGTGGAGGCGATGTCGTCCACGTGGTTTCTTTGTCCGGGCAGGCGGGAGTTATGAAGCCAGCGACGGCAGTCCAACTTTGGATCCAGGCGTGCACACTCAGTCCGGAATGAGTCACGTGCGCAGAGTCCAGAGCCAGGGCCGGCTGGTTATGAAGAGTTCATAAATCCCAACCAGAAAATAGGTTTGCTTGAAAGGGAAAGTCTCGATGCGGACGGGCACAGTCGTTGCTGGAGGCACGTACTTGTGCTGCCGCAGAGTCGATAGGGAGGTTGCGATAGTGATTTCAGGAGAAGACAAGAGGCAGTACAATGGCATTGTGAGAGTTTATATTGACTTCTAAAGGGGGCGTGTCCATGCCTTCCCTCTCTGTGGACAGAACCCTTCACAACGGACATTTTGCAAAGGAAACACACAGGATTGATGCGAATGATCACAACACATGTACAAACACACAGTGCATTTACATCACAGACATTAAACACACGAGTAAGGTCCGTAACGTTAATATCATTGAGTAATGTCCCTTTTGAGTGTCCGTCTTGGGTGCGGTAGCGTCCAGTGTCCGCTAGGGGGCGCCAGAGGGCCGCGGGTGGACCCCTTGGTCCGTGGGATGCATTTGTGGGTGACAATGCTGATTTTTATCAGCTTCTCTGTTGACATGAAAAAGGCACCAGATGGGTATCCCGCTGTTTTATTGGTCCGTCTGGCGTCTGTAATCCTCATGATGGATGCTGCTCCTGTGGCTGAACCCCATGGTTCCTTTGAAGTTGTGGTGAGGTATTATCTCCATTTTGTCAATGGTTCACAGAGAAGACAGGCCCGGCCGGCCCTGTCCTCCGTTTTAACCTTACACAGGTAATTAAAAAATTACAACTCTGAACTGTCCAATAGCCTCCTCGGGGTTGTAATTTGACAGGGTTCTAGATAGACGCTTAATGTGCGTGGCTCTGTACTTCCGCGCCGCCTCTAACCAGGACTGCAGCTTGACAGAGTTCAGAAAACTCCGGCTTTCGAAAAGACGGTGACTGCACAATCCACCCAGAGACACTGTCCACAACGCCTTCTTCTTCATTGGACATTAGGTCTACCGTGGCGGACTTCCAGAGTTCCACTTTGTCACTTTCTAGCACACTCAGTCTTGATTCCAGCAGCTGAAAGAATCAGTAAATATTATTAGCCAAATCAAATCCTTTTTTCCATCTAAACATTGTGTATAAAGCAGACCTGGAGATTCTTATCCATGCATTTGTCTCCAGTAGGTTAGACTACTGCAACAACAGCTGCAGTACATTCAAAATGCAGCAGCTCAAGTCCTGACCAGAACCAGTGTTAGGATTTAAGCAGACAGAGACGGATCGTGGTGTGCCAAACTCTGGAAGTTTATTTACGTTTCTCTCAAGTTCCACTGGTTTACTTTGTTTCTTTCTCTCAGACAGAATAAAGGCAGTACACAGTTTATATAGTCATTGTCACGTCACACATGGAAAGACATACGTGTCACAAAGAGACAGTCACATCAGAGTCATAACATGGAGTCCTTGTAGAGTCCTTGTACAGTCCTGCACGTAGGCCATATTGCTATCTAATACTAACACCCTCCCCTTTGATCACATAATCACATGTGATCACTCAATTTCACTCAAGTACGATGGTAAGGCAAGTTTATTTGTCTAGCACAATTCATACACAAGGCAACTCGAAGTGCTGAGCAAAATAAGAAAGCATTAAAATAAATAATCACAGTACATCAACAAAGATAAATATAAAATACCTCAGTTGTAGCACAGCTAAAGTGACAGCTCCTCTCTGACAATGTTTAAAACCAGGTTAAAAACCGTTTGGTTTAGCTGTGCTACAACTGAGGTATTTTATATTTATCTTTGTTGATGTACTGTGATTATTTAATGCTTTCTTTTGTTCAGCACTTTGAGTTTCCTTGTGTATGAATTGTGCTACACAAATAAACCTCCCTTGCCTTACTGTGCGATGCAGTTTAGTCTTACCCTCTTCTCACTTGACTCTGAGCTGAACTCTTCGCAACGTCCGCCCGCAATGAGTTTTCTGGCTTGGCATATTGATGGCTCCTGCGAACCGTCTCATAATAAGTCTTACAGGCCGCTAGAAAACAATCAAAAAGTGGTATGAATAAAAATCAAACGCAAGTCACAGTAACGTCAAACAAGGAAGGAGAAACAGTAAAACAAGCAGAATGCTGCGTGTGAGATGGCCTCCTCCGTGGCCGCTCTGGTTGTTGTTAGCGGCTGTGAGTGAGTGCAAGCTTTGCACGGGCTGCAAGCATGGATCTAGCTATTATAATAACAGCAGCAAGCGATTGCTCCGTTCACATGCTCAGCGCTCTGCGCACTGTATTTTCCCTGGTTCTTGACTGTCAGGCACGGGTGTTGCTCGTGTGTGTCTTTGGGAACTAATTATTTTAAAATAGTCTCTTTCAATTGCAAGTTTTGTAATCTGTTTGTTTGATCAATGGATAAAAATAAATGCAATTTAATTAAATGGCACCTTGGCCTGTCTTATACCTGTTTGCCTGCAGGACAGTTCCCTAAACTAACATATCATACTAAAATAGGGTGGGGTTGTTGCAACAATTAATCTACTTAGAAGTTATCCTAAATTACAGCCAGCTAAAGCTCAGTACCACGACAAACGAAAAAGTAACGCAATAGTTACTTTTGAAGAAGATGACAAAGTCTGGGATCGCGTCTTTAATTCAGACAGAAGACATGTTTTATTGTCGATGGTAGAGACAGCACGAACAACAGATACAAGAGAATGCAAGTGTATTATACAGAGCGGAGGCATGGAGACCTCCAATCAGCAGCTGCCACGGTGCCATGTAGCTTGGCCTTCAGATAGACACAACAAGGGAAAAGTACTGGCTTCTGCACATTGATAGAATGATGAGTTTAACTTTAACAAAAGTTGCTTCAAAGTGTTATGAAATCTCACATTCCCCCCTCTGGTCATACATTCACGTGTGACCATCAGGATCGATAAACAGCAACATAACATCATAACTCAATACTTCAAAACTCGGTACTTCACTCGGTACCTCAAAAAACTCAGAACTCGGAATACTTAAAACTCATAAAACATGTTCAGATCTTTCATAAAACTTGTCAACAATCTTCAGTAAAATACCAAACTTCATCAGTCGATGGTTCTCAGATATTGCTTTGAAAACAGTCTCTCCCACTTCTCCGTGTTGGTTTCTTCAGGCTGCATTTGTGCCGAGCCATGAATTCTTCTGTGACGTGTCTTCAAATCACACGTTTCAGCTTCAGTGTCCAGATTCAGCAATTCAATTCAGTCCAAATTATGTCCAAATTCAGAAATCCAATTGTTCCAAATGATGTCCATGCAAAAGAGGACGCTGGTGTTGTCCATGTCTCAGCAGCTCACAGCCTGAGTGGAATCAGGGGCTGTGCAGATTGTCCATGTGCTGGTCCAGATGCATGGTTTCTCTTGAGGTTTCTCAGTTTTGGCTTAAAAAAAAAAAACACTTTTTGTGTAAAAAAAAAAAGTCTTCTGTTCTGTAGATGTTACAGACAAGGCCCGCATTCTTCCACCACCTGAAGAAGATGACAAAGTCTGGGATTGTGTCTTAAATTCAGACAGAAGACATGTTTTATTGTCGATGGTAGAGACAGCACGAACAACACGAACAACAGAATGCAAGTGTATTATACAGAGCGGAGGCATGGAGACCTCCAATCAGCAGCTGCCACAGTGCCATGTAGCTTGGCCTTCAGATAGACAAAACAAGGGAAAAGTACAGGCTTCTGCACATTGATAGAATGATGAGTTTAACTTTAACAAAAGTTGCTTCAAAGTGTTATGAAATCTCACACTTTTACTGCTAACTGTTACTGTTACTGTTACTTTTATAGTGGAGTAACTCAGTTAGTAAGTCAATTACTTTTTGGAAGAAGTAACTAGTAACTATAACTAATTACTTTTTCAAAGTAACTTACCCAACACTGGTAATTATATTTGATAATCTCATTTAACTTCAATTGGAGTGGATTTGAAATAGAATGTTAAACATGCGATTAATCGTGAGTTAACTCACCATTACTATGCGATTAATCAACTAAAGAAATTAATCGTTTGACAGCCCTAGTATATAGATTGAGAATGAGGAGTTGTCGTCATAGCACAGAGCCCCTCCCCGTCTCCGCCATGTTGGTAGGATCCCAGCGGCAAACACTTGTTGTTGTTAACTCGGTAGCAAAGGAGGTCGTCGCTATTTCTGTTTTACCATGCCTGGAGCTCATTGCTGTGTTAAAAACTGCTCCAGTACCTCACACAATAAGAAAGGAAAACGTAGGAACAACGGTTTACAATTGTTTAGGCTGAGTGTCTGACCTGACGAAGAGATGCCCGATGGCTTGGTTGGCTGCAATAAGAAGAAAGGACCTTACTTTCGATCTCACCCCCAGTCGATGAGAGTGTGTTCTCTGCATTTTCACTCGGGTACGTCCTAAAATGTCTTTATGTTGTTTTTTTAAAGTTAAGAAGTGTAGGTTACCTAGCTGTTAATGTTGCAAACACTGAAGTGCATCTTAAGTTAGCTGCCTAGCTAACTATCTAACAAACTGTTGCCTCTATGAAAATGCTTAATGGCCAACCATTAATGTTAACTAAGAATATTTAAGTTTCTGCTCATTATCCTACCTTGTTGGTGGAATATGGGCACTCAAAGTGCGTTTGTCTCTGTCTCTTATGTTCTCTAAACCATTGGTGCCCATACTTTTTTTTTGTCTTGTGTTTCCACTACCCCCTGAGCCCTTTTATGAAACCATGAATAGCGTTACCTTCTTGTTTAATATTTCTTTAGATTCCAGATTGTTTAATAATCTTATTAATCTGATGTAAGTAAACCATTATATGAGATTGCTAAAAATAGTTGAGATTCTGTTCATGACATTATGCTACCTTGTTGCCAGTTTAAAGCATTGACTACATAGATTATTCTGTTCTAGGTAAACCATCATATGAGATGTTGGAGAATCACCCTGACTGGACACCATCCTTGCGGTTAGGCCACAATAATGTTAAAGAAACAGATGGAGTGCGATATCAGCGGCAAGTAAAGCGCAGGACCCAGCATCTGGAGCAGTCATCACTCCCAGCCCAAGCCCAGCAGCCTCCATCGCCGGCCCAAGCCCAGCAGCCTCCATCGCCAGCCCAAGCCCAGCAGCCTCCATCGCCAGCCCAAGCCCAGCAGCCTCCATCGCCAGCCCAAGCCCAGCAGCCTCCATCGCCAGCCCAAGCCCAGCAGCCCCCATCGCCAGCCCAAGCCCAGCAGCCTCCATCGCCAGCCCAAGCCCAGCAGCCTCCATCACCAGCCCAAGCCCAGCAGCCTCCATCGCCAGCCCAAGCCCAGCAGCCTCCATCGCCAGCCCAAGCCCAGCAGCCTCCATCGCCAGCCCAAGCCCAGCAGCCTCCATCGCCAGCCCAAGCCCAGCAGCCTCCATCCAGCCAAGCCAGCAGCCCCATCGCCAAAGCCCAGCAGCCTCCATCGCCAGCCCAGCCCAGCAGCCTCCATCGCCAGCCCAAGCCCAGCAGCCTCCATCGCCAGCCCAAGCCCAGCAGCCTCCATCGCCAGCCCAAGCCCAGCAGCCTCCATCGCCAGCCCAAGCCCAGCAGCCTCCATCGCCAGCCCAAGCCCAGCAGCCTCCATCGCCAGCCCAAGCCCAGCAGCCTCCATCGCCAGCCCAAGCCCAGCAGCCCCCATCGCCAGCCCAAGCCCAGCAGCCTCCATCGCCAGCCCAAGCCCAGCAGCCTCCATCGCCAGCCCAAGCTCAGCAGCCTCCATCGCCGGCCCAGCAGCTGCCTCAAGGAAGGATGAGGAAGCTCTCACCCTTCCAGCTTGTCCTATTGACTGTAATGCGCCTCAGATTAGACCTTCCATCTCAGAATTCACGTTGAGAGGGTGATTGGTGTTGTGCGCAACAAATTCAAATTCTTACATTCAACTGTACCTGTGCATATGCTTCTCAAATGTGAGGGTGAAAACCTAATGCCTTTAGATAAGATTGTCACTGTTTGCTGTGCCTTAACGAACATGTGCAAAAGTGTTGTTTGAGTGCCTTGTTCATAACTTATGAACCAACCAGAACCCCTCATGTCATCTGGATCCGAGTCCAGAGTCAGAACCAGACACGGAGAAGCTGCATTCAGCTTCTATGCTCCACATGTCTGGAACAAACTCCCAGAAAGCCTCAGATCAGCTGAAACACTCAGTTTGTTTACATCCAGGTTAAAGACCCACCTGTTCTCAGCTGATTTTAAATATGTTTTATTCTAATGTACAAATCTGCACGGCTTCTTTTAAGCTGGAATTACTTATCTGTTATCTTTTTCTTATGAATTTTTGTTTTTAATTTTAAATCATGCTTTTTATTCTGTTACTTTTTAATGCTTCTTCTGCACCCAGCTGTAATGCTTCTTAATTTTTTATTTAAAGTACTTTGAATTGTTTTGTAACATGAATTGTGCTGTACAAATAAACTTGCCTTGCCTTTTTAATTTCTTTGAAATAAATGTTTGAAACAACTTCATGTGGCAAAGCAATATTTATTGAGAAATTAACATTTTTTTGGAGGGGGGGGTGTAATCTCTTGGAAAAGTTAACAGTGCAAAAGAACGTGTGCAGTCAACGTATAAATATTTCAGCATGAAAAGACGGACAACATAATAATAAAATAGTAACACTGCTGTTAGTGCAAGTACAACAGTGTTTTCACCGCCTGGAGGCTGTAGATGGCCAAGTCCTGCACCCAACCACAGCAGAAAGCCTCGTAACTCTCCAGTGACTTGACTTCTAAACTCCTGCATTGTATAATAACTAACACCGAAAACAAGGTAATTCACTATATCCATGTACGTGCACGGAGGCAAAAAGTCAAGGTATTTTTGCCACTCCGCTGCAGGAAGCTCGTATGGGTCTAGCTGTTGTATGTCTGAGAGCTTCTCCAAATAACGTTGTTTTGCTTTTCCCTGTACGGTCCATTTCCTTTCGCCTTCACTTTCTCCATTAACTGTCTTGCTAGTGTTGTAATCGTAGATTTATCTACTGCCGAAATAATAAACGGCCGCTCAAGTTAAAGACCTCTGGAGCGTTAGCATAGACTGTAGCTATATATTGAGCGTTAGTGGCGTTGCCCCTGGCAACCGATAGAGGATCCTATCAACATGGCCGACCGGATTAGACCCCGCCCAAATTATCACGTGACTCCTCATTCTCAATAAATATATATATATATATATATATAATTTGAACCAAGAATAGAACACATCTTTTCAGTTGGTTCATACTTTTTCATACATAATTCAGTTTTGATGCCTTCAGTGTGAATCTACAAGGTTCATAGTCATGAATAAAAATAAAAAAATTCAAACTTTTGGTCTGTACTGTACATACATGAGATGAGCACTTACACTTTCAACATGTCTTTTGTCCTATTGGATTTATTTAATTCAGCCATTCCCAAACTCAGTAACACCGAGGCCCCCTTAAAAATCTGACGGGTCTGCGTGGCCCCCCAAAATAATAACCAAGAAGACAACATTAAGAATAGGCTCTTCTGGTTATTTTATTTTGGGGAAATAGCCTCTGCTACAAACATTGTAATACAAAAATGATTACAGTGGATTATTCAAGTCAAATAATGAACACAAATATTTCAATATTACAAACAAAACATTATAAATTTAACTTTAAATAATTATATTTATTTTTTATTTTTTTTATGACCTCCCGCGGCCCCCCTGCAGTACCCTCGCGGCCCACCAGGGGGCCGCGGACCCCACTTTGGGAGACACTGATTTAATTGATTTTGACATGACAAGCTATAATCAATCATGATCAAATATGTATCTGGTGTGTGTGTGTGTGTGTGTGTGTGTGTGTGTGTGTGTGTGTGTGTGTGTGTGTGTGTGTGTGTGTGTGTGTCTGTGTTGTGCAGCATGGCGCAAAGTTGTGCTCCCCCTCCACCCTGATTAGCATTTGTATAGCTCACAGCATTCCCATTTACATGTTAAAGCCTCCTGTGGAGGAGGGAGGAGGGGACAACAAACTACCGTCAACAGCCGAATCCCAGAAGTTTCACAGTAATATACAGGGCCGAAAAGAGACAAAAATCACACTTTTCATGCAGTGCAACAAGTGGGACACAATCGTGAAGTGGAACGAAATGTATTGGATAATTTAAACTTTTTTAACAAATAAAAAACTGAAAAGTGGGGTGTGCAATATTATTGGGCCCCTTTACTTTCAGTGCAGCAAACTCAGTCCAGAAGTTCAGTGAGGATCTTTGAATGATCCAATGTTGTCCTAAATGACTGATGATGATAAATAGAATGCACCTGTGTGTAATCAAGTCTCCGTATAAATGCACCTGCTCTTTGATAGTCTCAGGGTTCTGTTTAAAGCACAGAGAGAACCATGAAGACAAAGGAACACACCAGGCAGGTCCCAGATACTGTTGTGGAGAAGTTTAAAGCCGGATTTGGATACAAAAAGATTTCCCAAGCTTTAACCATCTCAAGGAGCACTGTGCAAGCAATTATATTGAAATGGAAGGAGTATCAGACCACTGCAAATCTACCAAGACCCGGCCGTCCCTCCAAACTTTCATCTCAAACAAGGAGAAGACTGATCAGAGATGCAGCCAAGAGGCCCATGATCACTCTGGATGAACTGCAGATAACTACAGCTGAGGTGGGAGAGTCTGTCCATAGGACAACAATCAGTCGTGCACTGCACAAATCTGGCCTTTATGGAAGAGTGGCCATTTCTCAAAGATATCCATAAAAAGTCTGGTTTAAAGTTTGCCACAAGCCACCTGGGAGACACACCAAACATGTGGAAGAAGGTGCTCTGGTCAGATGAAACCAAAATCAAACTTTTTGGCCACAATGCAAAACGATATGTTTGGCGTAAAAGCAACACAGCTCATCACCCTGAACACACCATCCCCACTGTCAAACATGGTGGTGGCAGCATCATGCTTTGGGCCTGCTTTTCTTCAGCAGGGACAGGGAAGATGGCTAAAATTGATGGGAAGATGGATGGAGCCAAATACAGGACCATTCTGGAAGAAAACCTGTTGGAGTCTGCAAAAGACCTGAGACTGGGACGGAGATTTATCTTCCAACAGGACAATGATCCAAAACATAAAGCCAAATCTACAATGGAATGGTTCACAAATAGACGTATCCAGGTGTTAGAATGGCCAAGTCAAAGTCCAGACCTGAATCCAATCGAGAATCTGTGGAAAGAGCTGAAGACTACTGTTCACAAACGCTCTCCATCCAACCTCACTGAGCTCCAGCTGTTTTGCAAGGAAGAATGGGCAAGAATTCTCTCAAGAAGTCTCTCGATGTGCAAAACTGATAGAGACATACCCCAAGCGACTTGCAGCTGTAATTGCAGCAAAAGGTGGCGCTAAAAAGTATTAGCGCAAGGGGGCCGAATAATATTGCATGCCCCACTTTTCAGTTTTTTATTTGTTAAAAAAGTTTAAATTATCCAATAAATTTCACTCCACTTCACGGTTGTGTCCCACTTGTTGTTGATTCTTGACAAAAAAATTTTTTTTTTTATATCTTTATGTTTGAAGCCTGAAATGTGGCGAAATGTTGAAAGGTTCAAGGGGGGCGAATACTTTCGCAAGGCACTGTATATCCTGCATGTAACATGTTTGCACATTTCCTCCTTTTGCACAATCTGAGTGTCTCTATCCATGCTAAACGTGACATGTAAATTTCTCCTATGTGAGATAAATAAAGCACGTCTTATTTCTTATCTTATCTTAAACGTGAGCAGTTTCCATTGTTACCGCAGTTAGCATTAGTTAGCTGCTAGTGCCGGCTAATGCAGTTGGCAGATACACGCTCACACACATACACGCTCACACACATACACACACACATACACGCTCACACATATACACACACACATACACGTTTTTGTTACCTGGTGGGTCCCTTTGACAGGGCCGTTCAGAATGGGACCCATAGACATAATCTTTTTTTACCAAGACTTTAAGTAATACAAAACAGTCAATAGAAACCAAACAACTATTTTAAAGGAATTTTATTTTAGATTTTGTTTTCGAATTGCAGTGATTCTATTTTTGACATAGAATTTAATGCCACTCCATGTCCGATGTCTAAGGTCATCTGGTGAGGCATTAATGCAGGCCAGGCAGTGAGACTTCCCAGGGACCTTTCCAGTCTGTATGAAAGGTGTCATGGTCTTCTCCACAGCCTTCACCTCAGATGCAGACCATGGCTTTCTTACACGTTCTAGGGAGAGAAATAAAAATATATTAGCAATATACACTCCCAGGGTGAGGACCAAGCAGCCTGGCTGTAATCCCCCACCTGGTACACTTACCAGAAGGGGCACTGCCACTACCATGGGGTGCATCTGGATGAATGGTTGAAGGTTCTCCGCTTGAAGTTTCTTTTAGCCCGTCCGTTTGTGAGAGGATCTCTACTGCTCTCCCTGTCGCACAGAAAATAAAAATACAAGTGGCCTTTAGGGGAAAAAAATCATACATATTTTAATAATATCAAGAATTACCTTCAGGCTCAATTTGTATCTGGTCGAGGCTCTTTCCTTCGAATTCCGTCACTCTTCCCTGCTCCATGGCCATCAACACTTTGCTGATTTTGGCCAGCTCCAGTGTCCCCTCTGGTAGTCTGTAATATTGCCTGTGGATGCGAATGTCATGGCCGAGGAAGTTGGCAAGTATGTCCATCTCATTCTCTTTCATATTGAGAACTGTAGACATAGTAGCTATGTGCTTTCTAAGTTTGGTTGAGGATAGCATCTCTGGATGCACCGCACCACATTCTTTGGCTACCTGGCGTAGGGAGTCTGATCCCCTGATGTGGGTGTCTGCGCCCGGGCGGGAAAAGAAGTATGGGTTATGGTCAGAGATGGAACAGGCCCTTCTGTTCTCCACCAGCACCTCCATCGAAGCAATCATTTCAGGAGTCAAAAGAACCGGCACTTTCCGACTTCTTTTCCCTTTAATTTCAATGCGTTGAAAATGCTGACACAGCTTTTTCTCAAGTTGGGACAGTCCCAGAGCAATGTCAGAATGGATCCCAGTCTTACTTCTTAAGGTAAACGCTGTCAGTGGCATCTTTGAAACCTCACCTTCCCTTCTTCGATTGAAAATGATGACCTCACAAAGAGTCAAAACTGCCAGTTTAGACCAATGCTTAGACGTTGGCTCACTTATTAGGGTTTGCACATATTCAGGTCGACATACCTCAATATGTGCATGCATGGCTCTAACGTCCTCAGTCAGAGGGAGCAGGTCCGGAGTGTTCCACTTGGCTTGCCGGAGGGTCTGTAGGGCAGCAGAAGAAACACAGACGTCCCACCTCTTCTCAAAAAGCAGCCGGCTTCGTTGGAGGTTTTTAATAAATAGTTCATCAACACAATGCTCCATTTTTGAGTCACATTCAAGAATATCTGCTAGCTTTCTGAGGCTATGGCCGAGTTTGAGGGCCAAGGATGGAGTCTTGTATTGATTTGTTTCCTCATCATATCCAGCCACAGACCTGACTGCATCAATCACATGGTTAAAGTTGGAAGGAATAAAGAAATCCTTAATTGTTTTCAGTTTCCCTGCGGTTTTTGCTTCGTTAATTAACCTACCGACTTCTCTCATTTTCTGCCTAATGTAATCATGCTTTGTCTTATCATGCCCGTGTTTTAAGTACAGGTGCTCTCCGAGTCTCAGAATCCCCTTTTCTGCTTTGACAACACCCGTGACCTCATCCTGATGCATTGCCGAAATTAAAGACCACAGCTTTTTGCTGATGCCCTCCGGTACAGGCTGGGCTAGGGAGCAGAGGGACTGGACCCTACTTCTACCTGGTTTAGCCTGGGCATCTTTCTGTGAAAGCCGGCACCTGGCCACATGCCTCCACAGCCACTTTCGCTTAAGCAATGCCCCACAGTCTATACAGTGCAAAAACTCACTGGATTTAACTGGGCAATTTGGCTGTTTAGCTGGGACTAAAGTTCCAATGCCGGCCTTTAAAACCTCAAAATTGTGCTCACGGTTTCCACTATTCCTGATCAAATCAAACTGAAGTTTACGTGCTTTAGATTTCACAGGTAGAGCCAATGCTCTGGCTACGTCACTTTCATTTCCATGTTTTCTAGTCAAATGACGGGACATTTTGTGGCAGGACATTGAACAGTAGAGGCAGAAGTGTCTCTTGCTGTAAACTCGCCCCCCATTTTTCTTCTTTTGCAGCTGCATGATAACAATCTTATTTTGCCTTTGGTTCGTCACTTTCCGAGTCTTGAAGAAAAGTGTTTTTGATTTTTCTTTTTCCATACTTTTTTACAGGTTTCTTCTTGACAGTTAAATCGTCAGAATCTGAGTCGACTTCATCAATTAGGGACTCTTGACTAAGCTGCACAAACAACAAATAATTTGTAATCATTCTATATAACAATTTGAAGTCATGACTTGTAGTCAGCACTTACCAGTGGTTTGTAAGCGTGCGCTTCAGTGTGCTCCTCCATGATTTCTTGCAGCCTAATGAACCACACACTTGCACCTTTTCTAGCCTGACACCTGATTTCCTCTGTTGTGCTGCTCCATGATTGGCTCCAGCCTCTGTTGTGCTGCTCCATGATTGGCTCCAGCCTCTGTTGTGCTGCTCCATGATTGGCTCCAGCCTGCTGGACTGAAATTGCCCCAGTGTGCCCCTCCTTGATATCCCGCAACCCACCACCAGGGTTCCGACACATAACACACTTTTTTCAGGAAAGTAAACCTCCAGGGGTCCTTTCCATATTTTTACAGAGACTGCATAAGGACCGTTAGAAAAGCATTACCCATTGATTATTAAGCTTGGACCAGTGGGGTCCGGTGTTCGGGCCCCACCACGTAAAACCAGTCCCCATGACGTGAGTGGAACCTCAGGTTATGGAACCCACCAGGAGTTGAAAACAAGTGCACACATACACGCTCACACACACGCTCACACACACACACACACAGATACACACACACATACACGCTCACACACATACACACACACATACACGCTCACACACATACACACACACATACACGCTCACACACATACACACACACATACACACACACATACACGCTCACACACATACACACACACATACACACACACATACACGCTCACACACATACACACACACATACACGCTCACACACATACACACACATACACGCTCACACACATACACACACACATACACACACACATACACGCTCACACACATACACACACACATACACGCTCACACACATACACACACATACACGCTCACACACATACATTCCATAGACTGTAATACACGCATACTCTCCACACACACACACACACACGCACGCACGCACGCACACACACACACACAACGGAGTCTTTTTGCTGACTTCGTGCCTGTACTTAATTATATTCTTCAATATTTATTTTATGTGTTTTGTAAAGCGTCTTTGAGTGTCCCAAAAGTTCTACAAAAGTTTGATGTATTTTTATTATTTTGTATTATTATCATCATTTCCTTCTGGACGCTTCCACAGCCATTACCCAGCGTGCACCGCGGCCCTTCTTTCTTCTCCTCCACAGCCTCCAACATGTCGCTCCTGGACGGTCCCTTAAACGTGCTCGGACAGAGGACCACGGGGGAGTCTGTCCGCACCCAGAACGGTCAGTCAGACCCACACACTGCCCTACACTTCACCCAGCTCCAGCCGGAGACACATGGCCTTTCCCCGCTGTAAAGAGCCTTCTTCGGCTGCGTCACACGTGTGGCTAATGCTAATGCTAATGCTAATGCTAATGCTAATGCTAACTGCATCACTACAATGTTGGCATTTTGTCCCGGACAGGGGGACATATTATAAGGTACTGTATATCAATGGACGATCATCGTGAAGGGCCCAAAGCAGGATATTGGCAGTGCTAAGAACAGTTAATGTAGTTAAAGTTAAGGATTAGGCCAGTTCTTTTACTGCGGGATGAAGACATTGGAGTCTCCATATGAAGCAGTTTTAATTGTCGTTGTCGTTTCTCAGACGGTTTTGTAAATAAACAGTTGCCTGTTTTATAAGTAGTCTACACATAATTGAATGGGAGGCTATGCTAACAGCTACAGAAACACTGTCATGGTCTGAAGGCGTGGCTCAGTCTGAGGCTAAATGATGTTACTGAGTCTGATCCATGTGTGCACGTCAGTGACATGCATCTGAGTATAAGCACGTCCTACTCGGAGCCAACATTTGTGTCTGCCTTATTTTGATGTAAAATGGGCAGTTAGTTTTAATTAGAACAAAACCGGTTCTTCTCGTGTCCGTTGGAAATTCTGCTTGCGATCAATGTGCAAAGTAAAATGTATTCTTTATTCACTATATACACGGAAAAGATGAAGATCCTTTATTGTGGGGAAATGTCAGTGTTGCATCACCAGGTACAGAACACTAGGACTAAGGAACACAGTAAAAAAGAAAGCGTCACATCTTCAGCTCATGCATAATGATCAAGTGTGAAATCTATAGCTTTAGCATAATAAAGATGAGTATAAATCTGACTTGATTAAATCCAGTGTGTTTCATGTCTCTTCCTGCAGTCATGGCTGCGTCCTCCATCGCGAACATTGTCAAAAGTTCTCTGGGACCAGTCGGCCTGGACAAGATGCTGGTGGACGACATTGGGGTGAGTTCTGGATGCACTAGTCACATCTAATTCTCTAAATGTATAGAAGCAAAGTTGTTTAAAGGGCAGAGTCCACCACAGTTGCTGTGTGGGTAAGCCTGTTGCAATATTCAATTAATCAATTAATCGCATGATAATTAAAATTAGCTCAATCATTTTTTTTGGCAGCGATAAATGCCATTTGCATGCTTGTTTGTGTTCCTCGTCTCTCTCACTCTTTCTCTCTCTCGGGTCCTTAGAGTAACGATGAGTGAATCCTCATGTTACTTGTCAGTGGCATGGTGTGTGGGGAGGTGGGACTGCTGGCGTAGTCTACCACAGAGTGCAGCTGCAGAGCTGTGTGAGAAGCACTGGTAGGCTCTAGTCAGAAAAAGCTAGTTGCGAATTTGAGACAAAACAATGGAATTGGTTTTTAAGCCAAACGCGACAGCTGCAGTGTGGGAGCATTTCGGATTTAAACCGAATACCTGTGGTGAACTTCTGAACGTGTTGGAGTCGGTGTGTTGCATTTGTTGGAAAACAGAACAATATTATCGCTTATCGCAATAATTTCTGAGACTATTTACTGTCCAGCAAAATTTGCTATCGTGGCAGGCCTATGTGTGGGGCCTCTGTCCTAAACCAGTGGGTCTTAGACCTGTGTCCTGTTTCTCGTGACAGTCGTTGTGTGAGATCAATAAAGTCCTGTCTCCTCTAGAGTGCCTGTGTTGTCTTTCATCAGGACGTGACCATCACTAACGATGGAGCTACCATCTTGAAGCTGCTGGAAGTGGAACATCCCGCAGCCAAGGTCCTGTGTGAGCTGGCAGAACTGCAGGACAAGGAGGTCGGGGACGGGACCACGTCTGTGGTGAGGACTTCTATGTTCAATGGAACAACCATCTCTGGTCTCTCTCTGGTGGTTGATGGTCCTGTTCTAGTACCATGTGTCTGCCTCCTCCAGACGTGTGGCTATGCTAACAGGACAGATAAGTTTTTCGTTGCTGTCTGAAGGAGTCTGAGAACTGCTTTTCTCTCCCTCCTAATGAAGCCACGGCACAACATCTGTCACTACAGTCTGTTCTCACTCTGGGTGCAAAGTATTAATGTGTCTGTGTGTATTCTGTCTCTGTGTGTGTGTTCTTTGTGTGTGTGTGTAGGTGATCCTTGCTGCAGAGCTCCTGAAGAGTGCAGATGAGCTGGTGAAGCAGAAGATCCACCCAACGTCTGTCATCAGCGGATATCGTCTGGCCTGCAAGTATGAACCTACTGTAAACCTACTGTGACCTACTGTAGACCTGCTGTACACCTACTGTACACCTACTGTAGACCTGTGACCCTACTGTAGACCTACCGTAAACCTACATTCTATTTCTGTGAGTCCTTTTGACCCGAGGGCGGTCAGACCGTATATGACCAAAGTCTCGGCCGGTGGCTGTGGTGTCCGCTGGTCTGGGATCTGTTTGACTGTTGAAAAACACATTTGGGGTTTGAACCTGTCACTGCTGAAGTTACAGGAAGTAAGATTTGGACACAGAGGACCATGTGTGAAATGTATAAACACATGTTATCTCTGGTACCTGAGGAACAACACTTATAGCTGTTCCTGGTGTGTCCACAGGGAGGCAGTGCGCTACATCAACGAGAACCTGACCATCAGTGCAGACGAGCTGGGCAGAGAGTGTTTGGTCAACGCCGCCAAGACCTCCATGTCCTCCAAGATCATCGGGGTGTATCCTTCACTTTGGTGCAGTTACTTATATCTCTAACTTAGAGCTCAGGGACTCGTGACTTCTTCTCAGATGGTTAGACTTGTATCTAGGGATGCACGATAGTGCAAATTTCAACCGATATCGTTAAACCAATATTTTTATGTCTGCCGATATCGATAACAGATAATTCTTTGCCTAATTAACTCTAGTTTTAAATACAAACATATCTCCTGCTTTAATTTTGACCCAAAAATATGTCAAGAATCACTTAGTAGAGCAAAAAGTTGGAATTTCTCAACTTATATTTTCTTGCTTCAAAGGCTTAAACAGAGCAATGTATTAAAAAAGAGGCCAATAGAAATGGGTCCATAACATTCAATGTATAACATTAGCACAAAAAAATGTCCCCTGACAGTAAAATAAGATCCATTTCTATAGAGAAATCAATAAAAAGGCAATATTCAATGATAAAACAAAGGGATCAGGGTTCAAATAAAGACAAAAACTACTACTCAGTGGTAGATTTCTTATCAAACCGTATCATCTCTGCCTTTTCACATACCAACCCGTTAAGTTTTTTTATTCCATCGATTTAAATTTGCAGCAGCATAAACGGTTGAATTCTTACTATCGGACTTATCTGTAGATCGTTCAATATTGCCGATAATTATCGGGCACCGATATTATCGTGCATCCCTACTTATATCTTTAACTTAGAGCTCAGGGACTCTGACTTCTTCTCGGAGATGGTGGTGGATGCAGCTCTCGCAGTGAAGTTCACAGATTCTAAAGGTTTGGCCAAATATCCAATAAACGCCGTGAACGTCCTCAAAGCTCACGGCCGCAGCCAAAAGGAGAGCTTCCTGGTTAACGGCTACGCCCTGAACTGCACCGTGGGCTCCCAGGGTGAGAAACACACACGCACAGAGAGAAACACACACGCACAGAGAGAAACGCGCACACACAGAAACACACACAGGCACAGAGAGAAACACACTCCCATTTGATTTGCTGCTGCCTCCTCCTCTGCTGCAGACAGCGATACGCGTGGGACACAATACACTGGCTCTGAGGAGGAGCAAGTCCCTGTGACCTGTGCACCTCCTCTCTGGAAACACACCTGTGCACCTCTTCCTCTGGACACACTCCTGTGCACCTCTTCCTCTGGACACACACCTGTGCACCTCCTCTCTGGACACACACCTGTGCACCTCTTCCTCTGGACACACACCTGTGCACCTCTTCCTCTGGACACACACCTGTGCACCTCTTCCTCTGGACACACACCTGTGCACCTCCTCTCTGGACACACACCTGTGCACCTCTTCCTCTGGACACACACCTGTGCACCTCTTCCTCTGGACACACACCTGTGCACCTCCCCTCTGGACACACACCTGTGCACCTCCTCTCTGGACACACACCTGTGCACCTCCTCTCTGGACACACACCTGTGCACCTCTTCCTCTGGACACACACCTGTGCACCTCTTCCTCTGGACACACACCTGTGCACCTCTTCCTCTGGACACACACCTGTGCACCTCTTCCTCTGGACACACACCTGTGCACCTCTTCCTCTGGACACACACCTGTGCACCTCTTCCTCTGGACACACACCTGTGCACCTCTTCCTCTGGACACACACCTGTGCACCTCTTCCTCTGGACACACACCTGTGCACCTCTTCCTCTGGACACACACCTGTGCACCTCTTCCTCTGGACACACACCTGTGCACCTCTTCCTCTGGACACACACCTGTGCACCTCTTCCTCTGGACACACACCTGTGCACCTCTTCCTCTGGACACACACCTGTGCACCTCTTCCTCTGGACACACACCTGTGCACCTCTTCCTCTGGACACACACCTGTGCACCGCTTCCTCTGGACACACACCTGTGCACCTCTTCCTCTGGACACACACCTGTGCACCTCTTCCTCTGGACACACACCTGTGCACCTCTTCCTCTGGACACACACCTGTGCCACCTCTTCCTCTGGACACACTCCTGTGCACCTCTTCCTCTGGACACACTCCTGTGCACCTCTTCCTCTGGACACACACCTGTGCACCTCTTCCTCTGGACACACACCTGTGCACCTCTTCCTCTGGACACACACCTGTGCACCTCTTCCTCTGGACACACACCTGTGCACCTCTTCCTCTGGACACACACCTGTGCACCTCTTCCTCTGGACACACTCCTGTGCACCTCTTCCTCTGGACACACTCCTGTGCACCTCTTCCTCTGGACACACACCTGTGCACCTCTTCCTCTGGACACACACCTGTGCACCTCTTCCTCTGGACACACTCCTGTGCACCTCTTCCTCTGGACACACACCTGTGCACCTCTTCCTCTGGACACACACCTGTGCACCTCTTCCTCTGGACACACACCTGTGCACCTCTTCCTCTGGACACACACCTGTGCACCTCTTCCTCTGGACACACACCTGTGCACCTCTTCCTCTGGACACACTCCTGTGCACCTCTTCCTCTGGACACACACCTGTGCACCTCTTCCTCTGGACACACTCCTGTGCACCTCTTCCTCTGGACACACTCCTGTGCACCTCTTCCTCTGGACACACACCTGTGCACCTCTTCCTCTGGACACACACCTGTGCACCTCTTCCTCTGGACACACACCTGTGCACCGCTTCCTCTGGACACACACCTGTGCACCTCTTCCTCTGGACACACACCTGTGCACCTCTTCCTCTGGACACACACCTGTGCACCTCTTCCTCTGGACACACACCTGTGCACCTCTTCCTCTGGACACACTCCTGTGCACCTCTTCCTCTGGACACACTCCTGTGCACCTCTTCCTCTGGACACACTCCTGTGCACCTCTTCCTCTGGACACACACCTGTGCACCTCTTCCTCTGGACACACACCTGTGCACCTCTTCCTCTGGACACACACCTGTGCACCTCTTCCTCTGGACACACACCTGTGCACCTCTTCCTCTGGACACACTCCTGTGCACCTCTTCCTCTGGACACACTCCTGTGCACCTCTTCCTCTGGACACACACCTGTGCACCTCCTTCTCTGGACACACACCTGTGCACCTCTTCCTCTGGACACACTCCTGTGCACCTCTTCCTCTGGACACACTCCTGTGCACCTCTTCCTCTGGACACACACCTGTGCACCTCTTCCTCTGGACACACTCCTGTGCACCTCTTCCTCTGGACACACTCCTGTGCACCTCTTCCTCTGGACACACTCCTGTGCACCTCTTCCTCTGGACACACTCCTGTGCACCTCTTCCTCTGGACACACTCCTGTGCACCTCTTCCTCTGGACACACACCTGTGCACCTCCTTCTCTGGACACACACACTCCTCCTGTGCACCTCGTTGTAAATAAACTCTGCTCTCCTTGTTTCCTGCGATAAAGGAAAACAAAGTTAGTGTAATACTCTTCTAAGCCTTTAGGGGGTGCCTTTGCACAAACCATCCTAATAATAGACTGTTTGCTGTAAACAGTTTTGTGGAGGTGATAAAAGAAGTCAAAAAATCTGGATCACACAGGTGTAACAAATACTTCTGGGTTTAGCTCCTACTGTTAGCTTCAGTCTGTTAGCCGTAGCTTTAGCCCTGTTAGCTTTGGATTGAATAATTTACAATACTCTGATCATGACTGCTCAGCTGGTCCTTCTGCATTCACTGGTCCAGACGTGACCATGTAGAGTCTGCTTATAAGTGTGTTTGTGTGTTTTAAGGCATGGTGAAGCGTGTGGTGAACGCTAAGATTGCCTGTCTGGACTTCAGTCTGCAGAAGACCAAGATGAAGATGGGCGTCCAAGTCATCATCAACGACCCAGAGAAGCTGGACCTGATCAGGCAGAGGTGACGCACGTGCACACACAGGGTTTCAGTCCCATTTATTTTCCTGTGGTTCTGGTCCGTAGTCCTCACAGTGATACGCGTGGGACACAGTAGAGTGGGCTCAGGGGCGGAGCCTCAGTGTTTGTCGCTGTTGCACCGCGGCCCTGAGCTGCACAGCTTTCTCTGATGTAAAAGTTTACACCATTAAGGCCTGACCCACCTGGTAAACCACACACACACCTGGTAAAACAGATGTGTGCAACAGTGCTCCTGACCTCAATGGGTTAAAACTACTTTAGTCCAGTCTGTTTTATTCAGTAACAAGCTTTAATCTGCAAATGTGGTCATTCTGCTGGTCTCTCGCTGGTCTCTGCTGGTCTGACACTTGGTGTGAACACCTGCTGGACTCTCGCTGGTCTCTCTGGTCTGACACTTGGTGTGAACACCTGCTATACTCTCGCTGGTCTGACACTTGGTGTGAACACTTGCTGGTCTCTCTGGTCTGACACTTGGTGTGAACACTTGCTGGTCTCTCTGGTCTGACACTTGGTGTGAACACCTGCTGGACTCGCTGGTCTCTCTGGTCTGACACTTGGTGTGAACACCTGCTGGACTCTCGCTGGTCTGACACTTGGTGTGAACACCTGCTGGACTCTCGCTGGTCTGACACTTGGTGTGAACACCTGCTGGACTCTCGCTGGTCTGACACTTGGTGTGAACACCTGCTGGACTCTCGCTGGTCTCTGGTCTCTCTGGTCTGACACTTGGTGTGAACACCTGCTGGACTCTCGCTGGTCTCTCTGGTCTGACACTTGGTGTGAACATCTGCTGGTCTCGTTCCCAGAGAGTCTGACATCACTAAAGAGAGGATCCAGAAGATCTTGGCGTCTGGAGCCAACGTGATCCTGACCACGGGAGGCATCGACGACATGTGCCTCAAGTACTTTGTGGACGTGGGCGCCATGGCGATCAGACGGGTCCTGAAGAGAGACCTGAAGAGGATTGCCAAGGCAACAGGAGGTGAGGGGGGGAAAAGGATAGCCAAGGCAACAGGAGGTGAGGGGGGGGAAGAGGATAGCCAAGGCAACAGGAGGTGAGGGGGGGAAGAGGATAGCCAAGGCAACAGGAGGTGAGGGGGGGGAAGAGGATTGCCAAGGCAACAGGAGGTGAGGGGGGGAAGAGGATAGCCAAGGAAACAGGAGGTGAGGGGGGGGGAGAGGATAGCCAAGGCAACAGGAGGTGAGGGGGGGGGAAGAGGATAGGCAAGGCAACAGGAGGTGAGGGGGGGAAGAGGATTGCCAAGGCAACAGGAGGTGAGGGGGGGAAGAGGATTGCCAAGGCAACAGGAGGTGAGGGGGGGAAGAGGATAGCCCAGGCAACAGGAGGTGAGGGGGGGGGGGGAAGAGGATAGCCAAGGCAACAGGAGGTGAGGGGGGGGAAAAGGATAGCCAAGGCAACAGGAGGTGAGGGGGGGAAGAGGATAGCCAAGGCAACAGGAGGTGAGGGGGGGGGAAGAGGATAGCCAAGGCAACAGGAGGTGAGGGGGGGGAAGAGGATAGCCAAGGCAACAGGAGGTGAGGGGGGGGAAAAGGATAGCCAAGGCAACAGGAGGTGAGGGGGGAAGAGGATAGCCAAGGCAACAGGAGGTGAGGGGGGGGGAAGAGGATAGCCAAGGCAACAGGAGGTGAGGGGGGGGAAGAGGATAGCCAAGGCAACAGGAGGTGAGGGGGGGAAGAGGATAGCCAAGGCAACAGGAGGTGAGGGGGGGGAAGAGGATAGCCAAGGCAACAGGAGGTGAGGGGGGGGAAGAGGATAGCCAAGGCAACAGGAGGTGAGGGGGGGAAGAGGATAGCCAAGGCAACAGGAGGTGAGGGGGGGGAAGAGGATAGCCAAGGCAACAGGAGGTGAGGGGGGGGAAGAGGATAGCCAAGGCAACAGGAGGTGAGGGGGGGGAAGAGGATAGCCAAGGCAACAGGAGGTGAGGGGGGGGAAGAGGATAGCCAAGGCAACAGGAGGTGAGGGGGGGGGGGGGGGGGGGGGATAGCCAAGGCAACAGGAGGTGAGGGGGGGGGAAGAGGATAGCCAAGGCAACAGGAGGTGAGGGGGGGAAGAGAGGATAGGCAAGGCAACAGGAGGTGAGGGGGGGAAGAGGATAGCCAAGGCAACAGGAGGTGAGGGGGGGAAGAGAGGATAGCCAAGGCAACAGGAGGTGAGGGGGGGAAGAGGATAGGCAAGGCAACAGGAAGTGAGGGGGGGGGAAAGGATAGCCAAGGCAACAGGAGGTGAGGGGGGGAAGATAGCCAAGGCAACAGGAGGTGAGGGGGGGGAGGAGGATAGGCAAGGCAACAGGAGGTGAGGGGGGGGAAGAGGATAGCCAAGGCAACAGGAGGTGAGGGGGGGGAGGGGGGGGGGGAAGAGGATAGCCAAGGCAACAGGAGGTGAGGGGGGAAGAGGATAGCCAAGGCAACAGGAGGTGAGGGGGGGGGGGAAGAGGATAGCCAAGGCAACAGGAGGTGAGGGGGGGAAGAGGATAGCCAAGGCAACAGGAGGTGAGGGGGGGAAGAGGATAGCCAAGGCAACAGGAGGTGAGGGGGGGAAGAGGATAGCCAAGGCAACAGGAGGTGAGGGGGGGAAGAGGATAGCCAAGGCAACAGGAGGTGAGGGGGGGAAGAGGATAGCCAAGGCAACAGGAGGTGAGGGGGGGGAGGGGAGGGGGAAGAGGATAGCCAAGGCAACAGGAGGTGAGGGGGGGGGGGGGAAGAGGATTGCCAAGGCAACAGGAGGTGAGGGGGGGGGAAGAGGATTGCCAAGGCAACAGGAGGTGAGGGGGGGAGAGGATAGCCAAGGCAACAGGAGGTGAGGGGGGGGGAAGAGGATTGCCAAGGCAACAGGAGGTGAGGGGGGGGGGAGGAGGATAGCCAAGGCAACAGGAGGTGAGGGGGGGGAGAGGATTGCCAAGGCAACAGGAGGTGAGGGGGGGGGGGGGGGAAGAGGATAGCCAAGGCAACAGGAGGTGAGGGGGGGGAAGAGGATAGCCAAGGCAACAGGAGGTGAGGGGGGGGAGGGGAGGGGGAAGAGGATAGCCAAGGCAACAGGAGGTGAGGGGGGGGGGAAGAGGATAGCCAAGGCAACAGGAGGTGAGGGGGGGGGAAGAGGATAGCCAAGGCAACAGGAGGTGAGGGGGGGGAAGAGGATAGCCAAGGCAACAGGAGGTGAGGGGGGGAAGAGAGGATAGCCAAGGCAACAGGAGGTGAGGGGGGGAAGAGGATAGGCAAGGCAACAGGAAGTGAGGGGGGGGGAAAGGATAGCCAAGGCAACAGGAGGTGGGGGGGGGAAGAGGATAGCCAAGGCAACAGGAGGTGAGGGGGGGGAGGAGGATAGGCAAGGCAACAGGAGGTGAGGGGGGGGAAGAGGATAGCCAAGGCAACAGGAGGTGAGGGGGGGGAGGGGGGGGGGAAGAGGATAGCCAAGGCAACAGGAGGTGAGGGGGGGAAGAGGATAGCCAAGGCAACAGGAGGTGAGGGGGGGGGGGGGGGGAAGAGGATAGCCAAGGCAACAGGAGGTGAGGGGGGGGGGGGAAGAGGATAGCCAAGGCAACAGGAGGTGAGGGGGGGAAGAGGATTGCCAAGGCAACAGGAGGTGAGGGGGGGAAGAGGATTGCCAAGGCAACAGGAGGTGAGGGGGGGGGGGGGAAGAGGATAGCCAAGGCAACAGGAGGTGAGGGGGGGAAGAGGATAGCCAAGGCAACAGGAGGTGAGGGGGGGAAGAGGATTGCCAAGGCAACAGGTGAGGGGGGGGAGAGGATTGCCAAGGAAACAGGAGGTGAGGGGGGGGGGGGGGAGAGCAGGTGTGTAATGTGTGTTTGTGTGTGTGCAGCCACCATGTGTCCGTCGCTCAGTAACCTGGAGGGAGAGGAGACCTTTGAGGTCACGATGTTGGGACAGGCTGAGGAAGTCGTACAGGAACGAGTGTGTGACGATGAACTCATCCTCATCAAGAAGTAAGGAGCACGAACGCACACCCCCCAGGGCTGCACGAACGCACACCCCCCAGGGCTGCACGAACGCACACCCCCCAGGGCTGCACGAACGCACACCCCCCAGGGCTGCATGAGCCCTCACTAATGATTAGTCTTCATTACAGACACTGAACTAAGTTCTTTGCAAACAAAAAGGACAAAAGATATGCTAAATAATACCTTGAAGTTTGTTGATTTTTGTTAGTTTCTCTTGTTGCTCTCTCTCTGGTCCTAAAGCCTCCTCTCTCTGGTCCTAAAGCCTCCTCTCTCTGGTCCTAAAGCCTCCTCTCTCTGGTCCTAAAGCCTCCTCTCTCTGGTCCTAAAGCCTCCTCTCCTCCTGGTCCTAAAGCCTCCTCTCTCTGGTCCTAACCCTCCTCTCTCTGGTCCTAAAGCCTCCTCTCTCTGGTCCTAAAGCCTCCTCTCTCCTGGTCCTAAAGCCTCCTCTCCTCCTGGTCCTAAAGCCTCCTCTCCTCCTGGTCCTAAAGCCTCCTCTCTGGTCTAACCCTCCTCTCTCTGGTCCTAAAGCCTCCTCTCTCTGGTCCTAAAGCCTCCTCTCTCTGTCCTAAAGCCTCCTCTCTCTGGTCCTAAAGCCTCCTCTCTCTGGTCCTAAAGCCTCCTCTCTCTGGTCCTAAAGCCTCCTCTCTCTGGTCCTAAAGCCTCCTCTCTCTGGTCCTAAAGCCTCCTCTCTCTGGTCCTAAAGCCTCCTCTCTCTGGTCCTAAAGCCTCCTCTCTGGTCCTAAAGCCTCCTCTCCTCTCTGGTCCTAAAGCCTCCTCTCCTCTCTGGTCCTAAACCCTCCTCTCCTCTCTGGTCCTAAAGCCTCCTCTCTCTCTGGTCCTAAAGCCTCCTCTCTTTGGTCCTAAAGCCTCCTCTCTCTGGTCCTAAAGCCTCCTCTCCTCCTGGTCCTAACGCCTCCTCTCTTCCTGGTCCTAACGCCTCCTCTCTTCCTGGTCCTAACGCCTCCTCTCTTCCTGGTCCTAAAGCCTCCTCTCTTCCTGGTCCTAAAGCCTCCTCTCTTCCTGGTCCTAAAGCCTCCTCTCTTCCTGGTCCTAAAGCCTCCTCTCTTCCTGGTCCTAAAGCCTCCTCTCTTCCTGGTCCTAAAGCCTCCTCTCTTCCTGGTCCTAAAGCCTCCTCTCCTCCTGGTCCTCAGTACCAAGGCGCGCTCCTCCGCCTCCATCGTCCTGAGAGGAGCGAATGACTTCATGTGTGACGAGATGGAGCGCTCTGTGCACGACGCCCTCTGTGTCGTTAAGAGGGTCCTGGAGTCAAAGTCTGTGGTTCCAGGAGGGGGCGCTGTGGAGGCCGCGCTGTCAATCTACCTGGAGAACTACGCCACCAGCATGGTAACACAACTACACACACACACCAGCATGGTAACACAACTACACACACACCAGCATGGTAACACAACTACACACACACACCAGCATGGTAACACAACTACACACACACCAGCATGGTAACACAACTACACACACACACCAGCATGGTAACACAACTACACACACACACCAGCATGGTAACACAACTACACACACACACCAGCATGGTAACACAACTACACACACACACCAGCATGGTAACACAACTACACACACACACCAGCATGGTAACACAACTACACACACACAGCATGGTAACACAACTACACACACACACCAGCATGGTAACACAACTACACACACACACCAGCATGGTAACACAACTACACACACACACCAGCATGGTAACACAACTACACACACACACCAGCATGGTAACACAACTACACACACACCAGCATGGTAACACAACTACACACACACCAGCATGGTAACACAACTACACCACACACCAGCATGGTAACACAACTACACACACACACCAGCATGGTAACACAACTACACACACACACCAGCATGGTAACACAACTACACACACCAGCATGGTAACACACACACACACACACCAGCATGGTAACACAACTACACACACACACCAGCATGGTAACACAACTACACACACACACCAGCATGGTAACACAACTACACACACACACCAGCATGGTAACACAACTACACACACACACCAGCATGGTAACACAACTACACACACACACCAGCATGGTAACACAACTACACACACACACACCAGCATGGTAACGCAACTACGCGCGCACACATAACGCAACTACGCGCGCACACACCAGCATGGTAACGCAACTACGCGTAACGCAACTACGCGCGCACACACCCAGCATGGTAACGCAACTACACGCACACACACCAGCATGGTAACGCAACTACACGCACACACACCAGCATGGTAACGCAACTACACGCACACACACCAGCATGGTAACGCAACTACACGCACACACACCAGCATGGTAACGCAACTACACGCACACACACCAGCATGGTAACGCAACTACACGCACACACACCAGCATGGTAACGCAACTACACGCACACACACCAGCATGGTAACGCAACTACACGCACACACACCAGCATGGTAACGCAACTACACGCACACACACCAGCATGGTAACGCAACTACACGCACACACACCAGCATGGTAACGCAACTACACGCACACACACCAGCATGGTAACGCAACTACACGCACACAGACCAGCATGGTAACGCAACAGACGCATACAACTACACGCACACAGACCAGCATGGTAACGCAACTACACGCACACAGACCAGCATGGTAACGCAACTACACGCACACAGACCAGCATGGTAACGCAACTACACGCACACAGACCAGCATGGTAACGCAACTACACGCACACAGACCAGCATGGTAACGCAACTACACGCACACAGACCAGCATGGTAACGCAACTACACGCACACACACCAGCATGGTAACGCAACTACACGCACACACACCAGCATGGTAACGCAACGACACGCACACACACCAGCATGGTAACGCAACGACACGCACACACACCAGCATGGTAACGCAACGACACGCACACACACCAGCATGGTAACGCAACTACACGCACACACACCAGCATGGTAACGCAACTACACGCACACACACCAGCATGGTAACGCAACTACACGCACACACACCAGCATGGTAACGCAACTACACGCACACACACCAGCATGGTAACGCAAATACACAAGGAGTGAGCTGTGCAATGGCCAACTGTATGTGTGTGTTGACAGTTGTGTGTTTTCAGGGCTCCAGGGAGCAGCTGGCCATCGCAGAGTTTGCTCGCTCGCTCCTCGTGATCCCGAAGACTCTCGCGGTGAACGCGGCACAAGATTCTACGGATCTCGTGGCCAAACTCAGGGCCTTCCACAACGAGGCCCAGGTCAATCCTGAACGCAAGAACCTCAAGTGGTGAGTGTGACGCCGTGAGTGTGACGCCGTGAGTGTGACGCCGTGAGTGTGACGCCGTGAGTGTGACGCCGTGAGTGTGACGCCGTGAGTGTGACGCCGTGAGTGTGACGCCGTGAGTGTGACGCCGTGAGTGTGACGCCGTGAGTGTGACGCCGTGAGTGTGACGCCGTGAGTGTGACGCCGTGAGTGTGACGCCGTGAGTGTGACGCCGTGAGTGTGACGCCGTGAGTGTGACGCCGTGGCGGCTTTAGGATTATGTCTGTACAGAACTGGGAGGACCAGACTGATGCCCAAATATGGGCGAGTTCCTCTAAGCTGTCGGTCCCCATGGGAGGGCGCAACTGAGCACAAGCCTCTGATTAGAACAGGACGCCATCTTGGATCACGGGGGCTGTGTGATCCACTCTTTCATATTGTCTACATTTTACAGTTTATTTCCCGCTCTCATACAAACATCTGCTGCTCTAGGATTGGCCTGGACCTGATCAACGGTAAACCGCGGGACAATAAACAGGCCGGCGTCTACGAGCCCACGATGGTGAAGACCAAGAGCCTGAAGTTCGCCACAGAAGCCGCCATCACCATCCTCCGCATCGATGACCTCATCAAGCTGTTCCCTGAGCCTAAAGAGGGCGGCAGCTCCTACCAGGACGCCGTACGCTCCGGCTCGTTAGAGGGATGAGGCTGCCCCAGGTCCTAAAGCCTGTCTGTATATTATTATTGTTAGTGCACTTGTTACTGCTATGTTTGACTTTGAACATAAATTAAAGCCTGATGGTTGTTGTAAAAGACTGAACCACAACTGTATTGATGTAAGCGATTTATTCACATGGCGCAGGTTGTTAGTAAGAAAATAAAGACTTTGGTCCCAACATGAGAAGTATCTTATATCTAAGTTAACGTCTAAATAAGGCTTGGATCCTAATAAATAAATCCAGTTTAGTGTTAATATACAGCCACAGAGATGCTTCACAAACACAATGTCCTCAGACTGTTTTATCGATCCTGCTCTAAATGGCTTCTTTAACAGAGCAACCAGAGTTCTAAAGCTGCACCACCAGTTTTTAGAGGATTTCTTCCTTAAACTCAGGCCTGACAAATGTTTGAAGACCATCCAATCAAAGCAACATTTGCCCAAAATCATTGTTCCACTGGGTTTGATTATTTACTGAAGTATTTGTAGAGATGTGGAAGGTTCCGATTAGAGATGCTGAAGTCTGTTCTATATTAAAGATATATTTTACTTGACATTACTGACAGCAGTAAAAAAGGATTCTTTTTAGAAAATATGGTGTTAGGTCTTGTTATAAGTAATCATTTTAATGTTTTACTAAACATTGAACCAGTTTACTTCTACATTCCTGTCTTAAGGGGAGAGAGGAGACAGACCACATGCTAACTCTTGCTAACAGCCTCATTATATAAACATTTGTGTTGGAAAAGTCTTTACTGAGAGCATGAGACTAAACACAAACTCGGGTCAGTTTTGGTGCAGCCGGAGTCTCGTTGCGTCCTGGTTGTAAACTTCATAAACTGGTTACTGCGTCTGGACGCACACGGCGATGCCCATCCCGCCCCCGATACAGAGCGAGGCCACGCCCCTGCGCCCCCCCGTCCTGAGGAGGCCGTGGATCAGAGTCACCAGAACCCGACACCCCGACATCCCGATGGGGTGCCCCAGGGCGATGGCCCCTCCGCTCACGTTCACCTGAGGACCACAACAACACAGTCAGGTTCTGGGTCAAGTCGCACTAAATCACTACAGTCGATTCTCCCACACAGATCAGAAAATCAGTTTCCACATTCATAAACACTGGTCCTCCAGCCAATCAGCTGTCAGAGGACCTCCCTCATCAGCCAATCAGCTGTCAGAGGACCTCCCTCATCAGCCAATCAGCTGTCAAAGGACCTCCCTCATCAGCCAATCAGCTGTCAGAGGACCTCCCTCATCAGCCAATCAGCTGTCAAAGGACCTCCCTCATCAGCCAATCAGCTGTCAGAGGACCTCCCTCATCAGCCAATCAGCTGTCAAAGGACCTCCCTCATCAGCCAATCAGCTGTCAGAGGACCTCCCTCATCAGCCAATCAGCTGTCAGAGGACCTCCCTCATCAGCCAATCAGCTGTCAGAGGACCTCCCTCATCAGCTGTCAGCCCAAAGTGACTCATAGGGATCTTTCTGTGTTAATAAGATGTGTGTAATGTGACATCACCTTGTCCAGATCCAGTCCCAGTTCTTTGACCACAGCGATGGACTGAGCAGCGAAGGCTTCGTTCACTTCAAACAGATCCACCTCCTCCATCTGCCACCCGGCCTTCTGTACCTGTGATACACACACATACATCTGCCACCCGGCCTTCTGTACCTGTGATACACACACACATCTGCCACCCGGCCTTCTGTACCTGTGATACACACACATACATCTGCCACCCGGCCTTCTGTACCTGTGATACACACATACACATCTGCCACCCGGCCTTCTGTACCTGTGATACACATACATCTGCCACCCGGCCTTCTGTACCTGTGATACACACACATACATCTGCCACCCGGCCTTCTGTACCTGTGATACACACACATACATCTGCCACCCGGCCTTCTGTACCTGTGATACACACACATACATCTGCCACCCGGCCTTCTGTACCTGTGATACACACACATACATCTGCCACCCGGCCTTCTGTACCTGTGATACACACACATCCGCCACCCGGCCTTCTGTACCTGTGATACACACACATCTGCCACCCGGCCTTCTGTACCTGTGATAAACACACATCTGCCACCCGGCCTTCTGTACCTGTGATACACACATCTGCCACCCGGCCTTCTGTACCTGTGATACACACACATACATCTGCCACCCGGCCTTCTGTACCTGTGATACACACACATACATCTGCCACCCGGCCTTCTGTACCTGTGATACACACACATACATCTGCCACCCGGCCTTCTGTACCTGTGATACACACACATCCGCCACCCGGCCTTCTGTACCTGTGATACACACACATCTGCCACCCGGCCTTCTGTACCTGTGATAAACACACATCTGCCACCCGGCCTTCTGTACCTGTGATACACACATCTGCCACCCGGCCTTCTGTACCTGTGATACACACACATACATCTGCCACCCGGCCTTCTGTACCTGTGATACACACACATACATCTGCCACCCGGCCTTCTGTACCTGTGATACACACACATACATCTGCCACCCGGCCTTCTGTACTTGTGATACACACACATCCGCCACCCGGCCTTCTGTACCTGTGATACACACACATCCGCCACCCGGCCTTCTGTACCTGTGATACACACACATACATCTGCCACCCGGCCTTCTGTACCTGTGATACACACACATCTGCCACCCGGCCTTCTGTACCTGTGATACACATACATCTGCCACCCGGCCTTCTGTACCTGTGATACACACACATACATCTGCCACCCGGCCTTCTGTACCTGTGATACACACACATCTGCCACCCGGCCTTCTGTACCTGTGATAAACACACATCTGCCACCCGGCCTTCTGTACCTGTGATACATACATCTGCCACCCGGCCTTCTGTACCTGTGTGTGTGTGTCTTACAGCCTTCCTTATCGCTGGGATGTGTGTGTCTCTGTGTGTGTCTGTCTCTCTATGTGTGTGTGTCTTACAGCCTTCCTTATCGCTGGGATGTGTGTGTCTCTGTGTGTGTCTGTCTCTCTATGTGTGTGTGTGTGGGTGCTGGTGTGTGTGTGTGCGTGCGTGTGTGTGTGTGTGTGTGCGCATGCGTGTGTGTGTCTGTGTGTCTTACAGCCTTCCTTATCGCTGGGATGTGTGTGTCTTGTGTGTGTCTGTCTCTCTATGTGTGTGTGTCTTACAGCCTTCCTTATCGCTGGGATGTGTGTGTCTCTGTGTGTGTCTGTCTCTCTATGTGTGTGTGTCTTACAGCCTTCCTTATCGCTGGGATGTGTGTGTCTCTGTGTGTGTCTGTCTCTCTATGTGTGTGTGTCTTACAGCCTTCCTTATCGCTGGGATGTGTGTGTCTCTGTGTGTGTCTGTCTCTCTATGTGTGTGTGTCTTACAGCCTTCCTTATCGCTGGGATGTGTGTGTCTCTGTGTGTGTCTGTCTCTCTATGTGTGTGTGTCTTACAGCCTTCCTTATCGCTGGGATGGGTCCCGTCCCCATGACGTCCGGGTCCACTCCAGCCTGAGCCCAGGACACGACCTCAGCCAGAGTCCTGAGGTCCCGGCACTGGGCCTCCTGCTCACTCATCAGCAGGACCGCAGCCGCACCATCGTTTATACCTGAGACCAGAGACCAGAGAGAGACCAGAGAGAGACCAGGGAGAGACCAGAGAGAGACCAGAGAGAGACCAGAGAGAGAGACCAGAGAGAGACCAGAGAGAGACCAGAGAGAGACCAGGGAGAGACCAGAGAGAGACCAGAGAGAGACCAGAGAGAGACCAGAGAGAGACCAGAGAGAGACTAGAGATAGACCAGAGAGAGACCAGAGAGAGAGAGACCGAGAGACCAGAGAGAGACCAGAGAGAGACCAGAGAGAGACCAGAGAGAGACCAGAGAGAGACCAGAGAGAGACTAGAGATAGACCAGAGAGAGAGACCAGAGAGAGAGAGAGAGACCAGAGAGACCAGAGGAGACCAGGGAGAGACCAGAGAGAGAGACCAGAGAGAGACCAGGGAGAGACCAGAGAGAGAGACCAGAGAGAGACCAGAGAGAGAGACCCGAGAGAGAGACCAGAGAGAGACCAGAGAGAGAGACCAGAGAGAGACCAGAGAGAGACCAGAGAGAGAGCCAGAGAGAGAGACCAGAGAGAGAGACCAGAGAGAGACCAGAGACCAGAGAGAGACCAGAGAGAGACCAGAGAGAGACCAGAGAGAGACCAGGGAGAGACCAGAGAGAGAGACCAGAGAGAGACCAGAGAGAGAGACCAGAGAGAGACCAGAGAGAGACCAGAGAGAGAGACCAGAGAGAGAGACCAGAGAGAGACCAGAGAGAGACCAGAGAGAGACCAGAGAGAGACCAGAGAGAGAGACCAGAGAGAGGCCAGAGAGAGAGACCGAGAGAGACCAGAGAGAGACCAGAGAGAGAGACCAGAGAGAGACCAGAGAGAGACCAGAGAGAGACCAGAGAGAGACCAGAGAGAGAGACCAGAGAGAGAGACCAGAGAGAGACCAGAGACCAGAGAGAGACCAGAGAGAGACCAGAGAGAGAGACCAGGGAGAGACCAGGAGAGACCAGAGAGAGACCAGAGAGAGACCAGAGAGAGACCAGAGAGAGACCAGAGAGAGACCAGAGAGAGACCAGAGAGAGAGACCAGAGAGAGACCAGAGAGAGACCAGAGAGAGACCACAGAGAGAGACCAGAGAGAGAGACCAGAGAGAGACCAGAGAGAGACCAGAGAGAGAGACCAAGAGAGAGACCAGAGAGAGACCAGAGAGAGACCAGAGAGAGACCAGAGAGAGACCAGAGAGACCAGAGAGAGACCAGAGAGAGAGACCAGAGAGAGAGACCAGAGAGAGACCACAGAGACACAGAGAGAGACCAGAGAGAGACCAGAGAGAGACCAGAGAGAGAGACCCAAGAGAGACCAGAGAGAGACCAGAGAGAGAGACCAGAGAGAGAGACCAGAGAGAGAGACCAGAGAGAGAGACCAGAGAGAGAGACCAGAGAGAGACCAGAGAGAGAGACCAGAGAGAGAGACCAGAGAGAGAGACCAGAGAGAGAGACCAGAGAGAGAGACCAGAGAGAGAGACCAGAGAGAGAGACCAGAGAGAGACCAGAGAGAGAGAGACCAGAGAGAGACCAGAGAGAGACCAGAGAGAGAGACCAGAGAGAGAGACCAGAGAGAGAGACCAGAGAGAGAGACCAGAGAGAGAGACCAGAGAGAGAGACCAGAGAGAGACCAGAGAGAGACCAGAGAGAGAGACCAGAGAGAGACCAGAGAGAGACCAGAGAGAGACCAGAGAGAGACCAGAGAGAGAGACCAGAGAGAGACCAGAGAGAGACCAGAGAGAGAGACCAGAGAGACCAGAGAGAGACCATGTGTGTTTATGTTCACAGAGACATGTTTGAAACACGTGTCACATGACTGACCTGAAGCGTTGCCGGCGGTGACTGTTCCAGAACCATCTTTGATGAAACACGGTCTGAGTTTAGACACGGAGTCAATATGACTGCCATGACGGGGAAACTCATCCTGCGTCACCTCCACCGGACCTACACACACACACACACACACACACACACACACACACACACACACACACACACACACACACACACACACACACACACACACACACACACACACACACACACACACAGACACACACACAGACACACACACACACACACACACACACACACACACAGACAGACACACAGACACACACACACACACACACACACACAGACACACACACACACAGACACACAGACACACACACACACACACACACACACAGACACACACACACACACACAGACACACACTCAGACACACACAGACACACACACAGACACACACACAGACACACACGCACACACACACATACAGGTACACACATACACGTTTTCGTTACCTGGTGGGTCCCTTTGACAGGGCCGTTCAGAATGGGACCCATAGACATAATCTTTTTTACTGGGACTACTTTAAGTAATACAAAACAGTCAATAGAAACCAAACAACTATTTTAAAGGAATTTTATTTTAGATTTTGTTTTCGAATTGCAGTGATTCTATTTTTGACATAGAATTTAATGCCACTCCATGTCCGATGTCTAAGGTCATCTGGTGAGGCATTAATGCAGGCCAGGCCAGGCCAGGCCAGGCAGTGAGACTTCCCAGGGACCTTTCCAGTCTGTATGAAAGGTGTCATGGTCTTCTCCACAGCCTTCACCTCAGATGCAGACCATGGCTTTCTTACACGTTCTAGGGAGAGAAATAAAAATATATTAGCAATATACACTCCCAGGGTTAGGACCAAGCAGCCTGGCTGTAATCCCCCACCTGGTACACTTACCAGAAGGGGCACTGCCACTACCATGGGGTGCATCTGGATGAATGGTTGAAGGTTCTCCGCTTGAAGTTTCTTTTAGCCCGTCCGTTTGTGAGAGGATCTCTACTGCTCTCCCTGTCGCACAGAAAATAAAAATACAAGTGGCCTTTAGGGGAAAAAAATCATACACATTTTAATAATATCAAGAATTACCTTCAGGCTCAATTTGTATCTGGTCGAGGCTCTTTCCTTCGAATTCCGTCACTCTTCCCTGCTCCATGGCCATCAACACTTTGCTGATTTTGGCCAGCTCCAGTGTCCCCTCTGGTAGTCTGTAATATTGCCTGTGGATGCGAATGTCATGGCCGAGGAAGTTGGCAAGTATGTCCATCTCATTCTCTTTCATATTGAGAACTGTAGACATAGTAGCTATGTGCTTTCTAAGTTTGGTTGAGGATAGCATCTCTGGATGCACCGCACCACATTCTTTGGCTACCTGGCGTAGGGAGTCTGATCCCCTGATGTGGGTGTCTGCGCCCGGGCGGGAAAAGAAGTATGGGTTATGGTCAGAGATGGAACAGGCCCTTCTGTTCTCCACCAGCACCTCCATCGAAGCAATCATTTCAGGAGTCAAAAGAACCGGCACTTTCCCACTTCTTTTCCCTTTAATTTCAATGCGTTGAAAATGCTGACACAGCTTTTTCTCAAGTTGGGACAGTCCCAGAGCAATGTCAGAATGGATCCCAGTCTTACTTCTTAAGGTAAAGGCTGTCAGTGGCATCTTTGAAACCTCACCTTCCCTTCTTCGATTGAAAATGATGACCTCACAAAGAGTCAAAACTGCCAGTTTAGACCAATGCTTAGACGTTGGCTCACTTATTAGGGTTTGCACATATTCAGGTCGACATACCTCAATATGTGCATGCATGGCTCTAACGTCCTCAGTCAGAGGGAGCAGGTCCGGAGTGTTCCACTTGGCTTGCCGGAGGGTCTGTAGGGCAGCAGAAGAAACACAGACGTCTGGTCTCTCTCTGGTCTCTCTCTGGTCTCTCTCTCTGGTCTCTCTCTGGTCTCTCTCTCTGGTCTCTCTCTGGTCTCTCTCTGGTCTCTCTCTGGACTCTCTCTCTGGTCTCTCTCTGGTCTCTCTCTGGTCTCTCTCTGGTCTCTCTCTGGTCTCTCTCTGGTCTCTCTCTGGTCTCTCTCTGGTCTCTCTCTCTGGTCTCTCTCTCTGGTCTCTCTCTGGTCTCTCTCTGGTCTCTCTCTCTGGACTCTCTCTCTGGTCTCTCTCTGGTCTCTCTCTGGTCTCTCTCTCTGGTCTCTCTCTCTGGTCTCTCTCTGGTCTCTCTCTGGTCTCTCTCTGGTCTCTCTCTCTGGTCTCTCTCTGGTCTCTCTCTGGTCTCTCTCTCTGGACTCTCTCTCTGGTCTCTCTCTGGTCTCTCTCTGGTCTCTCTCTGGTCTCTCTCTCTGGTCTCTCTCTGGTCTCTCTCTGTCTGTCTCTTGGTCTCTCTCTTGGTCTCTCTCTCTGGTCTCTCTCTCTCTCTTCTCTCTCTGGTCTCTCTCTCTGGTCTCTCTCTCTGGTCTCTCCTCTGGTCTCTTCTCTAGTCTCTCTCTCTGGTCTCTCTCTCTGGTCTCCCCCTCTCTCTCTGGGGTCTCTCTCTCTGGTCTCTCTCTGGTCTCTCTCTGGTCTCTCTCTGGTCTCTCTCTGGTCTCTCTCTGGTCTCTCTCTGGTCTCTCTCTCTGGTCTCCTCTGGTCTCTCTCTGGTCTCTCTCTGGTCTCTCTCTGGTCTCTCTCTGGTCTCTCTCTGGTCTCTCTCTGGTCTCTCTCTCTGGTCTCTCTCTGGTCTCTCTCTGGTCTCTCTCTGGTCTCTCTCTGGTCTCTCTCTGGTCTCTCTCTCTGGTCTCTCTCTGGTCTCTCTCTGGTCTCTCTCTGGTCTCTCTCTCTGGTCTCTCTCTCTGGTCTCTCTCTGTCTCTCTCTGGTCTCTCTCTGGTCTCTCTCTGGTCTCTCTCTGGTCTCTCTCTCTGGTCTCTCTCTCTGGGGTCTCTTCTCTAGTCTCTCTCTCTGGTCTCTCTCTCTGGTCTCCCCCTCTCTCTCTGGGGTCTCTCTCTCTGGTCTCTCTCTGGTCTCCCTCTGGTCTCCCTCTCTGGTCTCTCTCTCTGGTCTCCCCCTCTCTCTCTGGGGTCTCTCTCTCTGGTCTCTCTCTGGTCTCTCTCTGGTCTCTCTCTGGTCTCTCTCTGGTCTCTCTCTGGTCTCTCTCTGGTCTCTCTCTGGTCTCTCTCTGGTCTCCCTCTGGTCTCCCTCTGGTCTCACTCTGGTCTCACTCTTTGGTCTCTCTCTCTGGTCTCTCTCTCTGGTCTCTCTCTTTGGTCTCTCTCTCTGGGGTCTCTCTCTCTGGGGTCTCTCTCTCTGGTCTCTCTCTGGGGTCTCTCGCTCTGGAGTCTCTCTCTCTGGTCTCTCTCTGGGGTCTCTCGCTCTGGAGTCTCTCTCTCTGGTCTATCTCTTTGGTCTCTCTCTCTGGTCTCTCTCTCTGGTCTCTCTCTTTGGTCTCTCTCTCTGGTCTCTCGCTCTGGGGTCTCTCTCTCTGGTCTCTCTCTGGGGTCTCTCGCTCTGGAGTCTCTCGCTCTGGGGTCTCTCCCTCTGGTCTCTCTCTGGTCTCTCTCTGGTCTCTCTCTGGTCTCTCTCTGGTCTCTCTCTGGTCTCTCTCTGGTCTCTCTCTGGTCTCTCTCTGGTCTCTCTCTGGTCTCTCTCTGGTCTCTCTCTGGGGTCTCTCTCTCTGGTCTCTCTCTCTGGTCTCTCTCTCTGGGGTCTCTCTCTGGGGTCTCTCGCTCTGGGTCTCTCTCTCTGGTCTCCCCCTCTCTCTCTGGGGTCTCTCTCTCTGGTCTCTCTCTGGTCTCTCTCTGGTCTCTCTCTCTCTCTCTGGTCTCTCTCTGGTCTCTCTCTGGTCTCCTCTGGTCTCCCTCTGGTCTCCCTCTGGTCTCCCTCTGGTCTCCTCTGGTCTCCCTCTGGTCTCCCTCTGGTCTCACTCTGGTCTCACTCTGGTCTCACTCTTTGGTCTCTCTCTCTGGTCTCTCTCTCTGGGGTCTCTCTCTCTGGTCTCTCTCTGGGGTCTCTCGCTCTGGAGTCTCTCTCTCTGGGTCTCTCTCTGGGGTCTCTCTCTGGGGTCTCTCTCTGGTCTCTCTCTGGTCTCTCTCTTTGGTCTATCTCTGGGGTCTCTCTCTGGGGTCTCTCTCTCGGGTCTCTCTCTTTGGTCTATCTCTGGGGTCTCTCTCTGGGGTCTCTCTCTGGGGTCTCTCTCTCTGGTCTCTCTCTGGTCTCTCTCTGGTCTCTCTCTGGTCTCTCTCTGGTCTCTCTCTGGTCTCCCTCTGGTCTCCCTCTGGTCTCCCTCTGGTCTCACTCTGGTCTCACTCTGGTCTCCCTCTGGTCTCCCTCTGGTCTCACTCTGGTCTCACTCTGGTCTCACTCTGGTCTCACTCTTTGGTCTCTCTCTCTGGTCTCTCTCTCTGGGGTCTCTCTCTCTGGTCTCTCGCTCTGGAGTCTCTCTCTCTGGTCTCTCTCTGGTCTCTCTCTCTGGTCTCTCTCTGGGGTCTCTCTCTGGGGTCTCTCTCTCTGGTCTCTCTCTGGTCTCTCTGGTCTCTCTCTGGGGTCTCTCTCTGGGGTCTCTCTCTGGGGTCTCTCTCTCTGGTCTCTCTCTGGTCTCTCTGGTCTCTCTCTGGGGTTTCTCTCTGGGGTCTCTCTCTGGGGTCTCTCTCTCTGGTCTCTCTGGTCTCTCTCTGGGGTCTCTCTCTGGGGTCTCTCTCTCTGGTCTCTCTCTCTGGTCTCTCTCTGGTCTCCCTCTGGTCTCCCTCTCTGGTCTCTCTCTCTGGTCTCCCCCTCTCTCTCTGGGGTCTCTCTCTCTGGTCTCTCTCTGGTCTCTCTCTGGTCTCTCTCTGGTCTCTCTCTGGTCTCTCTCTGGTCTCTCTCTGGTCTCTCTGGTCTCTCTCTGGGGTCTCTCTCTGGGGTCTCTCTCTGGGGTCTCTCTCTCTGGTCTCTCTCTGGTCTCTCTGGTCTCTCTCTGGGGTCTCTCTCTGGGGTCTCTCTCTGGGGTCTCTCTCTCTGGTCTCTCTCTGGTCTCTCTGGTCTCTCTCTGGGGTCTCTCTCTGGGGTCTCTCTCTCTGGTCTCTCTCTGGTCTCCCTCTGGTCTCCCTCTGGTCTCCCTCTGGTCTCCCTCTGGTCTCTCTCTGGTCTCTCTCTGGTCTCTCTCTCTGGTCTCTTTCTCTAGTCTCTCTCTCTGGTCTCTCTCTGGTCTCTCTCTGGTCTCTCTCTCTGGTGTCTCTCTGGTCTCTCTCTGGTCTCTCTCTGGTCTCTCTCTGGTCTCTCTCTGGTCTCTCTCTCTGGTCTCTCTCTCTGGTCTCTTTCTCTAGTCTCTCTCTCTGATCTCTCTCTGGTCTCTCTCTGGTCTCTCTCTGGTCTCTCTCTCTGGTCTCTCTCTCTGGGGTCTCTTTCTCTAGTCTCTCTCTCTGGTCTCTCTCTCTGGTCTCCCCCTCTCTCTCTGGGGTCTCTCTCTCTGGTCTCTCTCTGGTCTCCCTCTGGTCTCCCTCTCTGGTCTCTCTCTCTGGTCTCCCCCTCTCTCTCTGGGGTCTCTCTCTCTGGTCTCTCTCTGGTCTCTCTCTGGTCTCTCTCTGGTCTCTCTCTGGTCTCTCTCTGGTCTCTCTCTGGTCTCTCTCTGGTCTCTCTCTGGTCTCTCTCTGGTCTCCCTCTGGTCTCCCTCTGGTCTCACTCTGGTCTCACTCTTTGGTCTCTCTCTCTGGTCTCTCTCTCTGGTCTCTCTCTTTGGTCTCTCTCTCTGGGGTCTCTCTCTCTGGGGTCTCTCTCTCTGGTCTCTCTCTGGGGTCTCTCGCTCTGGAGTCTCTCTCTCTGGTCTCTCTCTGGGGTCTCTCTCTGGTCTATCTCTTTGGTCTCTCTCTCTGGTCTCTCTCTCTGGTCTCTCTCTTTGGTCTCTCTCTCTGGTCTCTCGCTCTGGGGTCTCTCTCTCTGGTCTCTCTCTGGGGTCTCTCGCTCTGGAGTCTCTCGCTCTGGGGTCTCTCCCTCTGGTCTCTCTCTGGTCTCTCTCTGGTCTCTCTCTGGTCTCTCTCTGGTCTCTCTCTGGTCTCTCTCTGGTCTCTCTCTGGTCTCTCTCTGGTCTCTCTCTGGGGTCTCTCTCTCTGGTCTCTCTCTCTGGTCTCTCTCTCTGGGGTCTCTCTCTGGGGTCTCTCGCTCTGGGTCTCTCTCTCTGGTCTCCCCCTCTCTCTCTGGGGTCTCTCTCTCTGGTCTCTCTCTGGTCTCTCTCTGGTCTCTCTCTGGTCTCTCTCTGGTCTCTCTCTGGTCTCTCTCTGGTCTCTCTCTGGTCTCTCTCTGGTCTCCCTCTGGTCTCCCTCTGGTCTCCCTCTGGTCTCCCTCTGGTCTCCCTCTGGTCTCCCTCTGGTCTCACTCTGGTCTCACTCTGGTCTCACTCTGGTCTCACTCTTTGGTCTCTCTCTCTGGTCTCTCTCTCTGGGGTCTCTCTCTCTGGTCTCTCTCTCTGGGGTCTCTCGCTCTGGAGTCTCTCTCTCTGGGGTCTCTCTCTGGGGTCTCTCTCTGGGGTCTCTCTCTGGTCTCTCTCTGGTCTCTCTCTTTGGTCTATCTCTGGGGTCTCTCTCTGGGGTCTCTCTCTCTGGTCTCTCTCTTTGGTCCATCTCTGGGGTCTCTCTCTGGGGTCTCTCTCTCTGGTCTCTCTCTGGTCTCTCTCTGGTCTCTCTCTGGTCTCTCTCTGGTCTCTCTCTGGTCTCCCTCTGGTCTCCCTCTGGTCTCCCTCTGGTCTCACTCTGGTCTCACTCTGGTCTCCCTCTGGTCTCACTCTGGTCTCACTCTGGTCTCACTCTGGTCTCACTCTGGTCTCACTCTTTGGTCTCTCTCTCTGGTCTCTCTCTCTGGGGTCTCTCTCTCTGGTCTCTCGCTCTGGAGTCTCTCTCTCTGGTCTCTCTCTGGTCTCTCTCTCTGGTCTCTCTCTGGGGTCTCTCTCTCTCTGGTCTCTCTCTCTGGTCTCTCTCTGGTCTCTCTCTGGGTCTCTCTCTCTGGTCTCTCTCTCTGGTCTCTCTCTGGTCTCTCTGGTCTCTCTCTGGGGTCTCTCTCTGGGGTCTCTCTCTGGGGTCTCTCTCTCTGGTCTCTCTCTGGTCTCTCTCTGGGGTCTCTCTCTGGGGTCTCTCTCTCTGGTCTCTCTCTGGTCTCTCTGGTCTCTCTCTGGGGTCTCTCTCTCTGGTCTCTCTCTGGTCTCTCTGGTCTCTCTCTGGGGTCTCTCTCCCTGGTCTCTCTCTGGTTAATTATTAATAATAACACAATAGTAAATTAAAGCCGCAACGCCCCGCACTACGCCGCACCACACCGTACCACGCAGCACCGCTCAAAGGAGGTGGCACCGCCGTGTGATGATTGGTTCCCGTAGCCATAGAAGAACGTTAGTCAAATTGTAATGAATATAATAAGTAGAGCTGGTTTGGCTCCCCATGTAAACTTTGCCTCAGTCTGTAGGGGGCGCTAATGGGCCAATTTCAAATGTTTCACTTTCACCTGACCTAAACCCTGGAGTTGAACAATGGATTGAAGTTTTGTGCAAATCAGACTTTGTTTGTGCAAACGGGAAAAAAATGTATGTTGTCAAAAACGGCAGAAAAAAAGGTCACATTTTGCCGCTCCGCTGCTCAAACAATGTTTCACTGATTAAAAATCCCTGAGGTCATTTTGAAGGTACATGTGTTGAGACAATGTGGAGTGATTTTGAGGCGAATCGGTGAAACGGCCGAGGAGGAGTCGCTTTCCAACCGACATGTATGAAAACTTTTGCTGTTCATTTTTCCATTTTGCAGTGAGATTTATGGACTTCCTGTTTGTCAGAGGGCGGAGCCATAATAACATTTCGGTCGTATCTTGACTTGAGGAACATGTGTACCGAATTTCATGGCTCTACGACAAACTTGACCTCTGAAACTCCCATTGGCTGTTGTAGGTGGCGCTGTTCTGGCATTTTTTGAGTCCCATAAAAATAAACACCAAAATATCAAATTTTTCGCCAGGTCTGATTTTTGGGCAAAATTTTACAACTTTTCATGCATATTCAGGGGGTGAAATTAAGGCTCAAAGTGCAGAATTTGACATCTCTCGAGCAAAAACAATAGTTTAACAGACCTCTGTATGTTGGTTATAAAATATCTAAAAGCTGGTATTTTCAGTTTACACTATTTACAACTGTCAAATCCTCCTCACGCCACTTCCTGGTTCTTCCACAAGCTCCGCCTCCTGGCCAATCAAAGACCTCGCATGCTTCCTCGCACTATGATCTAAACCAATCAGAGCCAAAGTGAATAAAGCAGCCAATCAGAGCCCCGGACGACATGGCATCCTAGTCTCTACTAATCCACATAGACAAGACGAGTGAAGCATGTGTCTGAATGAATGTTTGAATAAATATTTCAATAAACAAACACAAACATGTGGTGTTGTGTTTGTGACATAACTACACGTAAATGTTTTAAGTTAAAACGTGGTGTTTCTTTACCAATCGGAGTGCGCGCGGCAGAAACGATGACCACGCGTTCGGAGCTCATGGTGCCCGGGAGGTAAGCGTCGTTCAGCGGGTGAGCAGGTGCTGGTGTGGGGGTAATGTCCCGAATGTCGTGTCCACAGCCAGACAAGCGGAGTGACAGCGCAGGACGGAACCTACACGCCCCTACCCGCCTTCAAACTCTAGAGAAAGCCAGAGAACTGGGACGAACAGGCGGCCATCTTGTGTTTGTACAGCAGAGGCGAACAGGCGGCCATCTTGTGTTTGTACAGCAGAGGTGAACAGGCGGCCATCTAGCGTCCACTCAAGTTAAATGAACGTAATAAACATACAATGACAAAGGGACAGACGAGCAATGTGCCTGTGAAGAATGTAACTGTAGGTCAATTATTATACGGGGCAGGAGAAACTAGAGCATGGAGCATTCTGTGTTCTTACTTTTTTATCAAACATTTCATTGACTTGAAGACTAATGTATTTTGTAATGTATTCCAAATCAAAGCCTGTGCATGTAGTAGTAAAATTCTTTATTTGGTCAGAACATGTAGGACAGACGTCATAATAAAGGACATCGCATATAGCTACGCATAGAACTGAACACAATCTTTTCCAACATTTTTTTCTTAATCGAAAATAAAAATGGCAAAAATATATCGGGTCGATCTCTGAAAATGGCCTTGAATTTGAACCAACTATCATTAAAAAATGTTACTGTTTATTGACGAGTTACAACAGATGTCTCAGGTGCAGATAAGTCAGAGTAAGCTAGTTTCACTAGACGTACTTGCACTCAATTCAAATCTAACAAGAACCATGTAAAACATTGTTTAGCAACACAACCCGGGCGTCACAGGGGAACTACATGTGTGGGACAGCAGTGGACTCAGTATAAAAAGGTACATGATGAAGTTACAAAAGAGAGTCTGCGGCAGAGTCCAGGCCGTTGTGTCTGCCTGCAGTCCGGCTGGGCCTGGTGCGTTTGTCCTCGTGGGGGTCAGTGGTGGAGTCTGTGTCGTTGGAGTGTTGGGTCAGAGAGGTGTCGCTGCCTGTAGGAGAGTCCACGCTCTCGTAGCCCAGCTGGGCTCGTGATGCAGTCTGAGCCGCCTCCTCTGAGTGATTGGACAGTTTGCTCTCTCCAGGACTGGACACATTGGGGGACATGGGGAAGTCTTCCTCGGTGCTGCTCACCTCTCGGTACAAGCTGGGGGTGGTGGTCTCGCTCCTCTGTGAAGAGTTCCCATTACTTGGTCCGTTGGAGACCCTGTAGTCTTTGCCTTCGTTGGGGGCGGTGGGCTCCGGAGCAGCTGGCTCCTTGGTGCCACACTGTGAAGTCCTACTGGGTCCAGCGGAGCCTTGGGTCTGGGACAGGAGCTGGCGACTGTCCTTCAGCTGCTGCTGCAGAACCAGGATTGTGCTCTGCATGCCCTCCACCTCCTCGTCTAGCTGGATGATGAAGTCGTTGAGTTCTGAGGACACAAAGCAGAGTCAGACTGAGGTTCTTAGAGCAGAGAGGACAGAGTCTCACCGTCCTGGCTGCTCTTCAGCTCCTCGCTGTACTTCTTCTGCAGAGCCAGCTCAGCCTCCAGTTGGGCTATGCGCCCCTGGGACAGCTGCCGCCCCAGCTCCTGGTTCTCCTGGATCAACATTCGACACTTGGCCATCAGCTTCTTCCCCGTTTGGCTGCAAGGGAAATAAAGCTCACATCACAGGGTGAAGCACATCACACTCACGGCTCCTCTCAGACCACAGCTTAGAAAACATGACATTTCAGCACAGACACAGCACCAAGGTCCAGGAGCATCATCTGTTCAGTACTTGATACTTAGGACTTTCAGAATCTACTCTGGACAAATATACGTCTATATAAAAGTACTTAGTTTTTTAATTTGACTTAAAGACAGGCCAAGAAAACATTGAAGATCATGTCTAGATCACAGCTGCTCCACACACATTGATCTGGAAAAGGACTGATGTTTCACATGAACTTTCATTTCAGAACAAAGACATAAACACATCTAAGCACATGCTCTGGAGCTCCTGGTTTACAGGAGAAGGTGATCAAAGTGGACAGTGTTGAGTGACCAGAGTGAAAGTGTGAGAGAGACTAGTGTTTGGTGTGAGATTTACATCATTTTACATGAACTGAAACATGTGACACAGAACTCTCCACACCTGCAGCAGTGTGTTTTACATATCCAGCTTTTGAGTCTCATTCCAAACTCTGTATCCAATGGTGGTGTTTAACACACTGCAGAAAGTGTCCATGAGAGGAACAAGAGCAACAAATGAAAAGCAATCAAAAGAAAGTCACAAAATAAAACAAGTACCGTGACTGAGCCGTCTGAACAGTCTGTGGACCACAGGTTTCTACTGAGTCTTTGCCCCGAAGTCTTAGCTTTACTCCTAGAACTGTCCTCACGTTTACCCCCCCTCCCCCCTGCCTGTGTGAACGTCACTGTGTCGGGGCGGGGGGCGGTCCTCTCTTCAGAACGCTGCTGGCGATGGCGTGGGAGAGCTCAAACACATACTGACCATACTCTCACCGTACGTTACATGTCTCTGAGTGAGCGTGGCCCACGCTGCTGCGGATGGGTTATTATCGTCTTTACCTATCAGGTGTAAATTTCCAGGCACTCAGTTCATTTTGGGCCTGCTCCAGTTTGTCTTTAGTCTGTTCCAGTTCAGTCTTCATTTTGAGGAAAACTAAGTTGATGGCAGGGTCCACCATGGCCGAGCGCAGCTGCGCCGCACTGGGCTGCTGGACTTGCTTGAGGTACTGGATCTGAGTCTGAGGAAGAAACACGGCGTTAGAGAGCAGCAAACACAGATGGAAGCACATGTGGATCAGAACTAGAGAGTAAACACAGAGGAAAAGGTCTAGGCTCTGGCTTCACTCTTGTAAAGGAACCCTCAGGTCTTCAAGTTGAATTGAATTCTACAAAAACGGGTTTTCCTCTTTGTTTCTGTCTCAGTCTGAGTCTGCTCCACGTCCAAGAACAACTGTTTAAAACTTAGACCTCAGGCACACCCTCACAACAGGACTCTGAGTCCAGGAGTCGGTGAGTCCGTGACCAATGTCTTTGTTATTGTTGTATTTCCTGCATTTAGACTGATTCTCTGATCTGCTGCTGGAGAATCGACAGTTTAGTAAAGTCCTCAGAGAAACTACTGTGCTTTAGGACAAAGAATAAATCAGAATAAATGTTATTTTCATGAGAACTAAAGTCACAAACTCAACGGGTGAAGCCAGTGGCGAACGGGTGAAGCCAGTGGCGAACGGGTGAAGCCAGTGGCGAACGGGTGAAGCCAGTGGCGAACGGGTGAAGCCAGTGGCGAACGGGTGAAGCCAGTGGCGAACGGGTGAAGCCAGTAGCGAACGGGTGAAGCCAGTGGCGAACGGGTGAGGGTTGAGGATACGTACCGTACACTCCTGCATCTCCTGCTCCTTGGTGGCCAGCCTCATGACCAGGATGTTCTCGCGGCGCGCAGACTCCTGCTGCTGCTGCTTCAGCTTCTCCTCAGACTCCTTCAGACCTGGGACATCATTGGCTGAAGTCCAGGAAACAGGAGAGAGCACACACTTTCAGACATTCAGGAGAGAGCACATACAGACAAACAGGAGAGCACACACTTACAGCAGAGGTCTGTGTATTTAGCCTCCAGCGCCTGGATGTACGTCTCATGTTGTTTCCACCTGTGAAGACACAAACATTAGCTCTCTGCCTCTGCCTCAGCTTCAGTGCTTGTACCTGGTACATAGTTCCTCTCTGGTCAGCGTCTTCATGTCTGACTCGTTGAGGCGAACCTGGACACAGAGAAAGTGCTCATGAAGAAAGTTTCCATGTAACTTGGTGCAGACTGTGGACTCTTGTTACCTTCTTGGGCAGCGGCTCCTCGTTGGTCATGGCCTGAGAAAGACAGACACATGTTACTGCAGCACATGTATGTTCAGTGTTGGACAAAGCCCAGGAGCAGCTCAGATGGAGCTCACATGGAGCTCACATGCAGCTCACATGGAGCTCAAATGCAGCTCTGATGGAGCTCACATGCAGCTCAGATGGAGCTCACATGCAGCTCAGATGGAGCTCACATGCAGCTCACATGCAGCTCAGATGGAGCTCTGATGGAGCTCACATGGAGCTCTGATGGAGCTCACATGCAGCTCAGATGCAGCTCAGATGCAGCTCAGATGGAGCTCTGATGCAGCTCAGATGCAGCTCAGATGGAGCTCACATGCAGCTCTGATGGAGCTCACATGCAGCTCAGATGCAGCTCAGATGGAGCTCAGATGCAGCTCAGATGCAGCTCACATGCAGCTCAGATGCAGCTCAGATGGAGCTCACATGCAGCTCACATGCAGCTCACATGCAGCTCAGATGCAGCTCAGATGCAGCTCAGATGGAGCTCTGATGCAGCTCTGATGCAGCTCTGATGCAGCTCACATGCAGCTCACATGCAGCTCACATGCAGCTCACATGCAGCTCAGATGCAGCTCAGATGCAGCTCAGATGCAGCTCAGATGCAGCTCAGATGCAGCTCAGATGCAGCTCTGCCGTAAACAGAGGTGTAAATGCGCTGAGCCCGTGAGTCTGAGACAACGCAATATCTGCAACAACCCTGACACCAGGACTGTACCAAGCAGTGAGCTAATGAGCTAATGTGCTAATTAGCAGACTGCTCTGTGGTCCTGGTCCTGTCCTGGTCCTGTCCTGGTCCTGTCCTGTCCTGGTCCTGTCCTGGTCCTGTCCTGGTTCTGTCCTGGTTCTGTCCTGGTTCTGTCCTGGTTCTGTCCTGGTTCTGTCCTGGTTCTGTCCTGGTCCTGTCCTGGTCCTGTCCTGGTCCTGTCCTGGTCCTGTCCTGGTCCTGTCCTGGTTCTGTCCTGGTTCTGTCCTGGTTCTGTCCTGGTCCTGTCCTGGTCCTGTCCTGGTCCTGGTCCTGGTCCTGTCCTGGTCCTGTCCTGGTCCTGTCCTGGTCCTGTCCTGGTCCTGTCCTGCTTCTGTCCTGGTCCTGTCCTGGTCCTGTCCTGGTCCTGTCCTGGTCCTGTCCTGCTTCTGTCCTGCTTCTGTCCTGGTCCTGTCCTGGTCCTGTCCTGGTCCTGTCCTGGTCCTGTCCTGCTTCTGTCCTGGTCCTGTCCTGGTCCTGTCCTGGTCCTGTCCTGGTCCTGGTCCTGGTCCTGTCCTGGTCCTGTCCTGGTCCTGTCCTGGTCCTGTCCTGGTCCTGTCCTGGTCCTGTCCTGGTCCTGTCCTGTCCTGGTCCTGTCCTGGTCCTGTCCTGGTCCTGTCCTGGTCCTGTCCTGGTCCTGTCCTGGTCCTGTCCTGGTCCTGTCCTGGTCCTGTCCTGGTCCTGTCCTGGTCCTGTCCTGGTCCTGTCCTGGTCCTGTCCTGGTCCTGTCCTGGTCCTGTCCTGGTCCTGTCCTGGTCCTGTCCTGGTCCTGTCCTGGTCCTGTCCTGGTCCTGTCCTGGTCCTGTCCTGGTTCTGTCCTGGTTCTGTCCTGGTTCTGTCCTGGTTCTGTCCTGGTTCTGACCTGGTCCTGTCCTGGTCCTGTCCTGGTTCTGACCTGGTCCTGTCCTGGTTCTGTCCTGGTTCTGACCTGGTCCTGTCCTGGTTCTGTCCTGGTTCTGTCCTGGTTCTGTCCTGGTTCTGTCCTGGTTCTGACCTGGTCCTGTCCTGGTTCTGTCCTGGTTCTGTCCTGGTTCTGTCCTGGTCCTGTCCTGGTCCTGGTTCTGTCCTGGTTCTGTCCTGGTCCTGTCCTGGTTCTGTCCTGGTTCTGTCCTGGTTCTGTCCTGGTTCTGTCCTGGTCCTGTCCTGGTCCTGTCCTGGTCCTGGTTCTGTGCTGGTTCTGACCTGGTCCTGTCCTGGTTCTGTCCTGGTTCTGTCCTGGTCTGGTTCTGTCCTGGTTCTGTCCTGGTCTGGTCTGTCCTGGTTCTGTCCTGGTTCTGTCCTGGTTCTGTCCTGGTTCGTCCTGGTTCTGTCCTGGTCTGTCCTGGTCCTGTCCTGGTTCTGTCCTGGTTCTGTCCTGGTTCTGTCCTGGTTCTGTCCTGGTTCTGTCCGTCTGTCCTGGTTCTGCCTGGTTCTGTCCTGGTTCTGTCCTGGTTCTGTCCTGGTTCTGTCCTGGTCTGTCCTGGTTCTGGTCCTGTCTGGTTCTGTCCTGGTTCTGTCCTGGTTCTGTCCTGGTTCTGTCTGGTTCTGCCTGGTTCTGTCCTGTCCTGGTCCCTGGTTCTGACCTGGTTCTGTCCTGGTTCCCTGGTTCTGTCCTGGTTCTGTCTGTCCTGTCTGTCTGTCTGTTCTGACCTGGTCCTGTCCTGGTCCTGTCCTGGTTCTGTCCTGGTCCTGTCCTGGTCCTGTCCTGGTTCTGTCCTGGTTCTGTCCTGGTCCTGTCCTGGTCCTGTCCTGGTCCTGGTTCTGTCCTGGTTCTGTCCTGGTTCTGTCCTGGTTCTGTCCTGGTCCTGTCCTGGTCCTGTCCTGGTTCTGACCTGGTCCTGTCCTGGTTCTGTCCTGGTTCTGTCCTGGTCCTGTCCTGGTTCTGTCCTGGTTCTGTCCTGGTTCTGTCCTGGTTCTGTCCTGGTCCTGTCCTGGTTCTGTCCTGGTTCTGTCCTGGTACTGTCCTGGTTCTGTCCTGGTTCTGTCCTGGTTCTGTCCTGGTTCTGTCCTGGTTCTGTCCTGGTTCTGTCCTGGTCCTGTCCTGGTCCTGTCCTGGTTCTGACCTGGTTCTGTCCTGGTTCTGTCCTGGTTCTGTCCTGGTTCTGTCCTGGTCCTGTCCTGGTCCTGTCCTGGTCCTGTCCTGGTTCTGTCCTGGTCCTGTCCTGGTCCTGTCCTGGTTCTGTCCTGGTTCTGTCCTGGTTCTGTCCTGGTCCTGTCCTGGTTCTGTCCTGGTTCTGTCCTGGTTCTGTCCTGGTTCTGTCCTGGTCCTGTCCTGGTCCTGTCCTGGTTCTGTCCTGGTCCTGTCCTGGTTCTGTCCTGGTTCTGTCCTGGTCCTGTCCTGGTTCTGTCCTGGTTCTGTCCTGGTTCTGTCCTGGTCCTGTCCTGGTCCTGTCCTGGTTCTGTCCTGGTTCTGTCCTGGTTCTGTCCTGGTTCTGTCCTGGTTCTGTCCTGGTCCTGTCCTGGTCCTGTCCTGGTCCTGGTTCTGTGCTGGTTCTGACCTGGTCCTGTCCTGGTTCTGTCCTGGTTCTGTCCTGGTTCTGTCCTGGTTCTGTCCTGGTCCTGTCCTGGTCCTGTCCTGGTTCTGACCTGGTCCTGTCCTGGTCCTGTCCTGGTTCTGTCCTGGTCCTGTCCTGGTTCTGTCCTGGTCCTGTCCTGGTTCTGTCCTGGTTCTGTCCTGGTCCTGTCCTGGTTCTGACCTGGTCCTGTCCTGGTTCTGTCCTGGTTCTGTCCTGGTCCTGTCCTGGTCCTGTCCTGGTTCTGACCTGGTTCTGTCCTGGTTCTGTCCTGGTTCTGTCCTGGTTCTGACCTGGTTCTGACCTGGTTCTGTCCTGGTTCTGTCCTGGTTCTGTCCTGGTTCTGTCCTGGTCCTGTCCTGGTCCTGTCCTGGTTCTGTCCTGGTCCTGTCCTGGTTCTGTCCTGCTTCTTGTTTCCACAAAATGGCGGTGCAGAAGCGCCTCCCTTGTGCCTGGTGTTCTTCCCGGACACAGGCCGCACAGAGCGGTGTACGGAGGAGGCTCTTACCGGGGACTGCAGACGGCTCGGTCCGAAGCGAAGGACGTGGATAGTTCCGTGTTCGGGCAGAGGTGGCGGAGGCGGCGGAGAGAGACGCGGGTCACGGACTGATTACGGTTCTGTTTCTGCGGAGCAATGGCGACTGCAGCAGGAGGCGACAGAGTCTCACTCTGCCTCTGAGCCTCTCTCTCACTAACACTGACTAACACTGACACCAACACAGACTAATGCTGTTACCAGAGACATGTCCAGCTGCTTTCAGGGAATGTAACATGTAAATATAATAATAGAATGACATACTTATCTCTTTCTCGCGAAATAGATGTCTTTATTTTGTTCTGCGTGAGCTCCTGTTCAACTAACGATCTTTTCCGTTGCTTTGAGGCGCCCTGTGCCCACGTGACTACGTTAAAGACGCAGTTAAAGTTTGGACACCTCACTCTGTTTCATAAACACATGCAGTTCGTCCAGGAGTTTGTTTAACTGACATTTGAGGCAAAAAGACCACAACATGATGTCTGTAGAAACATGTTACAGACTGAGAGCTGATTGGCTGAGACAGAAGGTTCTCTCTGAGAGCTGATTGGCTGAGACAGAAGGTCCTCTCTGAGAGCTGATTGGCTGAGACAGGGAGGTCCTCTCTGAGAGCTGATTGGCTGAGTCAGGGAGGTGTCACTGTCACCCCCCCTCTCTCTGCAGTCGCTGTCTGTCACTGTCGCCCCCCCCTCTCTCTGCAGTGGTTCAGTCCGGGCCTATCACTGTCACCCCCCCTCTCTCTGCAGTGGTTCAGTCCGAGCCTGTCACTGTCGCCCCCCCCTCTCTCTGCAGTGGTTCAGTCCGAGCCTGTCACTGTCGCCCCCCCCTCTCTCTGCAGTGGTTCAGTCCGGGCCTATCACTGTCGCCCCCCCCTCTCTCTGCAGTGGTTCAGTCCGGGCCTATCACTGTCACCCCCCCTCTCTCTGCAGTGGTTCAGTCCGGGCCTGTCACTGTCACCCCCCCTCTCTCTGCAGTGGTTCAGTCCGAGCCTGTCACTGTCACCCCCCCTCTCTCTGCAGTGGTTCAGTCCGAGCCTGTCACTGTCACCCCCCCTCTCTCTGCAGTGGTTCAGTCCGAGCCTGTCACTGTCGCCCCCCCCCTCTCTCTGCAGTGGTTCAGTCCGAGCCTGTCACTGTCGCCCCCCCCTCTCTCTGCAGTGGTTCAGTCCGAGCCTGTCACTGTCGCCCCCCCCTCTCTCTGCAGTGGTTCAGTCCGAGCCTGTCACTGTCACCCCCCCTCTCTCTGCAGTGGTTCAGTCCGAGCCTGTCACTGTCGCCCCCCCTCTCTCTGCAGTGGTTCAGTCCGAGCCTGTCACTGTCGCCCCCCCTCTCTCTGCAGTGGTTCAGTCCGAGCCTGTCACTGGCGTCCCCCCCTCTCTCTGCAGTGGTTCAGTCCGAGCCTGTCACTGTTGCCCCCCCTCTCTCTGCAGTGGTTCAGTCCGAGCCTGTCACTGTTGCCCCCCCCTCTCTCTGCAGTGGTTCAGTCCGAGCCTGTCACTGTCACCCCCCCTCTCTCTGCAGTGGTTCAGTCCGAGCCTGTCACTGGCGTCCCCCCCCCCTCTCTCTGCAGTGGTTCAGTCCGAGCCTGTTACTGGCGTCCCCCCCCCTCTCTCTGCAGTGGTTCAGTCCGAGCCTGTCACTGGCGTCCCCCCTCCCTCTGCAGTGGTTCAGTCAGTCCGAGCCTGTCACTGTCACCCCCCCCTCTCTCTGCAGTGGTTCAGTCCGAGCCTGTCACTGGCGTCCCCCCCCCTCTCTCTGCAGTGGTTCAGTCCGAGCCTGTCACTGTCACCCCCCCTCTCTCTGCAGTGGTTCAGTCCGAGCCTGTCACTGTCCCCCCCCCTCTCTCTGCAGTGGTTCAGTCCGAGCCTGTCACTGTCACCCCCCCCTCTCTCTGCAGTGGTTCAGTCCGAGCCTGTCACTGGCGTCCCCCCCCTCTCTCTGCAGTGGTTCAGTCCGAGCCTGTCACTGTCCCCCCCCCTCTCTCTGCAGTGGTTCAGTCCGAGCCTGTCACTGTCCCCCCCCCTCTCTCTGCAGTGGTTCAGTCCGAGCCTGTCACTGGCGTCCCCCCCCCTCTCTCTGCAGTGGTTCAGTCCGTACATTTGAAGGGCAGCGCTTTACCCTGCTGTGTCTGCGGCAGAATGAGCATGTTGTGCAGATCGGCGCCAATCCGCAGGTAAAACACAGACACTGCCTTTAATCGTGCTGTCAGGGCATGTTTTCTGATCCCTGCATTAGCTGCTGTTAGCTCAGTTGTGATGTAGCCTGGATGCTAGCTGCTCTGTTATGGAAAAGTTTGTGTCGCAGTCAGACACGTGTTCTGTGTTTGGAAACCTCCGCAGTTAAAGAAAGCGACATGAATATAGACTTTAATTAGTGTAAATAAGTATAAATGAGCAAATCTTTAGGCAGATGCATGTGTTTGGTGCATGTTCGTTTCTGGGTGGTTCTTCAATCAATATTTAAACAGGGACTGTGCTAAATAATAGTGACTTTAAAGCAAGACCCAGATGAGTCTTTAACTAATGTGTGTGAACCAAATCTTCCACATGGTGCCGTCTCTGGCCCCATGGTGCCGTGCCGTGCCGTCTCTGGCCCCATGGTGCCGTGCCGTGCCGTCTCTGGCCCCATGGTGCCGTGCCGTGCCGTCTCTGGCCCCATGGTGCCGTCTCTGGCCCCATGGTGCCGTCTCTGGCCCCATGGTGCCGTGCCGTGCCGTCTCTGGCCCCATGGTGCCGTGCCGTGCCGTCTCTGGCCCCATGGTGCCGTGCCGTGCCGTCTCTGGCCCCATGGTGCCGTGCCGTGCCGTCTCTGGCCCCATGGTGCCGTGCCGTGCCGTCTCTGGCCCCATGGGGCCGTGCCGTGCCGTCTCTGGCCCCATGGTGCCGTGCCGTGCCGTCTCTGGCCCGGGTTAGGGTTAGGGCTCCTGCTGCTGCTAGGAATGAAACACGTGAACATTTGGGAGTAACTTAATCATCAGCGTTTATGAATAGCATTAAAAATGTGATGACATCATACTAACTCAGAAACAACTGTATTACATTAAAACTGGGGACATAATTTAGTTTTTCATAAAGGTTTGTCACAGAAAGTCAATTCGGACCAATCAGATCAGTCATGTTTTCTCGTTAGAGTAAGACTGTATATAATATAATCTTTGTATAGAAGCATTTTATTTAAGGCTGTACCAGTGGAAATGGATTGCATTATATTATCCCACAACTCAGAATAAGTAAGTGAAAGAAAATAAGAATTTCCCATTTATTTCTACTCTAAATGTTCAATGTTCACAGTGCTACACTTGAACTAGATGCTAACCTGCTAGCTACATTCTTGGGAAGTGCTTGTGGTGAAGTTTTGCGTCAACTCTCTAAGTGACGTAAAGCTAAATATTTCCCTGCAGTTGTGTCCGTCCTTTTCCAGCAGATGTCAGTGTTGTGTGTTTCTTGCAGCTGTGCGGCAAGGCTGGGTCTCTCCCTGGGTGTGGCGGGCGTGGCGCGTGCGGCGGGCGTGGCCCGGCAGAAACACACTCTCCCAGATCTCAGTTATGACTACGGCGCCCTGGAGCCGCACATCTGTGCAGAGATCATGCAGCTGCACCACAGTAAACATCACGCCACATACGTCAGTAACCTTAACGTGACCGAGGAGAAGTACACGGAGGCCCTGGCCAAGGGTGAGGCATAACCGGGTCATGTGACATCAATCTGAGGTCATGTGACATCAATCTGAGGGCATGTGACATCAATCTGAGGGCATGTGACATCAATCTGAGGGCATGTGACATCAATCTGAGGTCATGTGACATCAATCTGAGGTCATGTGACATCAATCTGAGGGCATGTGACATCAATCTGAGGGCATGTGACATCAATCTGAGGGCATGTGACATCAATCTGAGGGCATGTGACATCAATCTGAGGGCATGTGACATCAATCTGAGGGCATGTGACATCAATCTGAGGGCATGTGACATCAATCTGAGAGCATGTGACATCAATCTGAGAGCATGTGACATCACGCCTTTAGTCTCTTTGTTGTGAAACTAGTTTCTCCAACTCCTGGAACATTCCACATGAAACAAACTGAACTAAAGTTTCATTTCAACACATCAATTTTGGTCTCATTATTTTCTCTCTGGTCTCTCTCTCTGCTCTCTCTTGTTCTCTCTGGTCTCTCGCTTTCTGCTCTCTCTTGTTCTCTCTGGTCTCTCTTTCTGCTCTCTCTTGTTCTCTCTGGTCTCTCTTTCTGCTCTCTCTTGTTCTCTCTGGTCTCTCTTTCTGCTCTCTCTTGTTCTCTCTGGTCTCTCTCTCTCTCTGGTCTCTCTTGTTCTCTCTCTGCTCTCTCTTGTTCTCTCTGCTCTCTCTCTCTCTGGTCTCTCTCTCTCTGCTCTCTCTGGTCTCTCTCTGCTCTATCTTGTTCTCTCTGGTCTCTCGCTCTCTGCTCTCTTGTTCTCTCTGGTCTCTCGCTCTCTGCTCTCTTGTTCTCTCTGGTCTCTCTCTCTTTGCTCTCTTGTTCTCTCTGGTCTCTCTCTCTTTGCTCTCTTGTTCTCTCTGGTCTCTCTCTCTTTGCTCTCTTGTTCTCTCTGGTCTCTCTCTCTTTGCTCTCTTGTTCTCTCTGGTCTCTCTCTCTTTGCTCTCTCTTGTTCTCTCTGGTCTCTCGCTCTCTGCTCTCTCTTGTTCTCTCTGGTCTCTCTCTCTTTGCTCTCTCTTGTTCTCTCTGGTCTCTCTTGTTCTCTCTGGTCTCTCGCTCTCTGCTCTCTTGTTCTCTCTGGTCTCTCTCTCTTTGCTCTCTTGTTCTCTCTGGTCTCTCTCTCTTTGCTCTCTCTTGTTCTCTCTGGTCTCTCTCTCTTTGCTCTCTCTTGTTCTCTCTGGTCTCTCGCTCTCTGCTCTCTCTTGTTCTCTCTGGTCTCTCTCTCTTTGCTCTCTCTTGTTCTCTCTGGTCTCTCTCTCTGCACTCTCTTGTTCTCTCTGGTCTCTCTGGTCTCTCTCTCTCTGCTCTTGTTCTCTCTGGTCTCTCTCTCTCTCTGCACTCTCTTGTTCTCTCTGCTCTCTTGTTCTCTCTGGTCTCTCGCTCTCTGCTCTCTCTGGTCTCTCTCTCTCTGCTCTCTCTCTCTCTCTGCACTCTCTTGTTCTCTCTGGTCTCTCTTGTTCTCTTTGCTCTCTTGTTCTCTCTGGTCTCTCTGGTCTCTCTCTCTGCTCTTGTTCTCTCTGGTCTCTCTCTCTCTCTGCACTCTCTTGTTCTCTCTGGTCTCTCTTGTTCTCTCTGGTCTCTCTTGTTCTCTTTGCTCTCTTGTTCTCTCTGGTCTCTCTCTCTGGTCTCTCTTGTTCTCTCTGCTCTCTCTCTCTCTGGTCTCTCTCTGGTCTCTCTCTCTCTCTGCTCTCTCTGGTCTCTCGCTCTCTGCTCTCTTGTTCTCTCTGGTCTCTCTCTCTTTGCTCTCTCTTGTTCTCTCTGGTCTCTCTCTCTTTGCTCTCTTGTTCTCTCTTTGCTCTCTTGTTCTCTCTGTGCTCTCTTGTTCTCTCTGGTCTCTCTCTCTTTGCTCTCTCTTGTTCTCTCTGGTCTCTCTCTCTTTGCTCTCTCTTGTTCTCTCTGGTCTCTCTCTCTGCACTCTCTTGTTCTCTCTGGTCTCTCTGGTCTCTCTCTCTCTGCTCTTGTTCTCTCTGGTCTCTCTCTCTCTCTGCACTCTCTTGTTCTCTCTGGTCTCTCTTGTTCTCTCTGGTCTCTCTCTCGTTCTCTTGCTCGCTCACTGGCTGGTCTTTTCGCACATCTTCTTCCAAGTTTATTAATGGTTTGTCCACTTGGTTCTTCAGACACAGTAGATTATTAGCAGATTATGAGTAGATTATAAACATAAACATGTTCCACAGGAGACGTGTCCCTGCAGGTGGCGCTGCAGCCTGCGCTCAAGTTCAACGGTGGCGGGCACCTCAACCACAGCATCTTCTGGACCAACCTGTCCCCAAGCGGAGGAGGGGAGCCTCAAGGTGGCGCTCTGACACTCACACTCAGCGGGTGGGCGGGTCCCGGCTCAAAAATGTTCAAAATTACGTGCTGCAGTACCACCCTAGGCCTGTGGGGGCGGACCTGGAGAAGAATTATTCAATGCTAATGTATGTATCTTCTGACTTCTCAAATACGGGTTTACAGGATTCTTGGTCCCAGATGCTGTCGGAGGGGAGTGTGTTTGGACCAGTCTAGTTCAGTCGTAGCCTGGTCTTATCATTTCACTGCATGTAGCGTCTGGGTCTGGTCCCTGTGTTAGCGATTACAATCGGTCGTATTTCGACCGGCTACTCAGAGAGCGCGGAAGGCGGGTGTTGTAGGTCGGTGCCGGTGACGTCAAGAGTTTGCGCCGAACGGGCAGGTTGTAGTTTGGCAATGCCGAAGAATGCGATAGTAAAGTAATCCGGTCTGGTTCTATCAAGAAATTGAAGCAAGAGGAATGTTTAGCAAATGTAATCGCTGGTCAAGATTGTGGCACTACTCTCCACGGGCTCCGTTGGCAGCAACGGAGATGGCTAAAGCTAGGCTAAATGCTAAATGCTAACAATACACTCGTCACGGGCGCATTACATACGTCACGGTAAACTCGGATCCAATCGTTTCAATCTGCAAAAGGAGTTAGCCCCTCCCACCTGTTCACGGAGCTCAATGGAGGAAATACAGACCTTAGTATGAAATGAAATTTGTACTAAGGTGTGGTACGACCAGGCTAGTTCAGTCGCTGTGGACTTTAGAAGTCACTTGTTAAATGAATAGGGCTGACGCACGCATTTTCCTTGCAGCCACTTTGAAAAAGTGATGTCACATGAGTTTGAACGGCGGAGAAAGGTGAATGGTTGGTGGTGGTGGGAGGGGCTTCTTCTTCAGTCTGCCCCAGGGCAGCTGTGGCTACAATAGTAGTTTATCACCACCGTGTTTGGAGAGAGAATGACGTGAAGAGACTCTAGGCCTTCAGCGCTGTACCATCCACGTGTGACTCCACGTGTGACTCCACGTGTGACCCCACGTGTGACTCCACGTGTGACCCCACGTGTGACGCCACGTGTGACGCCACGTGTGACCCCACGTGTGACTCCACGTGTGACCCCACGTGTGACGCCACGTGTGACTCCACGTGTGACTCCACGTGTGACCCCACGTGTGACTCCACGTGTGACTCCACGTGTGACCCCACGTGTGACTCCACGTGTGACTCCACGTGTGACGCCACGTGTGACCCACGTGTGACCCACGTGTGACCACGTGTGACTCCACGTGTGACCCACGTGTGACTCCACGTGTGACTCCACGTGTGACCCCACGTGTGACTCCACGTGTGACTCCACGTGTGACCCCACGTGTGACTCCACGTGTGACGCCACGTGTGACCCCACGTGTGACGCCACGTGTGACCCCACGTGTGACTCCACGTGTGACTCCACGTGTGACTCCACGTGTGACGCCACGTGTGACCCCACGTGTGACTCCACGTGTGACTCCACGTGTGACGCCACGTGTGACTCCACGTGTGACTCCACGTGTGACGCCACGTGTGACGCCACGTGTGACCCCACGTGTGACTCCACGTGTGACCCCACGTGTGACGCCACGTGTGACTCCACGTGTGACTCCACGTGTGACCCCACGTGTGACTCCACGTGTGACTCCACGTGTGACCCCACGTGTGACTCCACGTGTGACGCCACGTGTGACCCCACGTGTGACGCCACGTGTGACCCCACGTGTGACGCCACGTGTGACCCCACGTGTGACGCCACGTGTGACTCCACGTGTGACGCCACGTGTGACTCCACGTGTGACGCCACGTGTGACGCCACGTGTGACGCCACGTGTGACTTTATGTGTGACGGTTGTTCTTGGTCCTGGGGCAGGGGCGCTGAAGGATGCGATCCAGAGAGACTTCGGGTCGTTCCAGAACCTGCAGCAGCGCATGTCTGCAGCCACTGTGGCCGTGCAGGGCTCCGGCTGGGGCTGGCTCGGCTACGACACGGAGAGCGGGAGGCTGCGCATCGCTGCGTGTGCCAACCAGGACCCCCTGCAGGCCACCACCGGTAAGACTATGGGGACTGTGGGGGAGAGAGACTATGGGGACTGTGGGGGAGAGAGACTATGGGGACTGTGGGGGAGAGAGACTATGGGGACTGTGGGGGAGAGAGACTATGGGGACTGTGGGGCAGAGAGACTATGGGGACTGTGGGGGAGAGAGACTATGGGGACTGTGGGGGAGAGAGACTATGGGGACTGTGGGGGAGAGAGACTATGGGGACTGTGGAGGAGGGACTGTGGGGCAGAGAGACTATGGGGACTGTGGGGCAGAGAGACTATGGGGACTGTGGGGCAGAGAGACTATGGGGACTGTGGGGCAGAGAGACTATGGGGACTGTGGGGGAGAGAGAGTCAGAGACTATTGTAACAATTATAAAGGTCTGTGTGACTCTGGTCTGAAAGGTCTATATAAATAAATATTACTACTACATATGAAAACAGTGAAACCTCGACATGTGCAGGAGGTTCATGGCAGAATGTCTCATGAAAATGTTATAATGGACACATTTGTTCAAAACAATAGTCCCAGCTACGTTTAGCCTTGTCTGGTTTAGTCTGGTTTAGTCTGGTTTAGTCTGGTTTAGTCTGGTTTATCATTTCTATGGTGCTCATACTTTGCCTTTCCCCATGGTTTCTGTTCCTCTAAAGGAGTTTTCTGAATAATCACGTGTGCCCACAGTGACCTAGTTTTTACTATAATGAAATAAAAGCATCTAAATTATTATTTTTATTATAATAATCTAAATCAGGTGCAGTATATGATTGTTAACATTAATCACTGCCTTTCTGCCGTTAGGGCTCAATGGCTCCCTCTGCTGGCCACATGTGGAGGCCACGATCCATGTGCTTTAAAAGTCTAAACTTAAATATATTTTTTGTCCGTTTGGGTTTATGCCTCCACACTGACCTCTGCTCTCGTCCCTGTGCTCCCCTGTCCCTGTGCTCCAGGCCTGGTCCCTCTGCTGGGCATCGATGTGTGGGAACACGCCTACTACCTTCAGTACAAAAACGTGCGTCCAGATTATGTCAAGGCCATTTGGAACGTCATCAACTGGGAGAACGTCAGCGACAGACTCAAAGCAGCTCAGAAGTGAGGCTCACAGGGACCAGAGTCTGCTCTGTGTGGCTCACAGGGACCAGAGTCTGCTCTGTGTGGCTCACAGGGACCAGAGTCTGCTCTGTGTGGCTCACAGGGACCAGAGTCTGCTCTGTGTGGCTCACAGGGACCAGAGTCTGCTCTGTGTGGCTCACAGGGACCAGAGTCTGCTCTGTGTGGCTCACAGGGACCAGAGTCTGCTCTGTGTGGCTCACAGGGACCAGAGTCTGCTCTGTGTGGCTCACAGGGACCAGAGTCTGCTCTGTGTGGCTCACAGGGACCAGAGTCTGCTCTGTGTGGCTCACAGGGACCAGAGTCTGCTCTGTGTCTTTGATGAAGCACAAATACAGACTCGTTTCCCTCTGAAGTGGAGCTCGTACCTGTAATCTTACGTCTGCCGTTACCGTACCTGTGAACCTACGTCTGCAGCACTTATTCTGGTGTTTAATTAAATTTAATAAAGATTTATATTTAACTAAAACTGTTTTTGTTTCAACGTTCTTCAGTGAGTTTCACTTTCTCTGCTTTAGTCCAGACCTGCTGCTCTTATAGTCCAGACCTGCTCTTATAGTCAGACATCTTATTATAATTAATATTGTATTTTGAGTCCTTTGCTTTTTACTTTGTACACTCACGATTGTGTGTCCTCCTCTGACTCTAACTTGATCATTAAATATGCTGATGACACCACCATCATCGGTCTCATCAGTGACACTGATGAATCCTCTTATAGAGCAGAGATACAAAATGTGGTTCAGTGGAGTCAAACTAACAACCTCCAGTTGAACGCATCCAAAACATGTGAACTGGTCACGACTTCAGTCGCAATAGTTCTCATTTGCCTGTCGTAATCGACAACTCCCAGGTGCAGATCGTAGAGGAGCAAGTTTCTGGGTTTAACTCTGTCTAACCTGAAATGGGTTAAAAACACTGACCGAGTCGTTAAGAAAGCTCGTCAGCGTCTCTACTTTCTGCGTAAACTTAGATAATTTACCACTAACTCTAAGATTGTGCTTAACTTTTATGGCTGCACCATTGAGAGTTTACTTGTTGGTTCTGTGTCTGTGTGGTTTGGAAACATCACAGATAAAGAAAAGAGAGCTTTAAACAAGGTGCTCCGCTCTGCAAAGAGGACCGTGGGCTGTGAGCTTCCTGTTCTGGAGGTTCTTTATAAATCCACACTTTTAAACAAAGCTCTTAGGATTGTTAATGACTCTTCTGGCCACCCTGGGAAAGCCATGTTCCAGCTTCTTCCCTCTGGCAGAAGATATCGCTCTCTGAGATGCAGGACATCTCGTTACGCTAACAGTTTTTATCCACAGGCTGTTATCAGTGTGAACAGAGCACTTTAACGATTTGCACTTGTTTTGAAACTGTTTTAGTCGATCGATTTCACAGTGACTTTTGTTTACTGTTTTATTTGTTTTATTTTTGTCTTTTAATGTTGTTTTATGTCTGTATTTGTCTGTGCACACTGGGAACTTTTACTAATGTATTCCAATGTGGTTTTACTGCAAATGGCAAATAAACTGAATCTGAATCTATAGTCCAGACCTGCTCTTATAGTCCAGACCTGCTCTTATAGTCCAGACCTGCTCTTATAGTCCAGACCTGCTCTTATAGTCCAGACCTGCTCTTATAGTCCAGACCTGCTCTTATAGTCGACCCATTGTGGCGAAGCTACTTTGCTGGAAGGACCGGGACACTATCCTACACCGCGCGAAACAACTTAAAGGAACAAACATATACATCAACGAGGACTCTACAGACGCAGTTAAGAGGAAAAGAAAAAAGCTGATGCCGGAGTTGCGAGCCGCGAGGGAACGGGGGAGATAGCATTTTTAAGATACGACAAACTGATAGTTCACCCGCGCACCACCAGGACTGGAGTCTGGACTATAAGACCACCAGGACTGGAGTCTGGACTATAAGACCACCAGGACTGGAGTCTGGACTATAAGACCACCAGGACTGGAGTCTGGACTATAAGACCACCAGGACTGGAGTCTGGACTATAAGACCACCAGGACTGGAGTCTGGACTATAAGACCACCAGGACTGGAGTCTGGACTATAAGACCACCAGGACTGGAGTCTGGACTATAAGACCACCAGGACTGGAGTCTGGACTATAAGACCACCAGGACTGGAGTCTGGACTATAAGACCACCAGGACTGGAGTCTGGACTATAAGACCACCAGGACTGGAGTCTGGACTATAAGACCACCAGGACTGGAGTCTGGACTATAAGACCACCAGGACTGGAGTCTGGACTATAAGACCAGCAGGACTGGAGTCTGGACTATAAGACCACCAGGACTGGAGTCTGGACTATAAGACCAGCAGGACTGGAGTCTGGACTATAAGACCAGCAGGACTGGAGTCTGGACTATAAGACCACCAGGACTGGAGTCTGGACTATAAGACCACCAGGACTGGAGTCTGGACTATAAGACCACCAGGACTGGAGTCTGGACTATAAGACCACCAGGACTGGAGTCTGGACTATAAGACCAGCAGGACTGGAGTCTGGACTATAAGACCAGCAGGACTGGAGTCTGGACTATAAGACCAGCAGGACTGGAGTCTGGACTATAAGACCAGCAGGACTGGAGTCTGGACTATAAGACCAGCAGCACACCAAACCAAGGCAGATAAACGGGACTTTCAGCACAACCTCGGTATAATCACACATCACACACGACAGGACACTCTTGGATCATTCACTCAGGACAATCATTGAAACTTTAGACTTGGATTACACTTTCTCCCAATACAACACAAAACACTGAAACAGACATCGACCCGGACACAAACTTTTTTACAGAACCCAACAACAACTGTCAGTATTACGCTGAACATCGCTTCAACAAATCAACAATAACGCATTCTCCATCCTCCATTTCAATAGAAGTCTCTGCTAACTTCAATCACATCAAACTGTGTTTAAGTCACTTTACAAAACCATTCACAATCATTTCAGTGACTGAAACATGGATTCACAAGGACAGGGAAACAGAATGACACACAGAGCGGTTTGATTTCATCAGTAAGAACTAAAGCAGCAGGTGGGGGCGTGGCTATGTTCATTAACTTACATTTGAACTATAAAGTGATTGAAAATAAGACAATGGCAGTGGATGATATTTTAGAGTGTCTTACGGTTGAAATCAAAAGTAAAAAAAATAAAAATATTCTTGTTAGTTGTATTTACAGAGCACCTGGCTCAGACTTATATTCCTTTTCTAACTGGATGGAGGAGCATTTCTCCAGCTCCAGTCAAAAGTCTGTTTGTGGGGGGGGATTTCAATACGGACTTAATAAACCAAAACAAACATAAAAAAACTGACGACTTTATAAACACTTTATTTAGCTTAGGACTGTTTCCATTGATCACTAAACCAAGCAGAATCACAACCCACAGTGCAACAGTCATAGACAATATAGAATGTAAAACAATCAGTGGACTTCTGATAAAGGACATTAGCGACCACCTTCCTGTCTTTGTACTGTATGATAATGACCACCTAAGAAATAAAGTTTAACTGAGAAAACAGTTGAAGCACTTAAAAATGAGCTACTCATGAATGGAGCAATATTTATTTGGAGAGTGATTGTAACAAGGCGTATGAAGAGTTTGTGGAAGTGTTTCAACAAGTGTTTCAACAAGTGCTTCAACAAGTGCTTCAACAAGTGCTTCAACAAGTGTTTCAACAAGTGTTTCAACAAGTGCTTCAACAAGTGTTTCAACAAGTGCTTCAACAAGTGTTTCAACAAGTGCTTCAACAAGTGTTTCAACCAGTGCTTCAACAAGTGTTTCAACCAGTGCTTCAACCAGTGCTTCAACAAGTGCTTCAACAAGTGCTTCAACAAGTGTTTCAACAAGTGTTTCAACAAGTGCTTCAACAAGTGTTTCAACAAGTGCTTCAACAAGTGTTTCAACAAGTGTTTCAACAAGTGCTTCAACAAGTGCTTCAACAAGTGTTTCAACAAGTGCTTCAACAAGTGCTTCAACAAGTGTTTCAACAAGTGTTTCAACAAGTGTTTCAACAAGTGTTTCAACAAGTGTTTCAACAAGTGCTTCAACAAGTGTTTCAACAAGTGTTTCAACAAGTGTTTCAACAAGTGTTTCAACAAGTGTTTCAACAAGTGTTTCAACAAGTGCTTCAACAAGTGCTTCAACAAGTGCTTCAACAAGTGTTTCAACCAGTGCTTCAACAAGTGTTTCAACAAGTGTTTCAACAAGTGTTTCAACAAGTGCTTCAACAAGTGTTTCAACAAGTGTTTCAACAAGTGTTTCAACAAGTGCTTCAACAAGTGCTTCAACAAGTGCTTCAACAAGTGCTTCAACAACTGTTTCAACAAGTGCTTCAACAAGTGTTTCAACAAGTGTTTCAACAAGTGCTTCAACAAGTGTTTCAACAAGTGCTTCAACAAGTGTTTCAACAAGTGTTTCAACAAGTGCTTCAACAAGTGCTTCAACAAGTGCTTCAACAAGTGCTTCAACAAGTGTTTCAACAAGTGTTTCAACAAGTGTTTCAACAAGTGTTTCAACAAGTGCTTCAACAAGTGTTTCAACAAGTGCTTCAACAAGTGTTTCAACAAGTGTTTCAACAAGTGTTTCAACAAGTGTTTCAACAAGTGTTTCAACAAGTGTTTCAACAAGTGCTTCAACAAGTGCTTCAACAAGTGCTTCAACAAGTGCTTCAACAAGTGTTTCAACAAGTGTTTCAACAAGTGTTTCAACAAGTGCTTCAACAAGTGTTTCAACAAGTGCTTCAACAAGTGTTTCAACCAGTGCTTCAACAAGTGTTTCAACAAGTGTTTCAACAAGTGCTTCAACAAGTGTTTCAACAAGTGTTTCAACAAGTGTTTCAACAAGTGTTTCAACAAGTGTTTCAACAAGTGTTTCAACAAGTGTTTCAACAAGTGTTTCAACAAGTGTTTCAACAAGTGTTTCAACAAGTGCTCCAACAAGTGCTTCAACAAGTGCTTCAACAAGTGTTTCAACAAGTGCTTCAACAAGTGTTTCAACAAGTGCTTCAACACGTGCTTCAACAAGTGTTTCAACAAGTGTTTCAACAAGTGTTTCAACCAGTGTTTCAACCAGTGTTTCAACAAGTGTTTCAACAAGTGCTTCAACAAGTGCTTCAACAAGTGCTTCAACAAGTGTTTCAACAAGTGCTTCAACAAGTGTTTCAACAAGTGCTTCAACAAGTGCTTCAACAAGTGTTTCAACAAGTGTTTCAACAAGTGCTACAACAAGTGTTTCAACAAGTGCTTCAACCAGTGCTTCAACAAGTGTTTCAACAAGTGTTTCAACAAGTGTTTCAACAAGTGTTTCAACAAGTGTTTCAACAAGTGCTACAACAAGTGTTTCAACAAGTGCTTCAACAAGTGCTTCAACAAGTGTTTCAACAAGTGTTTCAACAAGTGCTTCAACAAGTGTTTCAACAAGTGTTTCAACGAATGTTTCAACAAGTGTTTCAACAAGTGTTTCAACAAGTGCTTCAACAAGTGTTTCAACCAGTGTTTCAACAAGTGCTTCAACAAGTGCTTCAACAAGTGTTTCAACCAGTGTTTCAACAAGTGCTTCAACAAGTGCTTCAACAAGTGTTTCAACAAGTGCTTCAACAAGTGTTTCAACAAGTGTTTCAACAAGTGTTTCAACAAGTGTTTCAACAAGTGCTTCAACAAGTGTTTCAACAAGTGCTTCAACAAGTGTTTCAACAAGTGTTTCAACAAGTGTTTCAACAAGTGTTTCAACAAGTGTTTCAACAAGTGTTTCAACAAGTGCTTCAACAAGTGCTTCAACAAGTGCTTCAACAAGTGCTTCAACAAGTGTTTCAACAAGTGTTTCAACAAGTGTTTCAACAAGTGCTTCAACAAGTGTTTCAACAAGTGCTTCAACAAGTGTTTCAACCAGTGCTTCAACAAGTGTTTCAACAAGTGTTTCAACAAGTGCTTCAACAAGTGTTTCAACAAGTGTTTCAACAAGTGTTTCAACAAGTGTTTCAACAAGTGTTTCAACAAGTGTTTCAACAAGTGTTTCAACAAGTGTTTCAACAAGTGCTCCAACAAGTGCTTCAACAAGTGCTTCAACAAGTGTTTCAACAAGTGCTTCAACAAGTGTTTCAACAAGTGCTTCAACACGTGCTTCAACAAGTGTTTCAACAAGTGTTTCAACAAGTGTTTCAACCAGTGTTTCAACCAGTGTTTCAACAAGTGTTTCAACAAGTGCTTCAACAAGTGCTTCAACAAGTGCTTCAACAAGTGTTTCAACAAGTGCTTCAACAAGTGTTTCAACAAGTGCTTCAACAAGTGCTTCAACAAGTGTTTCAACAAGTGTTTCAACAAGTGCTACAACAAGTGTTTCAACAAGTGCTTCAACCAGTGCTTCAACAAGTGTTTCAACAAGTGTTTCAACAAGTGTTTCAACAAGTGTTTCAACAAGTGTTTCAACAAGTGCTACAACAAGTGTTTCAACAAGTGCTTCAACAAGTGCTTCAACAAGTGTTTCAACAAGTGTTTCAACAAGTGCTTCAACAAGTGTTTCAACAAGTGTTTCAACGAATGTTTCAACAAGTGTTTCAACAAGTGTTTCAACAAGTGCTTCAACAAGTGTTTCAACCAGTGTTTCAACAAGTGCTTCAACAAGTGCTTCAACAAGTGTTTCAACCAGTGTTTCAACAAGTGCTTCAACAAGTGCTTCAACAAGTGTTTCAACAAGTGTTTCAACAAGTGTTTCAACAAGTGCTTCAACAAGTGTTTCAACAAGTGTTTCAACAAGTGTTTCAACAAGTGCTTCAACAAGTGCTTCAACAAGTGTTTCAACAAGTGTTTCAACAAGTGCTTCAACAAGTGTTTCAACAAGTGTTTCAACGAATGTTTCAACAAGTGTTTCAACAAGTGTTTCAACAAGTGCTTCAACAAGTGTTTCAACCAGTGTTTCAACAAGTGCTTCAACAAGTGCTTCAACAAGTGTTTCAACCAGTGTTTCAACAAGTGTTTCAACAAGTGTTTCAACCAGTGTTTCAACCAGTGCTTCAACAAGTGTTTCAACAAGTGCTTCAACAAGTGTTTCAACAAGTGTTTCAACAAGTGTTTCAACGAATGTTTCAACAAGTGTTTTGTTGTCAAAAAAAGCTTTGACAGACGTGTTCAGAATTTGATACAGAAATAAGGCCAAGAATGCAAGAGTTAAAAATAGAACATTTAATTCTCTTTACAATTAAATATCGATACAAAACTCTTGGAGCCATTAATTCTCTAAAACTAACCCTATGCTGAGCCATTCTAAACTGTCCCTCCAGGCCTGAAAGTGTGCAGAGAACATGCAGGCGCTCTGCCATGTTCTCTGTCTCTCTATCCCTGCTCAGACTGCTCAAAATGTCCTACCCCCAGTTTTATCAACATGTCCGATGACGTCATATGGTCTGAGACTGGTCTCTGGTCTGGATTTTGGTCTTGGTTTTGGTCTTCCATATCAGATTTAGCAAACAATGCCCCCACCTCTGCGGCGCCTGATTGTGTTGGACTTTGCTCTCGTCAAAAGTGGGCGAGAGCATTGTTTATTAATGGAGTCAATAATTGTCTGGTTTTGTAAGCTGGTTATCTTTATGATTCCTGTACTATCTTGTGTCCTTGGGGTTTTTCCTGAGTGCACATTCTTTTGTCTGATGTGCAGCATTTTGTGAATATTCGTCAGTCCCTCTTTTGACCTATCTTTACAATAGGTCACATCCACCTCCTCGTTCATCATCAATACTTGTGCTTTAGGCTCGATATCTGTGAAGAGTCAATACAGAGAAAACAAACAACACACAACCACATTCAAAACATATGTTTTTATCTAATAAATCTCTCTATACTATGGTTTTGCTTTCATTAACAGTGGCTTTGTGCACAACGTGGGGCTTTGCTCATTTTTCCAAATACATTTGTTGAACCAGGAAGTGCTGTCACTTCCTCCTCTCAGACAGTTTGGGATGAATGTACATCATTAATCAAATTGGTATTATCATTAATCAAATTGGTATTATCCTTACAGGAGCTAATCTATTTTATTTTAATCTATTGACACTGTTTCCAATTGACACTTGTCACTTTTGTTGTACATAATTATTGTCACTTTATTGCACATATATCCTGCATGTAACATGTTTGCACATTTCCTCCTTTTGCACAGTCTGAGTGTTCTATCCATGCCAAATGTGACATGTAAATTTCTCCTCTGTGAGATAAATAAAGCACATCTTATCTTATCTTATCTTATCTTAGCAGGTTTCTCTGGGGTCAGTCCCTCTACAACTGTATTTTGATTCTCTAATCTGTTGCTGACAAATCGACAGCTCTTAAAATTCTCAAAAATACCTAAATATCTACTTTTGTGCTATACCCAAATACATTAAAATGCTTTTAAATGTTTTTGAATCTCTATTGGTTCTAATCTATCTCATTAATCTAAGCTACACTCATGAACTCCTTGCATTGTCAACATTCACCTATGTTTGAAACGAATTTGACAAGTATCTAATAAAACTGTGCATGAACTGTAATGAACCTTCTCTACTTTTGAAGTAAATACTTTTGGACATATTATGTAGGAAATGGTCCTTTTACCGTTTGATATTAGCCCTGGCTAAAAATAATCTCTATTTTTGAAAGCATCTATTTCTACTCTATTGTGACTCCAAAGCTCGGTTGTAGCTTGAGCCAAAGCATATTCCCAATTTGTGACTTCTGTCACTTTCAATGGCTGTAAAATAATTCTGATTCTAACAGTTTAGCTGCTCTATCAGAAGGATCACACTGTATGGTACCGTTTTAACTCTTACGCTGAAGTGTGTTTATGAACAATGATCAAATTCGACTTTTTTTACTACTATTTAACATCTACTAAAACGCTAAAATACTCATACTTCATCATTTTAAACCATTTTAACAGTTGCTCAGTCCCCCCCAGACTAAAAGTCAACCTTTTTGTCTGCCAGACTGAACACTTAACATTTATTGCATTTGTCGCAGTTGTGGTTTTAGTTGTAGCAATAGCATCGGCAATAGATGATTTTTCATTGGCCGGTTCTTGTTCTGCAAATCACTATTTTATGTATTGTATTTCAGACAATTCCAAAAACAACACAGTCGTTCTCCAATATTAAAGACATGAATCTAATCAAGTTGCCTGAAAGGGAGCGGAAGGAAGATAACTATTTTAAATGTTCTCTACGATTATATGGCTATGAAATTAATTATTTAATAAACAAAAGCACATTCATAGCTTCTGTCCGCTGCTTATAACTGTTTAAAGAGTTGTCCCAAACTCAATATGTGTGAATACATCAGCTGTTTGTAATAAACAATAACATTTAACCTGTTCTCCAATGGAGCAGCTCAGAGGCTGCATCAAGAGCAATGTTATATTTGAGCTATTTTTAGATTTAAAATTGTGTTAAAGCCTGTCGTTCTATGTCTGCATTTTAATACTACTCTCTATAAACACATCTGCACTAGATCCTACAGATGTGGAAAACAGAAACATCTAAAATCTGACTCCATTTGATTCCTTTTTACTTTAGTTATTAGAACAATTTGACCTTATTGATACTTATTTCCACAATAGAACTATTTTGATTATTCACTAGTCTAACTATTATTACTATTGTTTATTCTGACACCTCTTCTTAGCGACACTTTAACCTATAGCTCCTTGAATCCAATGACATTATAGCTCCAGACTATTTCATTCTATTCTATTATTATTATTATATGATCTATTATCTTAAAGAGTAGATCTGTTTGATGTGTGCATTATAAGCGTTATTATTTCTCCTTTTGAATTTGCACAACACTGAATTTAGAATGGCCCCCTATGGGACAAATAAAGAATTTTATTTTATTTTTGCAACTCCGAAATTATTTAATAGTTTTTCCATTTTGCTTTTAGGCTGCCCTTTCCATTATTTATTTGGTCTTGTAAATATATGTTTTACACTTCTTTCTAATGATTTAGAAGGTTAAGGACCATGACCACCTATGACAATAACATTACTATACTCCCTCTGTTGGTCATGGGCCAAGTATAAAACATGCGTCTCTGTGTGTGTGTAGATTACTGTTCCCATCATCTCCAGTTGTTTCTCCCGGATCGTCCTCAATTCATATTGTGGGCTTTGGTGCCAAAGTAGAGGCTCATTTCCTCATGATCCATACTACTGTGTTATCCCTGAAGCAGGTGCAGTTTATCTTTCATCTGAAAAAGAAACATTAGAACACAAGAAACGCCCACTTCCCTCTCTTCGCATTGTGCAGCCTGTCAATCAATCCAATTGGGCAAAACATAACTGCATTGACAGACGGTGTGTGGCATCAGGGCAGAGGCTGTAGCCAAATACAGACTTAACAATATGTATGTTTCTAATTTTATACTCCCCTAAATGTGAATTACAAACCAAAGTTGTCCTTCAACCCACGACAGCTCACTGCGGTTGGACCGAATCACTGTCCGGACAAACAGCAGAGGGAGGGGCTCCCAGTACCTTCAGCAAGGTATTTCATCTCAGAGTACTTTCCGCAGAGTACTTTCTCAGAGTACTCATCCCAGAGTACTCTCACTTTTACACCTGTTCAATAAAGCTTGTTATCTTTGAATCTCTAGTACTTACACCGTATGCTGTTGACAAAAAATAATTATTCCATGATCACATTAAAACATTACAGAAAACATTTGTTATTCCATGATTCCGTTCAGCACTCCTCATTTCACTCCACACTCACAACACACTCACAACACACTCACAACACACTCACAACACACTCACAACACACTCACAACACACTCACAACACACTCACAACACACTCACAACACACTCACATCACACTCGCATCACTCACAACACACTCACATCACACTCACAACACACTCACAACACACTCACAACACACTCACAACACACTCACACAGGCCGACTCCCCACGTTAGTATATTGGTCCAGAGTTTGTTAAGGTCAACGTAGTGTACTTGACATGACGCACAAACATATAACACACACAAAACATATAGCACACACAAACATATAACACACACAAAACATATAGACAACACAGGAGGCCTGTAATTTAACTTTGTTATATTTTTCCATGTCCAATTACAATTGTCTCATGAGTTATTTTATTGTTGCAACTTTCAGAGCCTGCAGAACATGCAGAGCTTTTTAAGAGATTTTTCCTAAAAGGATCCATTTCCAACTTTAGTGTTTAAACCACGTGGTCTGTACTCGGGCTTCTCACAGACTGTGTCCCCTATATTTTTAATGAGCTCTTGTTGTTATTTTAAGACTCGTGCACGTGCTATAAATGTTTTTCCCTTTTTTTCAGTAAAGCCAGGTCGGATTCATTAAAAAATGTAAATTAATTTCAAACTTTAATACTTCACCTTTGTTTCACGTTCATGTGGAGAAAAGACCATTGTTTTATGTGTGTTGTTGTACTTGCACCAATCATGTCTCAGATAAACTGCCAACAGTTATATCAAAGACATAATTGTCTTAATTGTTTCTAATTTATCTATTTGGAAGAGAAACATGTTTTATGAAAAAGATTTCATAAAATGTCTCTACATCCGTGTTTTCAACCAGTGGACCGTGGTGCGTTAGTGTGTTATCAGAAATGATCCAAAATCACCTTTAGCCAAAATTCAGAAATGCTTTAAATCATTTTTCAAACTTTAATTGTCTGAACAAACCATTTTGTACTAAATGCAACATCCATTAAAAGCTGCAGTTCTCTTTCTAGCACCAGTTTCAACTGTGCATGTGATTGTTCTTAAATGAGAAACGAGCCACGGTTCAGAGGTTGAAAACACTGCTTTAAATATCCGTATTACCAAGATCATGCAGTCAAAATCAATAATTCTAAACTTCTCCGCGTCTATAACTTTAAATAACAATAATAGTTTTAATAATAGAACTCATCTAAATCATGCACAAATATACTGCAATTCTAATCACCTTGTGTCTCATGCTAAAGTAAGAGTCTAATAATTTTGACGATTGGCTTGTAATCATTCATGCAGCTAAATGTAGTGTTATGAACGAATGACCTAAATGTGTTAATATGACCTAAATGTCCTTAATGTCTTGGTGCGTTTGTTGCCTGTCTGTATATTACCTTCTGTCTGTTTCATTTGCCCTGCCACCCTCAAATGTTTGTTAATGTCTCTTTCTTCTTCTCATATTGTCTTTCAATTGTCTTTGTCTTCTTCTTTCAATTCACTTTCTTTTTTCTTCTGATATCTTCTTCTTTCAATAACTTTCTTTCTCAGATCTGACGCACACAAGTGTGTCGTGTCCTTCTTCTTCTTGTTAGGTTTGTGTAAGCTCTCAGTCGTACAGGGATTAGTCAAAGCAAAGGAAGGTTTCTCACCCATCATCTGTACTTCTTAGCAAGTTTTCCCGACGTTTCGTCCTCAATCCAAAGGACTTCTTCAGGGAATGAATTCTCGGACCGTGCGTTGGAGATTTATAACCTTTGGGTGTGGTAAGCCACAGCCTAATCCTGATACTAACTCATAAACAATCTAAGATCTGATGTAGAAGGGAGCAGGTCTAACGACCCTGCTGAGGCTAACGACCCTAACTCATTAGCATGTCACTGACCTATTGTCTGCTGGGATGCTCAAGTGGAGTGCAGGTCTCACCCCTCCTAACTCATTAGCATGTCACTGACCTATTGTCTGCTGGGATGCTCCAGTGGAGTGCAGGTCTCACCCCTCCTAACTCATTAGCATGTCACTGACCTATTGTCTGCTGGGATGCTCAAGTGGAGTGCAGGTCTCACCCCTCCTAACTCATTAGCATGTCACAGACCTATTGTCTGCTGGGATGCTCAAGTGGAGTGCAGGTCTCACCCCTCCTAACTCATTAGCATGTCACTGACCTATTGTCTGCTGGGATGCTCAAGTGGAGTGCAGGTCTCACCCTCCTAACTCATTAGCTGTCACTGACCTATTGTCTGCTGGGATGCTCAAGTGGAGTGCAGGTCTCACCCCTCCTAACTCATTAGCATGTCACAGACCTATTGTCTGCTGGGATGCTCAAGTGGAGTGCAGGTCTCACCCTCCTAACTCATTAGCATGTCACTGACCTATTGTCTGCTGGGATGCTCAAGTGGAGTGCAGGTCTCACCCCTCCTAACTCATTAGCATGTCACTGACCTATTGTCTGCTGGGATGCTCCAGTGGAGTGCAGGTCTCACCCCTCCTAACTCATTAGCATGTCACTGACCTATTGTCTGCTGGGATGCTCAAGTGGAGTGCAGGTCTCACCCCTCCTAACTCATTAGCATGTCACAGACCTATTGTCTGCTGGGATGCTCAAGTGGAGTGCAGGTCTCACCCCTCCTAACTCATTAGCATGTCACTGACCTATTGTCTGCTGGGATGCTCAAGTGGAGTGCAGGTCTCACCCTCCTAACTCATTAGCTGTCACTGACCTATTGTCTGCTGGGATGCTCAAGTGGAGTGCAGGTCTCACCCCTCCTAACTCATTAGCATGTCACTGACCTATTGTCTGCTGGGATGCTCAAGTGGAGTGCAGGTCTCACCCTCCTAACTCATTAGCATGTCACTGACCTATTGTCTGCTGGGATGCTCAAGTGGAGTGCAGGTCTCACCCTCCTAACTCATTAGCATGTCACTGACCTATTGTCTGCTGGGATGCTCAAGTGGAGTGCAGGTCTCACCCCTCCTAACTCATTAGCATGTCACTGACCTATTGTCTGCTGGGATGCTCAAGTGGAGTGCAGGTCTCACCCCTCCTAACTCATTAGCATGTCACTGACCTATTGTCTGCTGGGATGCTCAAGTGGAGTGCAGGTCTCACCCCTCCTAACTCATTAGCATGTCATGACCTATTGTCTGCTGGGATGCTCCAGTGGAGTGCAGGTCTCACCCCTCCTAACTCATTAGCATGTCACTGACCTATTGTCTGCTGGGATGCTCAAGTGGAGTGCAGGTCTCACCCCTCCTAACTCATTAGCATGTCACTGACCTATTGTCTGCTGGGATGCTCAAGTGGAGTGCAGGTCTCACCCCTCCTAACTCATTAGCATGTCACTGACCTATTGTCTGCTGGGATGCTCAAGTGGAGTGCAGGTCTCACCCCTCCTAACTCATTAGCATGTCACAGACCTATTGTCTGCTGGGATGCTCAAGTGGAGTGCAGGTCTCACCCCTCCTAACTCATTAGCATGTCACTGACCTATTGTCTGCTGGGATGCTCAAGTGGAGTGCAGGTCTCACCCCTCCTAACTCATTAGCATGTCACTGACCTATTGTCTGCTGGGATGCTCAAGTGGAGTGCAGGTCTCACCCCTCCTAACTCATTAGCATGTCACAGACCTATTGTCTGCTGGGATGCTCAAGTGGAGTGCAGGTCTCACCCCTCCTAACTCATTAGCATGTCACAGACCTATTGTCTGCTGGGATGCTCCAGTGGAGTGCAGGTCTCACCCCTCCTAACTCATTAGCATGTCACTGACCTATTGTCTGCTGGGGATGCTCAAGTGGAGTGCAGGTCTCACCCCTCCTAACTCATTAGCATGTCACTGACCTATTGTCTGCTGGGATGCTCAAGTGGAGTGCAGGTCTCACCCCTCCTAACTCATTAGCATGTCACTGACCTATTGTCTGCTGGGATGCTCCAGTGGAGTGCAGGTCTCACCCTCCTAACTCATTAGCATGTCACAGACCTATTGTCTGCTGGGATGCTCAAGTGGAGTGCAGGTCTCACCCTCCTAACTCATTAGCATGTCACTGACCTATTGTCTGCTGGGATGCTCAAGTGGAGTGCAGGTCTCACCCCTCCTAACTCATTAGCATGTCACTGACCTTGTCCCAAGTTAGGGCGTCGTTTTTAGGATGTCGTCATAGATGCGAGGCAAAACAAATCTTAACCCTCCTCCTCTGTTAAGAGAAGGTTTTTGTTTCCTCACAAAAATGGCTTCTTTCACCCCTCTCTCAAACCAATTCTTCTCCCGAGCCAGAATTTTAACCTCTGTGTCATCCACCGTGTGGTTGGAGGCCTTGAGGTGGAGATGAACAGCCGACTGTGGCCCACTAGAGTTTTCTCTACGATGTTGGTAAAGTCGTTTCTGTAGAGTTTGTTTGGTTTCTCCAATATAGTGGTCAGTGCACTCCTCTTCACTACATTTAATTGAATACACCACATTGCTCAGTTTGTGTCTGGGTGTTTTGTCTTTGGGATGTTAAGACAGAAATTAGTGCATCCCAAAGACAATAGGTCAGTGACATGCTAATGAGTTAGGAGGGGTGAGACCTGCACTCCACTTGAGCATCCCACAGACAATAGGTCAGTGACATGCTAATGAGTTAGGAGGGTGAGACCTGCACTCCACTGGAGCATCCCAGCAGACAATAGGTCAGTGACATGCTAATGAGTTAGGAGGGGTGAGACCTGCACTCCACTTGAGCATCCCAGCAGACAATAGGTCAGTGACATGCTAATGAGTTAGGAGGGGTGAGACCTGCACTCCACTGGAGCATCCCAGCAGACAATAGGTCAGTGACATGCTAATGAGTTAGGAGGGGTGAGACCTGCACTCCACTTGAGCATCCCAGCAGACAATAGGTCAGTGACATGCTAATGAGTTAGGAGGGGTGAGACCTGCACTCCACTTGAGCATCCCAGCAGACAATAGGTCAGTGACAGGCTAATGAGTTAGGGTCGTTAGCCTCAGCAGGGTCGTTAGACCTGCTCCCTTCTACATCAAGCAGACCTTAGATTGTTTACGAGTTAGTATCAGGATTAGGCTGTGGCTAACCACACCCATAGGTTATAAATCTCCAACGCACGGTCCGAGAATTCATTCCCTGAAGAAGTCCGCTAGTTTGAGGACGAAACGTCGGGAAAACTTGCTAAGAAGTACAGATGATGGGTGAGAAACCTTCCTTTGCTTCTTCTTGTTAGGTTTTTCCGGCGGTTGGCGGCCTATTTTTTGCATTACCGCCACCTACTGTTCCGTGGATGGGTCAGCACTCAGTTTGTGAAAAGTCTGTGGTCTTTTCTTTGCCATGCTGTTAGAATTGGGCCCAGTCCCAATACCCAGACTGCACCCTACGCCCTTCTATGAAGTGTGCATTTGTTTGAAGTGCGCGCAAGGGTTTGAGTGGCAGGTTACAGCACAAAAGGTGGAATGGGGACAGTGCACTGAGTGCAGGTGACGTCATCGACTCGTCAGAGATGGTCATTTTCAGACCTAAACTTTATAAAAATTAAAGGTAATTTTGTCTGACCCTTTGGGAAACAAATTGAATTGCTTCACACACGTTATAATACATTTATATTAGTTGTATTTAATTAGAGATAGCTGTATAATTTTAAGTTAAATGTGGGTAACTAACTATCTGGTCTGTTTTTATACATTCTAAGATTATTGTACTAAGTGTAAAGTTTAAATTGAATGTTATATAAACGCTTGTTTTAAAAAGTTATTAAATTGTTAAAACACAATGTCCGTAATTCTTCATCAGACGTTTATGCTTCTTTCCAAGTAACAGCAAAACTTATTTACACACATACTGCATATATATTTCAAAATGTATATTTAAATGCATTTTCCCGACGTTTTGGTGCGTACCGCAAAGAATTATGGGCAATATCCTTCGCCAGAGTGTGCATAGATGCAGGCTACGGCGAAGTGTGGATCAGGGGCGCAAAGGGGGCGGGGCCAAAGACCTCTCTGGAGAATTGGGACTGGACCCTACGCACTCGCACCCTTTATCGGGAACGCACAAATGAGGGGCGCGAGGTGGAAGTGCGAGTGTTGGGACCAGTAGCGGCGCCAGGTTTGCAGTTATGGCCTGCAGATTAGTAAGTAGGCCTAATTCGCTCGCAAACTACAAGGGGTGTTTGTAGTGGGGATACAAAGAATATGGTGCAAACGCGGCGCCACAGATTTAGCGTCGCTGGCCCTGGTCCTGAAGGAGAATTAAATAGACTAAATAATACACATAGCGTAGTTTATTTGAAAATTACAAAATCAAATGCATGTACAAGGAACAGTACATAATCTTAAATCTAATTTACAAGAGCAGGCGGCGTGACTTTTGATTGAAGACAGCGAGTATGTCCTTGTAATCTATGTTCTCCGTTAATTCTCTTTCAAAAGACAATAGGGACAGAGAGTTAAGTCTTTCTGTCAGCATCGTCGCCCTGGTGCTTGTCTTTATTCGGTTGACGGTGGAAAAGAGTCTCTCCACCGTACATGTGGTCATCGGCAGAGTGAGCAGCGCTCGCAGGAGACTATTCATAGGGAATATGTCACGTGGACACGAATCAAGAACTTCAATGAGTGTGGGAAACTTATCTCCAGTTTCATTCATTTTTCTTTGAATGTGCTGCACAAAGACAGTGTGCTCTGCTCCGTTCAAGTGGATGGAGAAATGCGTGCACACGGGATGGATCGTCTCTATGTCTCCAAATGTGTCTGTGCGTGGCAAGCAGGCAGCGGTGGCCTTCATGAAGCCGTATGTGTCAGGCTTGAAGCGGATATTCAACTCCGTTATTTGTCTATCCAATGTGTCGTTCCAAAGTCTTCGAAGATCTGAATTTGTCTGCACAGTGAAGGACTTGCCCAAAGTAGATCCAACCAGAGAATCCTCTAACCTGGCAGGTAACTTTCTTTTGCGTGACGCGCCAATGTCCCAATTGATGTCGTGTTTAATCATCAGGTCATCTGCCAGAGCCAGTGTTTTATTGTATGTCGCATTTTTGTGTCTGAACTTCGTGTAATTGTCTTTGAGTCCTTCGATTAAATCAGTGCAATCTGTGACTGACAGTGTAGGGGACTGCAAGCCTTTTGTGGCGTAGTCACTGACTTCAAACAGCAGATTAAACGTAACAAGGAGGAACAGGAATTTTTTATTCTGTATCTGGTTCAATAAGGCGTCCGCATCCATTTTTGTTTGGCCCCTTGCACTTTCAGAAAAAGAGGCGAGGGTCTCCAAAATCGGTCCCAACAGTGTCAGCACTTTACTCACAGTATTTGACCAGGAGGTCCAGCGAACATCACAGGCTCTCTCCAGCTCCAAAGGTTTTTGCCCTGGCCGCATTTGATCTTGTATTTCCATAAATTTTGCGTGTCTGTGTGCTCCAGTCATAAAGTGATGCAGGTCATTTAAAACAACAAAAAAGGTTTCAATGCACGGAGAGACTTTTCTGCTGTGCACAAGACAAGGTTAAGTCTGTGGGAGTTGCAATGCACATACACAGCGCGAGGGAAGGTTCTCTTCAATATCACATGCACACCGCCCTTGTTCCCCGACATGACGGATGCATCATCAAACCCAAACCCTACGCACAGCTCTGGGTCAAGTTGCAGCGGCTCCAAAACCTCTAATATTTTTGTTGATATGGCCTCTGCTGTCAAGTTCTCAGTCTGCACAAATCCTACTGCTCTTTCTCTCAATGCGCCTTTGTGCAGGTACCGGACACACACTGCCACCAGTTCTTTTTTTGATATGTCCTTACACTCATCTGCTAAAATGGCATAATATGCGCTGGGCTCGTCATGCAAATCTTTCTTTATTTTACTTATAATGAGGGAGGTTGTGATCTCAAGTATTTCATTTTGTATACTGTGATGTAAAAGCTTTCCATTCTTTGGCAATTGGTCAAGTCGTTCTTTAATTTGTGGATCATATTTTGAAACCAATTCCAGCAACTCTAGGAAATTTCCTTTATTCAATGCATCTGCATTTTCCCTGTGACCTCGCAATGGAATCTCTTGTTTGGCACAGAACAGGACTAGGTCGATAACCAGTATGATGTGCTCCCTGTTTCTGTCAATTAATGCTTTGTTTTGGGCATCTCTGTTCAACTGATTGATAATATTCCCACGCTCTCGGTGACTCTGATGGTATCCTGCCATTTTACCCGAGGCCCTCTCGTGTCCCTTGCTCCCTTCGTGCTTTATACAAATCGCACTAATGTTTTTCCAATCTTTCGTTCCATTAAAAATGAAGGTATTGTCTTGCAAGGCATCTGGAAAATGTCGACATTTATTGCAAAACACAGCATCCTTCGAGATGCTGTATTCCAGCCATGGAAACCTCTGGTACCAGTGTGCAGAAAACCTCCTGTCCTTTCCCCCTATACTGGAAGAGGGGAAAGTGCGCAGGTCCCCCTCTGGTCCTCTGGTTTACTGGAAGAGGGGAAAGTGCGCAGGTCTCCCTCTGGCCTCCCCCTGGTCCCCCTCTGGTCCTCTGGTTTACTGGAAGAGGGGAAAGTGCGCAGGTCTCCCTCTGGCCTCCCCCTGGTCCCCCTCTGGTCCTCTGGTTTACTGGAAGAGGGGAAAGTGCGCAGGTCGGGCTGCGTGGGAGGCTCGTCTTTAGAAGACAGATCGTGGGGACAGAGGCGAACGTCCTGTGGGTCGGCTGCATTATCTCCTACAACACAAATAACTAACTTTAACTTTAAATTACTACACGTAAACGTAAAGAAACTACATTCTAATTAAAATTATTGTCAACTTGTTGATATAAAAAAATAACAGCACGCATGACAGCCTTCAAGACATTTAATATAAACACCTTTTCTCTTTTGAAATTATCATAAAAGTATACAATGAAAGTTGGTTCAAAAAAGTACTTTGTCGGTGCACACTTCTGAGCAGAACTAAAATCTTTATGAAGGCTGACAGACGCGGTGGTCGTAACGCATTTTCGTAAATGTAGCCTATGAATAAAAACAAATATGCTAAACATTAAAATGCTCAATGTCCTCGTTTGTATTGCTAATGCGAATGCACAATTGGTCATTTATTACAAACAGTTCATATATATTAGGCTTAGGCCTACCCTTATGCGTTATTTCATATTATTTTAATAGCCATAATATCGTAGTTGTTTTGTTATAGTCCACAAGCAAGCCTTCTAAATGGGAAAATAGTACGTGCCTTCTTGTCGAAGCTGCTGCTCTGACCTACGGGGCTGGGCCTCTGGCTCCTCCTCTACCTGAGTCTCGCCTTCACGAAGTTCAGACCGAACTTTCTTAAAACTAAAATTAAAAAGGCTACTCTGTTTTGAATGTTTTGAGAACATTGTCAACAAGGAATAGCTGCTTGTTCTCGGGGAAACTAGTTCGCTAATGAGTTTCGCGCCGTTTGATATGATCATGCATCTCATTGGACAAAATTGTTTAGCCAACAAACAGAACTATATTTAGAAGCAACGTAAGAACGTGATCACGTTTTCTAAAAAAAAAAACATTTGAACGCCACATTTAGGCGATAATTTATGATAACAACATTTAAATTATGACTTATGAATAAAAAAGGCTTATGACTTGAGAGGCAAAGAACAAATTTGAGCAGGCCAAGAAAAAAAATGGTAGGCCCCGGCCTACCTAGGCCTATCCCTGGCGCCGCGTCTGGTTGGGACGGGGCCTTAGAGGCTGGAGAAGTCTTCGAGCTGCTGCAGCCGATGCTGCTGTCTTTGCTGCCCCCTGTGGGTCGGGGGAGACGCTGATGGTCCGTTTTAGTAGACGCTCCGTTGAGGCTTGTGGCGGGGACGATTTTGGCCAATGAAACAGACAGAAGTTTTCTCAAAAAACAGACAAACAAGAAGCACAAACTAGTGTGTTAATTACCATACAAAACCAATGATTAATTACAAATCAAAATAAACCTATGAAATAATTAATATTAACATTTTAAACATTAGATTCTGAAAACCGAATTCTGCATTCAACTGCTATCCTAAGCCCTATTTTTCCAAAAGTATAATGCTCTCTAAGATCATTCTAACTTTTATATCACCAAAATGTAGGGAAAAAAATTTTAATATCTTTTTCTAGACGCCTTGGAGATAAAAATAAAAATAATGCCTCTTTATAATCTAACTCAAAGTTCTGGGATCATATGACTCCATGTCAGTAACATTATCGTGTGTATAAATGTAATTTTCTACAAAAAAATATATTTGGTAATAGTTCTGTCAGAGAGAGAGAGAGAGAGAGAGAGAGAGAGAGAGAGAGAGAGAGAGAGAGAGAGAGAGAGAGAGAGAGAGACAGAGAGAGAGAGAGAGAGGCTGTATGCTTCAAGCATTTCCCTCGTTTTTATCGTGACAAGGTTTTAATCAGTGGTAAAAGTTTTTCTCACGTCAAACGACACTTTACATTTTATCCTTAAATACGTCAGTAATGAAAACATTACAATTTGCTTACATGAATAATGCATTACCAGTCACAGCAGGTTTTTTTTTTTTCGTAATACCTCTGTAACTATTAAACATTACATCACAATACAAGAGAAAAACTCCCAGACTGATCTTTTGTCATTTCTCCACATGAAAACTCGACAGCCAAGTGGCTCTCTTTTTTCCTCATTAATCTGATCATTATTATTCAATAGTCAGAATCCACATTTTAAATACTCGGCTTTTTGTTTAAATTAAATGTACCCTTTTTCCCGCCCCCCGGGGGATATAGAAGGTTTTATTATCCTGTTCTGACCCTAAAGCTGTCCCTATTCCTAATTCTATTTCTATTTTCACTATACTTGTGCCTCTCTGCACTTTAAAGCGGTGTGCCTCTTTTGCACTCTAAACACTGTGGACTTTCTCTTCTCCCTTCTATTTTTTTTAGAGGGGACCAAATCTTCCCTCAAGGTTAAAACGTCGAAACCTAACTATTGTTCTATCGCGTCCGATAGAACGCCCATCACGGCGGTCTGTCCACACTGCAGTCCTGCTGGGCCGAGACCTCTCTCTTCTATTAAAAACAATGTGCAGATTTTCAAAAGTATGATCTGCTTACCTTTTTAGAAGCAACTGAAGAGCTGAGTCTCCAAACCCAAACAGACCCAGTTCTTTCTCTATCTGAGCTCATCTTGCGTCTTCTTTCTGTATCAAATCACGTCAGGGTCACCAACTGTTGTCAAAAAAAGCTTTGACAGACGTGTTCAGAATTTGATACAGAAATAAGGCCAAGAATGCAAGAGTTAAAAATAGAACATTTAATTCTCTTTACAATTAAATATCGATACAAAACTCTTGGAGCCATTAATTCTCTAAAACTAACCCTATGCTGAGCCATTCTAAACTGTCCCTCCAGGCCTGAAAGTGTGCAGAGAACATGCAGGCGCTCTGCCATGTTCTCTGTCTCTCTATCCCTGCTCAGACTGCTCAAAATGTCCTACCCCCAGTTTTATCAACATGTCCGATGACGTCATATGGTCTGAGACTGGTCTCTGGTCTGGATTTTGGTCTTGGTTTTGGTCTTCCATATCAGATTTAGCAAACAATGCCCCCACCTCTGCGGCGCCTGATTGTGTTGGACTTTGCTCTCGTCAAAAGTGGGCGAGAGCATTGTTTATTAATGGAGTCAATAATTGTCTGGTTTTGTAAGCTGGTTATCTTTATGATTCCTGTACTATCTTGTGTCCTTGGGGTTTTTCCTGAGTGCACATTCTTTTGTCTGATGTGCAGCATTTTGTGAATATTCGTCAGTTTCAACAAGTGTTTCAACAAGTGTATGATAAACATTGTCCAGTAAAAAAATATTTTAAAGATAAGGATAAAACTATAATTAATATGAATGAAGTAGTTGAGTTTAATAAATTCTTTGTTGATGTTGGTCCAAACTTGGCTGCTAACATTACAGATGCTGAGAAAGACTCCTGTGACCAAATACAAACAAACCCAAGTTCATTGTTTTTGAAACCTGTAGAAGAAAACGAGTTAATAAATATAGTTAGAGGCTTTAAAAACAAAACATTGACTGACGACTGCGACTTGGACATGACGACCTTAAAGAATGTTTTTGAAAGTATTTTAAAGCCGTTTAAACACATCTGTAATTTACCACTACAAACCGGACAATCTCCTAAACATATGAAAGTAGCCAAAGTCATTCCCCTGCTTAAATGATGAAGACCATGGAGCACTGACCTCCACCTGATGAAGACCATGGAGCACTGACCTCCTGATGAAGACCATGGAGCACTGATCTCCACCTGATGAAGACCATGGAGCACTGACCTCCTGATGAAGACCATGGAGCACTGACCTCCTGATGAAGACCATGGAGCACTGACCTCCTGATGAAGACCATGGAGCACTGACCTCCTGATGAAGACCATGGAGCACTGACCTCCCACCTGATGAAGACCATGGAGCACTGACCTCCTGATGAAGACCATGGAGCACTGACCTCCCACCTGATGAAGACCATGGAGCACTGACCTCCACCTGATGAAGACCATGGAGCACTGACCTCCCACCTGATGAAGACCATGGAGCACTGACCTCCACCTGATGAAGACCATGGAGCACTGACCTCCTGATGAAGACCATGGAGCACTGACCTCCCACCTGATGAAGACCATGGAGCACTGACCTCCTGATGAAGACCATGGAGCACTGACCTCCTCCTGATGAAGACCATGGAGCACTGACCTCCACCTGATGAAGACCATGGAGCACTGATCTCCACCTGATGAAGACCATGGAGCACTGACCTCCTGATGAAGACCATGGAGCACTGACCTCCTGATGAAGACCATGGAGCACTGACCTCCACCTGATGAAGACCATGGAGCACTGACCTCCACCTGATGAAGACCATGGAGCACTGACCTCCTGATGAAGACCATGGAGCACTGACCTCCCACCTGATGAAGACCATGGAGCACTGACCTCCTGATGAAGACCATGGAGCACTGACCTCCTGATGAAGACCATGGAGCACTGACCTCCTCCTGATGAAGACCATGGAGCACTGACCTCCTGATGACCATGGAGCACTGATCTCCACCTGATGAAGACCATGGAGCACTGACCTCCTGATGAAGACCATGGAGCACTGACCTCCTGATGAAGACCATGGAGCACTGACCTCCTGATGAAGACCATGGAGCACTGACCTCCACCTGATGAAGACCATGGAGCACTGACCTCCTGATGAAGACCATGGAGCACTGACCTCCTCCTGATGAAGACCATGGAGCACTGACCTCCCACCTGATGAAGACCATGGAGCACTGACCTCCTGATGAAGACCATGGAGCACTGACCTCCTCCTGATGAAGACCATGGAGCACTGACCTCCTCCTGATGAAGACCATGGAGCACTGACCTCCTAATGAAGACCATGGAGCACTGACCTCCACCTGATGAAGACCATGGAGCACTGACCTCCTGATGAAGACCATGGAGCACTGACCTCCTGATGAAGACCATGGAGCACTGACCTCCCACCTGATGAAGACCATGGAGCACTGACCTCCTGATGAAGACCATGGAGCACTGACCTCCTGATGAAGACCATGGAGCACTGACCTCCTGATGAAGACCATGGAGCACTGACCTCCTGATGAAGACCATGGAGCACTGACATCCATCCGTGACAAGCTGGAGGAGGTTGCTCCTGCTGTTAGTGGTGGACAGGTTGAAGCGGCATACGTGACTTCCCACTTAGACTCTTCAGTGGGCCTCGATAAATTCATGGCTGTGAGCCAAGCAGAGGTGATCTCTGTGGTCACATCCTCAAAAGCCTCAACTTGCATGTTAGACGCAGTCCCGACATGGCTCTTCAAAGACATACTTCCTTTGATAATTGAGCCTATCGTAAATATAATAAACGCATCCATACAATGTGGCTATGTCCCACAAGCTTTTAAAACCGCGGTAATCAAACCCCTTCTGAAGAAAACAAACCTGGACCCAGAAATACTTACAAACTACAGACCGATCTCAAACCTCACTTTTATATCTAAAATCCTGGAAAAACTTATAGCTGAGCAGCTCCGCTGCCACCTGCAGGAAAATAATATGTTTGAAGTCTTTCAATCAGGATTCAGAGCTCATCATAGCACTGAAACCAGCCGCGGCGGCAGGGATAGGCCTGGGTAGGCCGGTGCCTACCAGTTTTTTTCTTGGCCTACTCAAATTTGTTCTTTGCCTCTCAAGTCATTAGCCTTTTTTATTAAAAGTCATAATTTAAATGTTGTTATTTTTATACACAAATTATTGGTAATGCCTAAATGTTGCGTTCTAATGTTTTAAGAAAATATAACCCCCTGAGCGTCATCACGTTCCTACGTTGCTTCAAATATAGTCCTGTTTATTGGCTGAACAATTTTGTCCAATAATCTGCATGATCATATCACACAGCGTTAAGCTCGTTCCCGAGAACAACAGCTATTCCTCGTCTTAAAGATTGACAACGCTCTCAAAACATTCACAACAGAGCAGCCTTTTTCATTTTAGTTTTAAGACAGTTCAGCGTGAACTTTGTGAGGTAGAGGAGCCAGAGGCCCGTAGGTCCCAGAGGAGGAGAGCACGGTCAGGCCAGGCATCGCACTGATGAGGTAAACTCTAGGCCTGTGTGAGACACACTGTGGGCCTCACTGTAGGCCTCACTGTGGGCCTCACTGTGGGCCTCACTGTAGGCCTCACTGTGGGCCTCATGTATGAAACCTGCGTACGGCCAAATCAGGGTAAATGAGGCGTACGCAAAATATTACACTTTTCCGCATTTATCTATCTGGACGTGAGCGTACAATACGCACAAAATATACGCCAGGTCTGGAGGTGGTGTAAATCTATACGCTGATCTCAACCTTCGGCACAACACGCCAAAACACGCATGAAATTCAAGATATGTACAACAATAAACATATTCCCTCTGGAAACATTATATGCTGTGTTTTCATTGAGGATCATGTTTCAAAATTTGAATTTGCGCATCAGAAAAAGTCTAATGGAAACACGCAAACTTCGAATAAATCACAGCTCATGATGAGGACCCTCTATTAAATCTGACTTGTGTGTGTCTTATTTTGATCTGTATGTTTTTAAAATGTGAAGCGCTTTGTGATCCTGGACAGTCAAAGGCTCTATATAAATACACTTTACGCAACAGGGATGTGTGACCTATTGCTGTGGCAGGCTCTGCGCTGCGTAATTACACACGGCTATCTGTATTCCTCATTCACATCTAAAGCAATGTGTTATTTCATTAGATTTGTGTAACCCTCACACAGACACACACCCCAATAACGCATCGATGGTATTGCTCACTCAAATGTCTCACTGCCCTGTCCAGAGTGCGCAGCGAGTGCCGTGAGAGGTCGCGCCACATGTGCAGAAGTTTTGGCTCCAGAGTTTCTTTGTGAAATCTGGACAAACGCTCTCTGAAGTGTACAGCGCCTCATGCGCACTTCTACCCCGAGCCAGGCTGCGTCCAAGACGCTGCAGACGCTTCATTCAGAGCCACCGCTGCATAATATATATGAATTATTCATTCATTCAATCAATCTATATTTATTCACTTCTACAGAGTATTTCTACAGAGAGATTTTTCTAATGTATCAAAACATTTTAGCAATTTGTTCAAAACGCAGCTGAATATATAGCGCATATTTATTATTACATAAACATGAACAAACAAACGTGCCTTTTGAGGCTTCCAAACAGTCTTTTAGGCCGGCTTCCTGCTGACCTGTCACGAAGACAGTGAAACACGCGATTGCTGCATAATTCTAGGCGTGACTTTCATAAATATTTTCGTATTCAGTCGATTTATTAACACCCGCAGCTGCGTTCAGATCTGGGCCATATTCTTGGCTCAAACGCAATTCCAGCTAGCCTTTGTAGTTTGCAAGCGAATTTGGCCTACTTACTAATCTGCAGGCCTACCCAAAATTGCAAACCTGGCGCCGCTACTGACTGAAACGGCACTAGTCAAAGTCACAAATGACTTACTACTAGCTGCTGATAATGGACAAGTGTCAGTGCTGGTCCTACTGGACCTTAGTGCTGCATTTGACACAATAGACCACAGCATTCTACTGCAGAGGCAAGAATGTGATATAGGTCTTAGAGGAACAGCCCTTGGCTGGTTTAAATCCTATTTATCAGATCGGTATCACTTCGTCAATGTAAATCAGAACTCGTCGCCTTATTCTGGAGTAGAATTCGGTGTGCCGCAGGGTTCGGTACTCGGACCGATTCTTTTTACTCTCTACATGCTGCCGTTAGGAAACATTATTAAAAAGCATGGAATTAATTTCCACTGCTATGCAGACGACACACAGCTTTATCTGTCGATGAAGCCTAATCAGACAGATCAGCTGGAAAAGCTCAGTGCCTGCATAAAGGACCTTAAAACGTGGATGACTCTTAACTTCCTACTTCTCAACCCGGAGAAGACAGAAGTGATCCTACTCGGTCCGAAGCGCCTGCGTGACTCCCTCACTAACCAGATAATTACTCTGATAATGTTAGTATTATACCCAGTAACACTGTGAGGAATCTTGGAGTCATTTTTGACCAAGAACTCTCCTTCAAGGCTTATATAAGCCAAGCAACTAAAACGGCGTACTTCCACTTACGGAACATCGCTAAAATCAGGAATTTCCTTCCTAAAAGTGACGCGGAAAAACTCATTCACGCGTTTGTCACCTCAAGGCTTGACTACTGTAACGCTTTACTGGCAGCGTGCCCTAAAGCCTCTTTGAAGAGCTTCCAGCTCGTTCAGAATACAGCAGCTAGGATCTTAACAGGTACCAAAAGGAGGGAGCACATAACTCCGGTGTTAAAATCACTCCACTGGCTCCCTGTGGAGTACAGAATAAAGTTTAAAATCCTTCTCTTAACATATAAAGCCATAAATGGCTTGGCTCCTTCTTATCTCCAAGACACGTTAGTGTCGTATCAACCAGGTCGAGCGTTGCGCTCACAAAACGCCAGACGTCTGGTGGTCCCTAAGGTCTCAAAGGTCACTGTTGGTGGCAGAGCATTTAGCTCCAAGCTCCTTTACTGTGGAATCAGCTTCATTTATGTTAAGGAAGCAGATACGGTCTCCACATTCAAGGCCAGGCTTAAAGCACTCTACTTTAATTTAGCATATAATTAGGTCATATATAATATATGGTGTATATATTATATATATATATGCTGTATTATGTTATATATTATGTTATATATTATACAAAATATGTATTATGTTGTATATACAACCTCTGAGCCCCCATCTGTTCAGTTACTAGCCTCAGAAGCTAGTCAGATTGAAACTGTGTGTGCATGTGTGTGTGTGCCTGTGTGTGCTCAGTTACTAGCCTCAGAACCTAGTCAGATTGAAACTGTGTGTGTTCCCCGCTTGAAGTCTAAAGCACTATATGCGAGGAAATCTGACCTAGGTGTCAGACACAGTAACTTAATAAAAGTTCAGACAGACAGAAATAGTTCTAACAGTAGGGTTGTTAAATGTGGTTTAATGAACGTCAGATCAATCTCGTCTAAATCGCTTCTCATAAAACGAACTTATTATAGACAAGGGCTTGGATCTGTTTGCGCTCTCGGAGACTTGGCTCCAACAGGACGACTACGTTAGATTGAATGAGTGCACTCCTCCGACGCATGTTAACTACCAGAAAGCCAGAGCTACAGGTCGCGGCGGTGGTGTTGCGATTATATCACACACCAACTTGGTTCTTAGTCCCAAAACCAACAATGCTTTTCACTCGTTTGAAAACTTAACACTTTCAATCACCTGTCCTGGGTGGAGAAAACAAAAAGCGGTGCTATTTATAGTTTTATACCGACCTCCTGGTCCTTACAGCGAGTTCCTAACAGAATTCTCTGACTTCATTTCAAACCTAGTTTTGGAATGGGAAAACATAGTTATAGCTGGAGACTTCAATATACATGTGGACGACAGCACTGACAGCTTAAACAAAGCTTTCAGCGCCGTACTAGATGGTGTTGGTTTTACTCAGAATGTTGAGGAACCTACTCACATTCATAACCACACCTTGGACCTTGTCCTGACCTACGGCTGTGATGTCTCCAATGTTGACATCCAGCGTCAAAGCTCGTTGCTGTCTGACCATTTCTTGATCACGTTTGATCTCGCTTTGGAGGACTTTCCTGTCCCGCAAGATAAAACCATAATGAAAAGAACCTTAAATGATAAATCTATCACAAGGTTCAAAGAACTAATACAGCCTATGTTGAATACTGCTGCAGGTGAACCTGTTCACAGCTGCTGCAGTCCCTCAGTCATTGACCAAACGGTGGGCAACACTATGGAGTCTTTAAAATCTGCATTAAATGCAGCATCTCCTTTAAAACAGAAAACCATTAGGATTAGATCATCGTCGCCCTGGTACAGTGTTCAACTCCACACTTTAAAACAGGACGTCAGAAAATTGGAGAGGCTATATCGCCACTCCCACTCGGAGCCTGTCCACAGGGAGTGGAAAGCAGGTCTCCGAAACTACAAGAAGGCCCTTCGCGGGGCTCGAACTCAATACTATTCAACTTTAATAGAAGCGAATAAAAACAACAGTAGATTTTTGTTTGGTACCGTCGCTAAACTCACAAACTGCCATAGCGCAATCGAGCCTAAAATTCCAAGCTCACTGAGCAGTGTCGACTTTCTCCACTTCTTTAATAATAAAATTACATCCATCCGTGACAAGCTGGAGGAGGTTGCTCCTGCTGTTAGTGGTGGACAGGTTGAAGCGGCATACGTGACTTCCCACTTAGACTCTTCAGTGGGCCTTGATAAATTCATGGCTGTGAGCCAAGCAGAGGTGATCTCTGTGGTCACATCCTCAAAAGCCTCAACTTGCATGTTAGACGCAGTCCCGACATGGCTCTTCAAAGACATACTTCCTTTGATAATTGAGCCTATCGTAAATATAATAAACGCATCCATACAATGTGGCTATGTCCCACAAGCTTTTAAAACCGCGGTAATCAAACCCCTTCTGAAGAAAACAAACCTGGACCCAGAAATACTTACAAACTACAGACCGATCTCAAACCTCACTTTTATATCTAAAATCCTGGAAAAACTTATAGCTGAGCAGCTCCGCTGCCACCTGCAGGAAAATGATATGTTTGAAGTCTTTCAATCAGGATTCAGAGCTCATCATAGCACTGAAACGGCACTAGTCAAAGTCACAAATGACTTACTACTAGCTGCCGATAATGGACAAGTGTCAGTGCTGGTCCTACTGGACCTTAGTGCTGCATTTGACACAATAGACCACAGCATTCTACTGCAGAGGCTAGAATGTGATATAGGTCTTAGAGGAACATCCCTTGGCTGGTTTAAATCCTATTTATCAGATCGATATCACTTCGTCAATGTGAATCAGGACTCGTCGCCTTATTCTGGAGTGGAATTCGGTGTGCCGCAGGGTTCGGTACTCGGACCGATTCTTTTTACTCTCTACATGCTGCCACTGGGAAACATTATTAAAAAGCATGGAATTAATTTCCACTGCTGCAGATGACACACAGCTTTATCTGTCGATGAAGCCTAATCAGACAGATCAGCTAGAAAAGCTCAGTGCTGCATAAAGGACCTTAAAATGTGGATGACTCTTAACTTCCTACTTCTCAACCCGGAGAAGACAGAAGTGATCCTACTCGGTCCGAAGCGCCTGCGTGACTCCCTCACTAACCAGATAATTACTCTGATAATGTCAGTATTATACCCAGTAACACTGTGAGGAATCTTGGAGTTGTTTTTGACCAAGAACTCTCCTTCAAGGCTTATATAAGCCAAGCAACTAAAACGGCGTACTTCCACTTACGGAACATCGCTAAAATTAGGAATTTCCTTCCTAAAAGTGACGCGGAAAAACTCATTCACGCGTTTGTCACCTCAAGGCTCGACTACTGTAACGCTTTACTGGCAGCGTGCCCTAAAGCCTCTTTGAAGAGCTTCCAGCTCGTTCAGAATACAGCAGCTAGGATCTTAACAGGTACCAAAAGGAGGGAGCACATAACTCCGGTGTTAAAATCACTCCACTGGCTCCCTGTGGAGTACACAGAATAAAGTTTAAAATCCTTCTCTTAACATATAAAGCCATAAATGGCTTGGCTCCTTCTTATCTCCAAGACACGTTAGTGTCGTATCAACCAAGTCGAGCGTTGCGCTCACAAAACGCCAGACGTCTGGTGGTCCCTAAGGTCTCAAAGGTCACTGTTGGCGGCAGAGCATTTAGCTACCAAGCTCCTTTACTGTGGAATCAGCTTCCCATTTATGTTAAGGAAGCAGATACGGTCTCCACATTCAAGGCCAGGCTTAAAGCACTTTACTTTAATTTAGCATATAATTAGGTAATATATAATATGTAGTGTATATATTATATATATATGCTGTATTATGTTATATATTATGTTATATATTATTCAATAATGTATTGTGTTATGTTGTATATTATGTTATATATTATGCTGTATGTTATTCTTTATTCAAGGCTAGGTTTAAAACAGTCCTCTTTAGTTTAGCATATGGCTAGGAAGGTAAGACTCAGGGAAGGCTAAACTCCTCAGAGTGTCAGTCAAGCTGCATAGGGAGTCAGTTTGCTGGGAGAAGTATGGTAACTTGAGCACTATCCTCTCCTCCTTCCTACTTTATCTGTTTAGCATTTTTAGGATTCTGACTGTAGTTTGTTCATTGCTATTCACCCGTTGTCCCATTGTCTGTTTCATGGTACGATGACGGGATCTCTGAGCCTGGCCTCTTCCATCTACACCTGCGGACTGCCCCGCCCGACCCGCCTGGGAGTGCTTCAGTCCTGCACCGGACCTGTCCACGTTCAGCGTCCACTGGTCCACGTCCTGTAGCTAGCTTAGGTCCTGGATCATTAGCCTGTCCGTCCGGAGGAGCGGATCCCTTTCTCATATGGGTCTCCCTCCCTGTGGGTTTCCCTAGTTCTCCTCCAAGGTTTCTCACTTTTTCCCACTGGGTTTTTTAAGAGTTGTTCCTTGTGGATGCAGGAGGGTCTTGTTGGACAGTTAGTGTCCAACAGAAAGGATTGGTGATGATCAGGACACTTTAGCATTCTACAACATGTATGGACATTTTCTTCTGTGTGTGCTTTATATTCTTCATGTGTTTTAACTGTTGATTCTCTGACCTGTGTTGGTGATTTCAATGGTTTTGTTAAGTCTCTGAGATGACTTCTGTTGTGACCTAGGGCTTTACAAGAATACATTCTATTGTATTGTATTGTATTGTATATTATGTTATATATTATGCTGTATGTTATGTTGTGTATTATATATGATATACATGGTATGTATGGTATATATGATGTATATGATATATAATATATAATTAGGTTTGCTTGGATCGGTTTGCACACCTGGTGTGTAATCCATGAATCTTGGTGCTGTAGCCTGGGCTAGCCTAGCCTAGCCTAGCCTAGCCTAGCCGTGGCTGCTGCTGTCTCACCTCCTTTCAGATACGCTCTCTTTATTCAAGGCTAGGTTTAAAACAGTCCTCTTTAGTTTAGCATATGGCTAGGAAGGTAAGACTCAGGGAAGGCTAAACTCCTCAGACTGTCAGTCAAGCTGCATAGGGAGCCCCCTGCTGGAGAAGTATGGTAACTGCACTATCCTCTCCTCCTTCCTACTTTATCTGTTTAGCATTATTAGGATTCTGACTGTAGTTTGTTCATTGCTATTCACCCGTTGTCCCATTGTCTGTTTCATGGTACGATGACGGGATCTCTGAGCCTGGCCTCCTCCATCTGCACCTGCGGACTGCCCCGCCCGACCCGCCTGGGAGTGCTTCGGTCCTGCACCGGACCTGTCCACGTTCAGCGTCCACTGGTCCACGTTCTGTAGCTAGCTTAGGTCCTGGATCATTAGCCTGTCCGTCCGGAGGAGCGGATCCCTTTCTCATATGGGTCTCCCTCCCTGTGGGTTTCCCTAGTTCTCCCCAAGGTTTCTCACTTTTTCCCACTGGGTTTTTTAAGAGTTGTTCCTTGTGGATGCAGGAGGGTCTTGTTGGACAGTTAGTGTCCAACAGAAAGGATTGGTGATGATCAGGACACTTTAGCATTCTACAACATGTATGGACATTTTCTTCTGTGTGTGCTTTATATTATTCTTCATGTGTTTTAACTGTTGATTCTCTGACCTGTGTTGGTGATTTCAATGGTTTTGTTAAGTCTCTGAGATGACTTCTGTTGTGACCTAGGGCTATACAAGAATTGTATTATATGTATATACTGTACCTGTTGTTTACATGTAAATACCTGTTGTTTACATGTAAATACCTGTTGTTTACATGTATTTACCTGTTGTTTACATGTAAATACCTGTTGTTTACATGTAAATACCTGTTGTTTACATGTATTTACCTGTTGTTTACATGTATTTACCTGTTGTTTACATGTATTTACCTGTTGTTTACATGTAAATACCTGTTGTTTACATGTAAATACCTGTTGTTTACATGTATTTACCTGTTGTTTACATGTAAATACCTGTTGTTTACATGTAAATACCTGTTGTTTACATGTAAATACCTGTTGTTTACATGTAAATACCTGTTTACATGTATTTACCTGTTGTTTACATGTATTTACCTGTTGTTTACATGTATTTACCTGTTGTTTACATGTATTTACCTGTTGTTTACATGTAAATACCTGTTGTTTACATGTATTTACCTGTTGTTTACATGTATTTACCTGTTGTTTACATGTATTTACCTGTTGTTTACATGTAAATACCTGTTGTTTACATGTATTTACCTGTTGTTTACATGTATTTACCTGTTGTTTACATGTAAATACCTGTTGTTTACATGTATTTACCTGTTGTTTACATGTATTTACCTGTTGTTTACATGTATTTACCTGTTGTTTACATGTAAATACCTGTAGTTTACATGTAAATACCTGTAGTTTACATGTATTTACCTGTTGTTTACATGTAAATACCTGTTGTTTACATGTATTTACCTGTTGTTTACATGTATTTACCTGTTGTTTACATGTATTTACCTGTTGTTTACATGTAAATACCTGTTGTTTACATGTATTTACCTGTTGTTTACATGTATTTACCTGTTGTTTACATGTAAATACCTGTTGTTTACATGTATTTACCTGTTGTTTACATGTATTTACCTGTTGTTTACATGTATTTACCTGTTGTTTACATGTAAATACCTGTTGTTTACATGTATTTACCTGTTGTTTACATGTATTTACCTGTTGTTTACATGTGTTTACCTGTTGTTTACATGTATTTACCTGTTGTTTACATGTGTTTACCTGTTGTTTACATGTATTTACCTGTTGTTTACATGTATTTACCTGTTGTTTACATGTATTTACCTGTTGTTTACATGTAAATACCTGTTGTTTACATGTAAATACCTGTTGTTTACATGTATTTACCTGTTGTTTACATGTAAATACCTGTTGTTTACATGTATTTACCTGTTGTTTACATGTATTTACCTGTTGTTTACATGTATTTACCTGTTGTTTACATGTAAATACCTGTTGTTTACATGTATTTACCTGTTGTTTACATGTATTTACCTGTTGTTTACATGTGTTTACCTGTTGTTTACATGTATTTACCTGTTGTTTACATGTGTTTACCTGTTGTTTACATGTATATTGTAACCCGTATTGAATAAACATGCATAACTGAAACGGCTATAATATCTTGGGAGCCAACTTGCCCCAGAAGCGTCTTATCAGCTGTGCGCATCTCCTCCGTCTCCGTTGTGGCTGCAGCACTGACAGACGGCACATGAGAGCAAACGCGCTGAAACTCTCCGATCGCGCATTATTAAAGCTTCATAATTAGGTGAGTCTTTTGCCATGGCCTAAGAAGCCTAATTCCAAATGCATTTTTTCCAAAGAGATCGCTAAGTTACTGTTTTGTGCTGTTTTGGCATTGTTGCTAATATGATGCCATTCTCCCATAGAGCCGCCATGTTCTTTTAAGGGTTAGGGTTAGGGTTCGGGGCTGTGCATGGTGTGCCGTGTTTGCCCTACATTGCTCAGGTAATTCCGCTCTTTTCCTTTTTATGGTTAAGCCGTATTGTAGGCAACTCTTTAGTTTAGGACATATTTACAGAATTTGAGATCCCCATATGCTGTCATACTTTTGTAAACACTTCAAGGTAGTCCAGCATATTCCTAATGGAGTTACTGTGCGCTCCAATGAGACGCGTCTGTGTGTTATGTTTGTTGAGCAACACTTTTATTTATCAACTCTGAGTATTACAACGTATAAGATTCATACTGATCATTTATATTTATAACAACTATTCATGATTAGTGAAAGATTGAGTGCACTTCTACAATGAATATAGTTCTAATGGACAGTTTCATTCTTATTTTTTTCTACTGAGAAATCATTTATATTTTCATAATTGAACTGGATGTTTTGATGTTAAACTATTAATACTATGTATTAATATTAAGGTTAGAATAACTTGTATAACATGTGTTATACCAATTTTCTCTTTGTATAGCCTGAATAGAGTTTTCTTTCAGGATGATAATGTTACTTATTTATGTTTTTTGGCCTCAGGTCAGGTTTTTTGTAAGGGATGGACCAACCCATTGACCCAAGGAACTGAGCCTTTCTCCACAACAACTCAACAAATGGCGAGCTAGACCACTACGCAGTAGGACAAACTGTGTATTGCCTTCCTACACGCCTTTTGTGGATTACTCTTCTTTATTTTTTCTTCCCCTCGAACGGAATTAAAACCAAACCTTGCCATTAGCAAGCGTTCTTTTGTTGTTGGACTCTTTTTGCCTACAGACTCTGTAGTGGAACCTATTTGTGTTTTTTATATCTGAAATTTTGTGTATTTGATTTGTTTTTGTCCAATAATATTTCAGTCATTGAACTATTATAATACAATTCTTAATAACGTACATCAGTTATCTTCATGTGCACCTCAGGCTCCCTGCCGATCCACCCTCTTCTGCTCCACTACACTGCTATTACGATAGCATCCAAGTCAGATCCTGCGTAGCCAACTAGCTAGCGTTACAATATACCTGTTGTTTACATGTAAACACCTGTTGTTTACATATAAACACCTGTTGTTTACATGTAAACACCTGTTGTTTACATATAAACACCTGTTGTTTACATGTAAATACCTGTAAACACCTGTTGTTTACATGTAAACACCTGTTGTTTACATGTAAACACCTGTTGTTTAATATAAACACCTGTTGTTTACATGTAAATACCTGTAAACACCTGTTGTTTACATATAAACACCTGTTTACATGTAAACACCCGTTGTTTACATGTAAACACCTGTTGTTTACATGTAAACACCTGTTGTTTACATATAAACACCTGTTTACATGTAAACACCCGTTGTTTACATATAAACACCTGTTGTTTACATGTAAACACCTGTTGTTTACATGTAAACACCTGTTGTTTACATAAACCAGGACAAAGGACATCTTTAACATGAAACGTGTTTATTTGAAGTTTACAGTACATCTGTGGGAATAACTTTTCAGATCAGTGCATCAACAACAAACTATTTACAAGGATGTTTGAATGACCCCATTTTATATTATTCTCTTCTAATAAACAAGATGGCCGCCACAGTTTCCATGGCGACGTGACTCTTCATATGAGAACAGTTACAAACCTTTAAAGCTGAGGCACGTAACTTTCAAACCACTACAAAAAACAATATTGATTTTATTAGTTTGTTTACAGCTCAATCAGCTCTCAGCCAATCAGCTCTCAGCCAATCAGCTCTCAGCCAGAGTCAAACAGTGACTCACAGGGATCTTTCTAATGAGAATAAGACAGAAAACAAAGTTAGGGACCCCAGCTTTAACCTTAACAGTTGGATAACAAAAGATGAAATAACATAACCCTGGCGTATAGACTGATATCTGATCATTACATTTAAATAATTTCCTTTACTTTTAGTTATAAACACCAAAACACATGCAGGATGTTCCTCCTCATATACAGACTGCTTTATATATCAAAGTGCAATTAAAGATATACATTTCCAACGACTATATTCTCTGAGGCCTGACCAGCCAGGCCACCTGAACCAATCACTGAAGGCCACACCCACAAATCACAGAAAGCCACACCCACCTCCAGGCCTGTCGAAGGGGCTGGGCAGGGCCTTGCAATCTTCTTTTTTTAATTATCTTTTTTTAAATAAATACACTAGTTCAAGGGTCCCCAAAGGCGGACTGCGGTCCAGGTTCGGACTCCGTGACCCTATTATCTGGACCTCCCTGATTTTTTGTTCAAAAGTACATCATTACAAGTAAAGTCAAATGTTCACCGAAAGCGATTTGTAAACAGGCAGGTGCGAGGGCAGCTATGTACGCAGCGGGTCCTTCGGGAAAAACTTTACGGAGCTGTTAGATAACTTTAGCAGTGTCTGAGTGAGGAACGAAGAAAGTAACGGGAAGGAGCCCAGTGAACGGAGAGACGGATACTCGTGTCTTCTGTAGGAGGAGGAGGAGACAGGTGTGTGAGCAGAGGAGGAGGAGCAGAGGAGGAGGAGCAGAGGAGGAGGAGGAGGTGTGTGAGCAGAGGAGGAGGAGGAGGAGGAGGTGTGTGAGCAGAGGAGGAGGAGGAGGAGGAGACAGGTGTGTGAGCAGAGGAGGAGGAGGAGGAGGAGGAGGTGTGTGAGCAGAGGAGGAGGAGAGAGGTGTGTGAACAGAGGAGGAGGATAGAGGTGTGTGAGCAGAGGAGGAGGAGGAGGAGACAGGTGTGTGAGCAGAGGAGGAGGAGGAGGAGACAGGTGTGTGAGCAGAGGAGGAGGAGGAGGAGGTGTGTGAGCAGAGGAGGAGGAGACAGGTGTGTGAGCAGAGGAGGAGGAGGAGGAGGTGTGTGAGCAGAGGAGGAGGAGGAGGAGACAGGTGTGTGAGCAGAGGAGGAGGAGGAGGAGGAGGAGGTGTGTGAGCAGAGGAGGAGGAGGAGGAGACAGGTGTGTGAGCAGAGGAGGAGGAGGAGGAGGAGACAGGTGTGTGAGCAGAGGAGGAGGAGGAGGAGGTGTGTGAGCAGAGGAGGAGGAGACAGGTGTGTGAGCAGAGGAGGAGGAGGAGGAGGTGTGTGAGCAGAGGAGGAGGAGGAGGAGACAGGTGTGTGAGCAGAGGAGGAGGAGGAGGAGGTGTGTGAGCAGAGGAGGAGGAGAGACAGGTGTGTGAGCAGAGGAGGAGGAGGAGACAGGTGTGTGAGCAGAGGAGGAGGAGGAGGAGGAGACAGGTGTGTGAGCAGAGGAGGAGGAGGAGGAGACAGGTGTGCGAGCAGAGGAGGAGGAGGAGGAGGAGGAGGTGTGTGAGCAGAGGAGGAGGAGGAGGAGGAGGTGTGTGAGCAGAGGAGGAGGAGGAGGAGGAGACAGGTGTGTGAGCAGAGGAGGAGGAGGAGACAAGTGTGTGAGCAGAGGAGGAGGAGGAGGAGGAGGAGGTGTGTGAGCAGAGGAGGAGGAGGAGGAGGAGACAGGTGTGTGAGCAGAGGAGGAGGAGGAGGAGGAGGTGTGTGAGCAGAGGAGGAGGAGGAGGAGACAGGTGTGTGAGCAGAGGAGGAGGAGGAGGTGTGTGAGCAGAGGAGGAGGAGGAGGAGACAGGTGTGTGAGCAGAGGAGGAGGAGGAGGAGACAGGTGTGCGTGTGTGAGAGTGTGTGTGTGTGTGAGAGTGTGTGTGTGAGAGTGAGAGTGTGTGTGTGAGAGTGAGAGTGTGTGTGTGTGTGTGAGTGTGTGTGTGTGTGTGTGTGTGAGAGTGAGTGTGTGTGTGTGAGTGTGTGTGTGAGAGTGTGTGTGTGTGTGTGTGAGAGTGTGAGTGTGTGTGTGTGTGTGTGTGTGAGTGTGTGAGTGTGTGTGTGTGTGAGAGTGTGTGTGTGTGTGAGAGTGAGAGTGTGTGTGCGTGTGAGAGTGAGAGTGTGTGTGTGCGTGTGAGAGTGTGTGAGAGTGTGTGTGTGAGAGTGAGAGTGTGTGTGTGTGAGAGTGTGAGTGTGTGTGTGTGTGAGAGTGAGAGTGTGTGTGTGTGTGTGAGAGTGAGAGTGTGTGTGTGTGAGAGTGTGAGTGTGTGTGTGTGCGTGTGAGTGAGTGTGTGTGTGTGTGTGTGCGTGTGAGTGAGTGTGTGTGTGTGAGTGTGTGTGTGAGAGTGAGAGTGTGTGTGTGTGTGTGAGAGTGAGAGTGTGTGTGTGTGAGAGTGTGAGTGTGTGTGTGTGTGTGTGCGTGTGAGTGTGTGTGTGCGTGTGAGAGTGTGTGTGTGTGTGTGAGAGTGTGAGAGTGTGTGCGCCTGACGCTGCGTTGTAGTGAGGACACGCGGCTGAAGTCATGTCAACGATTATAACAGGGAAAAGTTTCCTCAGATCTGGGAAAAAAGTGTCAGGGCAGGGCCTCGCACCCCCAATCACAGGCCACACCCACCTCCCCCAATCACAGGCCACACCCACCTCCCCCAATCACAGGCCACACCCACCTCCCCCAATCACAGGCCACACCCACCTCCCCCAATCACAGGCCACACCCACCTCCAATCACAGGCCACACCCACCTCCCCCAATCACAGGCCACACCCACCTCCAATCACAGGCCACACCCACCCCCAATCACAGGCCACACCCACCTCCAATCACAGGCCACACCCACCTCCCCCAATCACAGGCCACACCCACCTCCCCCAATCACAGGCCACACCCACCTCCCCCAATCACAGGCCACACCCACCTCCCCCAATCACAGGCCACACCCACCTCCCCCAATCACAGGCCACACCCACCTCCCCCAATCACAGGCCACACCCACCTCCCCCAATCACAGGCCACACCCACCTCCCCCAATCACAGGCCACACCCACCTCCCCCAATCACAGACCACACCCACCTCCCCCAATCACAGGCCACACCCACCTCCCCCAATCACAGACCACACCCACCTCCTCCAATCACAGGCCACACCCACCTCCCCCAATCACAGGCCACACCCACCTCCCCCAATCACAGGCCACACCCACCTCCCCCAATCACAGGCCACACCCACCTCCCCCAATCACAGGCCACACCCACCTCCGCCAATCACAGGCCACACCCACCTCCCCCAATCACAGGCCACACCCACCTCCCCCAATCACAGGCCACACCCACCTCCTCCAATCACAGGCCACACCCACCTCCCCCAATCACAGGCCACACCCACCTCCCCCAATCACAGACCACACCCACCTCCTCCAATCACAGGCCACACCCACCTCCCCCAATCACAGGCCACACCCACCTCCTCCAATCACAGGCCACACCCACCTCCCCCAATCACAGACCACAAACTAGACTGGACCAGAACACTCAGCATTGTCCTCTGTCTCTGGGGTCTGCTCTGGGGTCCTCTGTCTCTGGGGTCTGCTCTGGGGTCCTGGGTCCTGGGTCTTGGGTCCTGGGTCTTGGGTCCTGGGTCTTGGGTCCTCTGGGGGTCACCACTTTCCTGGGATGGGGACCCCACACTCGTACCATCCGACAAAAGGATGGTTTGTGCGACGGCCGATCACTCCGAACGTGACGGGCTCCTGTCTGTAGGCACGAAAGTATCCTGCAACAGAGAGAGGCGTCACTCTGACTGTACCAACAGAGAGAGGCGTCACTCTGACTGTACCAACAGAGAGAGGCGTCACTCTGACTGTACCAACAGAGAGAGGCGTCACTCTGACTGTACCAACAGAGAGAGGCGTCACTCTGACTGTACCAACAGAGAGAGGCGTCACTCTGACTGTACCAACAGAGAGAGGCGTCACTCTGACTGTACCAACAGAGAGAGGCGTCACTCTGACTGTACCAACAGAGAGAGGCGTCACTCTGACTGTACCAACAGAGAGAGGCGTCACTCTGACTGTACCAACAGAGAGAGGCGTCACTCTGACTGTACCAACAGAGAGAGGCGTCACTCTGACTGTACCAACAGAGAGAGGCGTCACTCTGACTGTACCAACAGAGAGAGGCGTCACTCTGACTGTACCAACAGAGAGAGGCGTCACTCTGACTGTACCAACAGAGAGAGGCGTCACTCTGACTGTACCAACAGAGAGAGGCGTCACTCTGACTGTACCAACAGAGAGAGGCGTCACTCTGACTGTACCAACAGAGAGAGGCGTCACTCTGACTGTACCAACAGAGAGAGGCGTCACTCTGACTGTACCAACAGAGAGAGGCGTCACTCTGACTGTACCAACAGAGAGAGGCGTCACTCTGACTGTACCAACAGAGAGAGGCGTCACTCTGACTGTACCAACAGAGAGAGGCGTCACTCTGACTGTACCAACAGAGAGAGGCGTCACTCTGACTGTACCAACAGAGAGAGGCGTCACTCTGTCTGTACCAACAGAGAGAGGCGTCACTCTGTCTGTACCAACAGAGAGAGGCGTCACTCTGACTGTACCAACAGAGAGAGGCGTCACTCTGACTGTACCAACAGAGAGAGGCGTCACTCTGACTGTACCAACAGAGAGAGGCGTCACTCTGACTGTACCAACAGAGAGAGGCGTCACTCTGACTGTACCAACAGAGAGAGGCGTCACTCTGACTGTACCAACAGAGAGAGGCGTCACTCTGGTCCCTCTCTGGTCCCACCTTGTGCAGATGGTAGGGTGTTGGACAGATGGGTGGGTCCAGTTCTTCCGTCTCGATGCGAGTCCACAAACTGACAGTGGTCCTCGCCCTGTCCCAGAGTGTCCCCCACACTGTAGAAGGGCTCTGCAGACATGGACTCACATTATACAGCTGCAATACAGGTGCAATACTGCCTCTGCCTCTGCCTCTGTCTCTGCCTCTGCGTCTGCCTCTGTCTCTGCCTCTCTCTGTGTCTCTGCCTCTGCCTCTGCCTCTGCCTCTGTCTCTGCGTCTGCCTCTGTCTCTGCCTCTCTCTGTGTCTCTGCCTCTGCCTCTGCCTCTGCCTCTGCCTCTGCCTCTGTCTCTGTCTCTGCCTCTGCCTCTGCCTCTGCCTCTGCGTCTGTCTCTGCCTCTGTCTCTGCCTCTGCCTCTGTCTCTGTCTCTGCCTCTGCCTCTGCCTCTGCCTCTGCCTCTGCGTCTGCCTCTGCCTCTGCCTCTGCCTCTGCCTCTGCCTCTGTCTCTGTCTCTGCCTCTGCCTCTGCCTCTGCCTCTGCCTCTGCCTCTGCCTCTGCGTCTGTCTCTGCCTCTGTCTCTGCCTCTGCCTCTGTCTCTGCCTCTGCGTCTGCCTCTGCCTCTGCCTCTGTCTCTGCCTCTGCCTCTGCCTCTGCCTCTGTGTCTGCCTCTGTGTCTGCCTCTGCGTCTGCCTCTGCCTCTGCGTCTGTCTCTGCCTCTGCCTCTGCCTCTGCCTCTGTGTCTGCCTCTGTGTCTGCCTCTGCGTCTGCCTCTGCCTCTGCCTCTGCCTCTGCCTCTGTCTCTGCCTCTGCCTCTGTCTCTGCCTCTGCCTCTGCCTCTGCCTCTGCCTCTGTGTCTGCCTCTGTGTCTGCCTCTGCGTCTGCCTCTGCCTCTGCCTCTGTCTCTGCCTCTGCCTCTGCCTCTGCGTCTGCCTCTGCCTCTGCCTCTGCCTCTGTGTCTGCCTCTGTGTCTGCCTCTGCGTCTGCCTCTGCCTCTGCCTCTGCCTCTGCCTCTGTCTCTGCCTCTGCCTCTGCGTCTGCCTCTGCCTCTGCCTCTGCCTCTGCCTCTGCCTCTGCGTCTGTCTCTGCCTCTGTCTCTGCGTCTGCCTCTGCCTCTGCGTCTGTCTCTGCCTCTGTCTCTGCCTCTGCCTCTGTCTCTGTCTCTGCCTCTGCCTCAGTCTCTGCCTCTGCCTCTGCGTCTGCCTCTGTCTCTGCCTCTCTCTGTGTCTCTGCCTCTGCCTCTGCCTCTGCCTCTGCCTCTGCGTCTGTCTCTGCCTCTGTCTCTGCGTCTGCCTCTGTCTCTGCCTCTCTCTGTGTCTCTGCCTCTGCCTCTGCCTCTGCCTCTGCGTCTGTCTCTGCCTCTGTCTCTGCCTCTGTCTCTGCCTCTGCCTCAGTCTCTGCCTCTGTCTCTGCGTCTGTCTCTGCCTCTGTCTCTGTCTCTGCCTCTGCCTCTGCCTCTGTCTCTGCCTCTGCCTCTGCCTCTGTCTCTGTCTCTGCCTCTGCCTCTGTCTCTGCCTCTGTCTCTGCCTCTGCCTCTGCCTCTGCCTCTGCCTCTGCGTCTGCCTCTGCCTCTGCCTCTGCCTCTGTGTCTGCCTCTGTCTCTGCCTCTGTCTCTGCCTCTGTCTCTGCCTCTGCGTCTGCCTCTGCCTCTGTCTCTGTCTCTGCCTCTGCCTCTGCCTCTGCCTCTGCCTCTGCCTCTGTCTCTGCCTCTGTCTCTGCCTCTGCCTCTGCCTCTGCCTCTGCCTCTGCGTCTGCCTGCCTCTGCCTCTGCCTCTGTGTCTGCCTCTGTCTCTGCCTCTGTCTCTGCCTCTGCCTCTGCCTCTGCCTCTGCCTCTGCGTCTGCCTCTGCCTCTGTCTCTGTCTCTGCCTCTGCCTCTGCCTCTGTCTCTGCCTCTGCCTCTGTCTCTGTCTCTGTCTCTGTCTCTGCCTCTGTCTCTGTCTCTGTCTCTGCCTCTGTCTCTGTCTCTGCCTCTGCCTCTGCCTCTGCCTCTGTCTCTGCCTCTGCCTCTGCCTCTGTCTCTGTCTCTGCCTCTGCCTCTGCCTCTGCCTCTGTCTCTGCCTCTGCCTCTGCCTCTGTCTCTGTCTCTGTCTCTGCCTCTGTCTCTGTCTCTGCCTCTGTCTCTGTCTCTGCCTCTGTCTCTGTCTCTGCCTCTGTCTCTGTCTCTGTCTCTGCCTCTGTCTCTGCCTCTGCCTCTGCCTCTGTCTCTGCCTCTGCCTCTGTCTCTGCCTCTGCCTCTGCGTCTGCCTCTGCCTCTGCCTCTGTGTCTGCCTCTGTGTCTGCCTCTGCGTCTGCCTCTGCCTCTGCCTCTGCCTCTGTCTCTGCCTCTGCCTCTGCCTCTGCGTCTGCCTCTGCCTCTGCCTCTGTGTCTGCCTCTGTGTCTGCCTCTGCGTCTGCCTCTGCCTCTGCCTCTGCCTCTGTCTCTGCCTCTGCCTCTGCGTCTGCCTCTGCCTCTGCCTCTGCCTCTGCCTCTGCCTCTGCGTCTGTCTCTGCCTCTGTCTCTGCGTCTGCCTCTGCGTCTGTCTCTGCCTCTGTCTCTGCCTCTGCCTCTGTCTCTGTCTCTGCCTCTGCCTCAGTCTCTGCCTCTGCCTCTGCGTCTGCCTCTGTCTCTGCCTCTCTCTGTGTCTCTGCCTCTGCCTCTGCCTCTGCCTCTGCGTCTGTCTCTGCCTCTGTCTCTGCGTCTGCCTCTGTCTCTGCCTCTCTCTGCTCTCTCTGCCTCTGCCTCTGCCTCTGCGTCTGTCTCTGCCTCTGTCTCTGCCTCTGTCTCTGCCTCTGCCTCAGTCTCTGCCTCTGTCTCTGCGTCTGTCTCTGCCTCTGTCTCTGTCTCTGCCTCTGCCTCTGCCTCTGTCTCTGCCTCTGCCTCTGCCTCTGTCTCTGTCTCTGCCTCTGCCTCTGCCTCTGTCTCTGCCTCTGTCTCTGCCTCTGCCTCTGCCTCTGCCTCTGCCTCTGCGTCTGCCTCTGCCTCTGCCTCTGCCTCTGTGTCTGCCTCTGTCTCTGCCTCTGTCTCTGCCTCTGCCTCTGTCTCTGCCTCTGCGTCTGCCTCTGCCTCTGTCTCTGTCTCTGCCTCTGCCTCTGCCTCTGCCTCTGCCTCTGTCTCTGCCTCTGTCTCTGCCTCTGCCTCTGCCTCTGCCTCTGCCTCTGCGTCTGCCTCTGCCTCTGCCTCTGCCTCTGCCTCTGCCTCTGTCTCTGCCTCTGTCTCTGCCTCTGCCTCTGCCTCTGCCTCTGCCTCTGCGTCTGCCTCTGCCTCTGTCTCTGCCTCTGCCTCTGCCTCTGCCTCTGCCTCTGCCTCTGTCTCTGTCTCTGTCTCTGTCTCTGCCTCTGTCTCTGTCTCTGCCTCTGTCTCTGTCTCTGCCTCTGCCTCTGTCTCTGCCTCTGTCTCTGCCTCTGCCTCTGCCTCTGTCTCTGTCTCTGCCTCTGCCTCTGCCTCTGTCTCTGCCTCTGCCTCTGCCTCTGTCTCTGTCTCTGTCTCTGCCTCTGTCTCTGTCTCTGCCTCTGTCTCTGTCTCTGTCTCTGTCTCTGTCTCTGTCTCTGCCTCTGCCTCTGCCTCTGCCTCTGCGTCTGCCTCGCTGCTCACTGGGCACATCTTCCCAATGGGGTTACACTGCAGACGGAAAATACACTGAATCTGTAGAATGGTGTCAGCGTGTAGCGTGTGTGTGTTTGTGTGTGTGTGTGTTGTGTAGTGTAGTGTTTGTGTGTTTGCGTGTTGTGTAGTGTTTGTTTGTGTGTGTTGTGTAGTGTAGTGTTTGTGTGTTTGTTTGTGTGTTTGCGTGTTGTGTAGTGTTTGTTTGTGTGTGTTGTGTAGTGTGTGTATGTTTGTTGTGTGTGTTACCGTGTGTCTGTGTGTGTGTGTTTGTGTGTTGTGTAGTGTGTGTGTGTGTTACCGTGTGTGTGTGTGTTACCGTGTGTCTGTGTGTTTGTGTGTTGTGTAGTGTGTGTATGTGTGTGTGTAGTGTGTGTATGTGTGTGTGTAGTGTGTGTATTGTGTGTACCTCTGAGGCCGTCCCCCATGAAGATCTTGTATCTCAGAGAGTTGCAGAGGACGACGCCCACAAACTTGCGGTACCAGGTGCGCTTCACAAACTGACTCCCGCTGCAGGAGCTGTGCGCCGCATTATACCTGAAGGAGTAGGGGATCCATATGGGCTCTCCTCCTGCAACACACAACAGTCATTATGACTGCTCCATATGGGCTCTCCTGCAACACACAACAATCATTATGACTGCTCCATATGGGCTCTCCTCCTGCAACACACAACAGTCATTATGACTGCTCCATATGGGCTCTCCTCCTGCAACACACAACAGTCATTATGACTGCTCCATATGGGCTCTCCTCCTGCAACACACAACAGTCATTATGACTGCTCCATATGGGCTCTCCTGCAACACACAACAGTCATTATGACTGCTCCCACTAAGTTGGTCAGAGTTACTTAGACTTAGTCAGAGTTATTTAGAGTTATTTAGAGTTATTTAGAGTTATTTAGGGTTAGTTGGGGTTAGTTGGGACTCACCAGGAGGACGTTCGATCAGAAAAGGGTCGTCTGAAAACAAAAGAGAAACACTGATTTGAAAGACTTTATAAACTACACTAACAGGTCTGCTCAGAGGTCACCATGTCTGCTCAGAGGTCGCCAGGTCTGCTCAGAGGTCGCCAGGTCTGCTCAGAGGTCGCCATGTCTGCTCAGAGGTCGCCAGGTCTGCTCAGAGGTCGCCAGGTCTGCTCAGAGGTCGCCAGGTCTGCTCAGAGGTCGCCAGGTCTGCTCAGAGGTCGCCAGGTCTGCTCAGAGGTCGCCAGGTCTGCTCAGAGGTCGCCAGGTCTGCTCAGAGGTCGCCATGTCTGCTCAGAGGTCGCCAGGTCTGCTCAGAGGTCGCCAGGTCTGCTCAGAGGTCGCCAGGTCTGCTCAGAGGTTGCCATGTCTGCTCAGAGGTCGCCAGGTCTGGTCAGAGGTCGCCAGGTCTGCTCAGAGGTCGCCATGTCTGCTCAGAGGTCGCCAGGTCTGCTCAGAGGTTGCCAGGTCTGCTCAGAGGTCGCCATGTCTGCTCAGAGGTTGCCTGGTCTGCTCAGAGGTCGAGTCGCCAGGTCTGCTCAGAGGTCGCCAGGTCTGGTCAGAGGTTGCTCAGAGGTCGCCAGGTCTGCTCAGAGGTCGAGTCGCCAGGTCTGCTCAGAGGTCGCCAGGTCTGGTCAGAGGTTGCTCAGAGGTCGCCAGGTCTGCTCAGAAGTCGCCATGTCTGCTCAGAGGTTGCCAGGTCTGCTCAGAGGTTGCCAGGTCTGCTCAGAGGTCGCCAGGTCTGCTCAGAGGTCGCCAGGTCTGCTCAGAGGTCGCCATGTCTGCTCAGAGGTTGCCATGTCTGCTCAGAGGTCGCCATGTCTGCTCAGAGGTCGCCATGTCTGCTCAGAGGTCGCCAGGTCTGGTCAGAGGTTGCCAGGTCTGCTCAGAGGTCGCCAGGTCTGCTCAGAGGTCGCCAGGTCTGCTCAGAGGTCGCCATGTCTGTTCAGAGGTCGCCAGGTCTGCTCAGAGGTCGCCATGTCTGCTCAGAGGTCGCCAGGTCTGCTCAGAGGTCGCCAGGTCTGCTCAGAGGTCGCCAGGTCTGCTCAGAGGTCGCCAGGTCTGCTCAGAGGTCGCCAGGTCTGCTCAGAGGTCGCCAGGTCTGCTCAGAGGTCGCCAGGTCTGCTCAGAGGTCACCAGGTCTGCTCAGAGGTCGCCTGGTCTGCTCAGAGGTTGCCAGGTCTGCTCAGAGGTCGCCAGGTCTGGTCAGAGGTTGCTCAGAGGTCGCCAGGTCTGCTCAGAGGTCGCCATGTCTGCTCAGAGGTCGCCATGTCTGCTCAGAGGTCGCCAGGTCTGGTCAGAGGTCGCCAGGTCTGCTCAGAGGTCGCCATGTCTGCTCAGAGGTCGCCATGTCTGCTCAGAGGTCGCCAGGTCTGGTCAGAGGTCACCATGTCTGCTCAGAGGTCGCCAGGTTTGCTCAGAGGTCGCCAGGTCTGCTCAGAGGTCGCCAGGTCTGCTCAGAGGTCGCCAGGTCTGCTCAGAGGTCGCCAGGTCTGGTCAGAGATTGCCAGGTCTGCTCAGAGGTCGCCAGGTCTGCTCAGAGGTCGCCATGTCTGCTCAGAGGTCGCCAAGTCTGCTCAGAGGTCGCCAGGTCTGCTCAGAGGTCGCCAGGTCTGCTCAGAGGTCGCCAGGTCTGCTCAGAGGTCGCCAGGTTTGCTCAGAGGTCGCCAGGTCTGCTCAGAGGTCGCCAGGTCTGCTCAGAGGTCGCCAGGTCTGCTCAGAGGTCGCCAGGTCTGCTCAGAGGTCGCCATGTCTGCTCAGAGGTCGCCATGTCTGCTCAGAGGTCGCCATGTCTGCTCAGAGGTTGCCAGGTCTGGTCAGAGGTCGCCAGGTCTGCTCAGAGGTCGCCAGGTCTGCTCAGAGGTTGCCATGTCTGCTCAGAGGTTGCCAGGTCTGGTCAGAGGTCACCATGTCTGGTCAGAGGTCACCAGGTCTGGTCAGAGGTCACCATGTCTGCTCAGAGGTTGCCAGGTCTGCTCAGAGGTCGCCAGGTCTGCTCAGAGGTCGCCAGGTCTGCTCAGAGGTCGCCAGGTCTGGTCAGAGGTTGCTCAGAGGTTGCCAGGTCTGCTCAGAGGTCGCCATGTCTGCTCAGAGGTCGCCATGTCTGCTCAGAGGTCGCCATGTCTGCTCAGAGGTCGCCATGTCTGCTCAGAGGTCGCCATGTCTGCTCAGAGGTCGCCATGTCTGCTCAGAGGTCGCCAGGTCTGCTCAGAGGTCGCCATGTCTGCTCAGAGGTTGCCAGGTCTGCTCAGAGGTCGCCAGGTCTGCTCAAAGGTCGCCATGTCTGCTCAGAGGTCGCCATGTCTTCTCAGAGGTCGCCAGGTCTGGTCAGAGGTCGCCAGGTCTGCTCAGAGGTCGCCAGGTCAGCCTCTGGGTGTCATGGTTTAAGTTTATTTCCTGTTTTATTTTGAAATGTGTTATCCCTGTGTCTTCTTTGGTTGTACTTCCTGTTGTCTGATGCCCCGCCCTCATCTGTCTCACCTGTGTCTCGTTAGTCTGATGCCCCGCCCTCATCTGTCTCACCTGTGTCTCGTTAGTCTGATGCCCCGCCCTCATCTGTCTCACCTGTGTCTCGTTAGTCTGATGCCCCGCCCTCATCTGTCTCACCTGTGTCTCGTTAGTCTGATGCCCCGCCCTCATGTGTCTCACCTGTGTCTCGTTAGTCTGATGCCCCGCCCTCATCTGTCTCACCTGTGTCTCGTTAGTCTGATGCCCCGCCCTCATCTGTCTCACCTGTGTCTCGTTAGTCTGATGCCCCGCCCTCATCTGTCTCACCTGTGTCTCGTTAGTCTGATGCCCCGCCCTCATCTGTCTCACCTGTGTCTCGTTAGTCTGATGCCCCGCCCTCATGTGTCTCACCTGTGTCTCGTTAGTCTGATGCCCCGCCCTCATCTGTCTCACCTGTGTCTCGTTAGTCTGATGCCCCGCCCTCATCTGTCTCACCTGTGTCTCGTTAGTCTGATGCCCCGCCCTCATCTGTCTCACCTGTGTCTCGTTAGTCTGATGCCCCGCCCTCATGTGTCTCACCTGTGTCTCGTTAGTCTGATGCCCCGCCCTCATCTGTCTCACCTGTGTCTCGTTAGTCTGATGCCCCGCCCTCATGTGTCTCACCTGTGTCTCGTTAGTCTGATGCCCCGCCCTCCTGTGTCTCACCTGTGTCTCGTTAGTCTGATGCCCCGCCCTCATCTGTCTCACCTGTGTCTCGTTAGTCTGATGCCCCGCCCTCCTGTGTCTCACCTGTGTTTCGTTAGTCTGATGCCCCGCCCTCATGTGTCTCACCTGTGTCTCGTTAGTCTGATGCCCCGCCCTCATGTGTATCACCTGTGTCTCGTTAGTCTTGTATTTAGCCCTGTGTGTTCCTTCACTCCCTGTTCCGTCATTATCATCCCTCGTCTGTTTTAGTTCTGTCCTCGTTCCCTGTGTTTTGGATTTGTTTTATCTTTTTATTAAATCCATTGTTTTTTGCAGTTTTGCATTTTGGGCCTCATTTGTTTTTCACCCACGTGACACTGGGCCTGAACTCACCAGACTCAGTCACGTAGGTCAGAGTGTCGCTGAACGGCCCCAGCCCCAGAACGTTCTTGGCCTGGACTTTGAAGTAGTACCTGGCAACAGAGAGAGCTATCAGACTGAGGAGAGCTACAGAGAGTTATCAGACTGAGGAGAGCTACAGAGAGCTCACAGACTGAGGAGAGCTACAGAGAGCGCTACCAGACTGAGGAGAGCTACAGAGAGCGCTATAAGACTGAGGAGAGCTACAGAGAGCGCTATCAGACTGAGGAGAGCTACAGAGAGTTATCAGACTGAGGAGAGCTACAGAGAGCTCACAGACTGAGGAGAGCTACAGAGAGCGCTACCAGACTGAGGAGAGCTACAGAGAGCGCTATAAGACTGAGGAGAGCTACAGAGAGCGCTATCAGACTGAGGAGAGCTACAGAGAGCTCACAGACTGAGGAGAGCTACAGAGAGCGCTATCAGACTGAGGAGAGCTACAGAGAGCTCACAGACTGAGGAGAGCTACAGAGAGCGCTACCAGACTGAGGAGAGCTACAGAGAGCGCTATAAGACTGAGGAGAGCTACAGAGAGCTCACAGACTGAGGAGAGCTACAGAGAGCGCTATCAGACTGAGGAGAGCTACAGAGAGCTATCAGACTGAGGAGAGCTACAGAGAGCTATGAGACTGAGGAGAGCTACAGAGAGCTATCAGACTGAGGAGAGCTACAGAGCTATCAGACTGAGGAGAGCTACAGAGAGCTATGAGACTGAGGAGAGCTACAGAGAGAGCTATGAGACTGAGGAGAGCTAGTCCAATAAACACAGGTTCTCGATGAACACCAAAGCACTGTAAGTACCTTCAGGGCGGATGCAGACCCCTCCCCCCTGCCCGTCGGGGTCCGCTGCCCGTCGGGGTCCGCTGCCCGTCGGGGTCCGCTGCCCGTCGGGGTCCGCTTCGCCCTGAAGGTACTTATTTTCCGATAATGACCTGCGTAATATACGTTATCCCGCTTATTATACAGCTTTATACCAACAGAACACACAACATAAACCTCAGTCACTTTTAGGAATGCCCAAAGGTTTATTTAAAATAAGAAAGAAAATAAATAGTTCCCAAAGGCTTTCCCGTGGCTATGCTAGCACCATTAGGCTAACAACTTCCAAACTAGAACTCTCTGGAACTGTATGAAAACTGAACACAGAATCCTGAACATCAGCGGTGAGTGACCCAAACATAAACTTAACCTAAATCCATAATTCCATCCTCTGCAAATGTTCCTAAAATGTGCCGTATCTACTTCCGGGTTTTTCGGGATCGCCTTTTCTCTCATTACATCAGTGTTTTTGTCATGAAAACGTAAACGGAAAATCTGAAAACTTCTGTGCACTTGTGTTAAGACCTGGATATGTATAAATTACTCTCCCATTAACATTTCATTGCGTTGATTGATTGGCCAGTAACTTCCGACATCTTCCGGGTTTTCCACGATCGCTTTTTGACGCAGAGAAATAGTATTTTTGTCATGAAGACAAGACCAAAAAATTCTGAAATCCTCCGTGCACGTGTGTGAAGAATGTTATATGTATAATTATTCTCCGTTTAACATTTTAGTGTGTTGATTTGAGCGTGGCTAGCTCGCGGAGTGGCCGAAACTACTTGCAGCAGATTATCCACGCATCTGAAAGACAAGCAGAGAGTGCGTTGCCAAAGGGGCAAGCTGTCATTATGTTTTGAGAGGCCGTTATAGAAAAGTATCTCTCTCAAAACAACAACAACGTAGGAGGAGGAAAAGAGAGAGATTATTTCTATAACGTACCTCTCAAAACAATAATGACCGCTGCCCCTGTGGCAACGCACTCTTCTGCTTGTCTTTCAGATGCTTGGATAACTCGCAAGTAGTTCCGCCACTCCGGAGCTAGCCACGCTCAATCAACACACATAGAATTTGAATCGGAGAAGTCTTATACATATACATTCTTCACACACTGCACGGGGGCGGGGGGGAGGATTTTCAGAAATTTTGTCTTGTTCTACATGACAAAAATACTATTTCTCTGCGTCAAAAAGCGATGCGTGAAAAACCCGGAAGTAGTTACAGCCAATCAATCAACGCAATGAAATGTTAATGGGAGAGTAATTTATACATATCCAGTCTTAAACACAAGTGCACAGAAGTTTTCATAGATTTTCCGTTTAGTTTTCATGACAAAAACACTGATGTAATGAGAGAAAAGGCGATCCCGAAAAACCCGAAGTAGATACGGCACATTTTAGGAACATTTGCAGAGGATGGAATTATGGATTTAGGTTAAGTTTATGTTTGGGTCACTCACCGCTGATGTTCAGGATTCTGTGTTCAGTTTTCATACAGTTCCAGAGAGTTCTAGTTTGGAAGTTGTTAGCCTAATGGTGCTAGCATAGCCACGGAAAGCCTTTTGGGAACTATTTATTTTCTTTCTTATTTTAAATAAACCTTTGGGCATTCCTAAAAGTGACTGAGGTTTATGTTGTGTGTTCTGTTGGTATAAAGCTGTATAATAAGCGGGATAACGTATATTACGCAGGTCATTATCGGAAAATAAGTACCTTCAGGGCGAAGCGGACCCCGACGGGCAGCGGACCCCGACGGGCAGCGGACCCCGACGGGCAGCGGACCCCGACGGGCAGGGGGGAGGGTCTGCATCCGCCCTGAAGGTACTTACAGTGCTTTGGTGTTCATCGAGAACCTGTGTTTATTGGACTAGCTCTCCTCAGTCTCATAGCTCTCTCTGTAGCTCTCCTCAGTCTCATAGCTCTCTGTAGCTCTCCTCAGTCTGATAGCTCTGTAGCTCTCCTCAGTCTGATAGCTCTCTGTAGCTCTCCTCAGTCTGCATAGCTCTCTGTAGCTCTCCTCAGTCTGATAGCTCTCTGTAGCTCTCCTCAGTCTGATAGCGCTCTCTGTAGCTCTCCTCAGTCTGTGAGCTCTCTGTAGCTCTCCTCAGTCTTATAGCGCTCTCTGTAGCTCTCCTCAGGTCTGGTAGCGCTCTCTGTAAGCTCTCCTCAGTCCTGTGAGCTCTCTGTAGCTCTCCTCAGCTCTGATAGCGCTCTCTGTAGCTCTCCTCAGTCTGTGAGCTCTCTGTAGCTCTCCTCAGTCTGATAGCGCTCTCTGTAGCTCTCCTCAGTCTTATAGCGCTCTCTGTAGCTCTCCTCAGTCTGGTAGCGCTCTCTGTAGCTCTCCTCAGTCTGTGAGCTCTCTGTAGCTCTCCCAGTCTCTGATAACTCTCTGTAGCTCTCCTCAGTCTGATAGCGCTCTCTGTACTCTCCTCAGTCTTATAGCGCACTGTCACGTAGTTGAAAAACAAGGAGACCCAAAAGGAAAAACTGCAAAATGATGGATTTAATAAAAGTAATACAAATCAAGATCAAGCAAAAACACAGGGAACAAGGACAGAACTAAAACAGACGAGGGATGACAATGACGAAACAGGGAGTGAAGGAACACACAGGGCTAAATACAAGACTAACGAGACACAGGTGATACACATGAGGGCGGGGCATCAGACTAACGAGACACAGGTGATACACATGAGGGCGGGGCATCAGACTAACGAGACACAGGTGATACACATGAGGGCGGGGCATCAGACTAACGAGACACAGGTGATACACATGAGGGCGGGGCATCAGACTAACGAGACACAGGTGATACACATGAGGGCGGGGCATCAGACTAACGAGACACAGGTGATACACATGAGGGCGGGGCATCAGACTAACGAGACACAGGTGATACACATGAGGGCGGGGCATCAGACTAACGAGACACAGGTGATACACATGAGGGCGGGGCATCAGACTAACGAGACACAGGTGATACACATGAGGGCGGGGCATCAGACTAACGAGACACAGGTGATACACATGAGGGCGGGGCATCAGACTAACGAGACACAGGTGATACACATGAGGGCGGGGCATCAGACTAACGAGACACAGGTGATACACATGAGGGCGGGGCATCAGACTAACGAGACACTAGGTGAGACACATGATAGACAACGAGACACAGGTGAGACACATGAGGGCGGGGCATCAGACTAACGAGACACAGGTGATCAGACTAACGAGACACAGGTGAGACACATCAGACTAACGAGACACAGGTGTGACACATGAGGGCGGGGCATCAGACTAACGAGACACAGGTGAGACACATGAGGGCGGGGCATCAGACTAACGAGACACAGGTGAGACACATGAGGGCGGGGCATCAGACTAACGGACACAGGTGAGAGACACATGAGGGCGGGGCATCAGACTAACGAGACACAGGGAGACACATGAGGGCGGGGCTGGGGCAGGGCAGGTAATCAAACAGGAAGTACAACCAAAGAAGACACAGGGATTTAACACAAACTACAAAATAAAACAGGAAAAAAACTTAAAAACCATGACACCCAGAGGCTGACCAGGCGACCTCTGAGCAGACCTGGCGACCTCTGACCAGACCTGGCGACCTCTGAGAAGACATGGCGACCTCTGAGCAGACATGGCGACCTTTGAGCAGACCTGGCGACCTCTGAGCAGACCTGGCAACCTCTGAGCAGACATGGCGACCTCTGAGCAGACCTGGCGACCTCTGAGCAGACATGGCGACCTCTGAGCAGACATGGCGACCTCTGAGCAGACATGGCGACCTCTGAGCAGACATGGCGGACCTCTGAGCAGACATGGCGACCTCTGAGCAGACATGGCGACCTCTGAGCAGACCTGGCAACCTCTGAGCAACCTCTGACCAGACCTGGCGACCTCTGAGCAGACCTGGCGACCTCTGAGCAGACCTGGCGACCTCTGAGCAAGACCTGGCAACCTCTGAGCAGACATGGTGACCTCTGACCAGACCTGGTGACCTCTGACCAGACATGGTGACCTCTGACCAGACCTGGCAACCTCTGAGCAGACATGGCAACCTCTGAGCAGACCTGGCGACCTCTGAGCAGACCTGGCGACCTCTGACCAGACCCCTGGCAACCTCTGAGCAGACATGGCGACCTCTGAGCAGACATGTCGACCTCTGAGCAGACATGGCGACCCCTCTGAGCCGACCTGGCGACCTCTGAGCAGACCTGGCGACCTCTGAGCAGACCTGGCGACCTCTGAAGCAGACCTGGCGACCTCTGAGCAAACCTGGCGACCTCTGAGCAGACCTGGCGACCTCTGAGCAGACCTGGCGACCTCTGAGCAGACCTGGCGACCTCTGAGCAGACTTGGCGACCTCATGAGCAGACATGGCCTGGGACCTCTGAGCAGACCTGGCGACCTCTGAGCAGACCTGGCAATCTCTGACCAGACCTGGCGACCTCTGAGCAGACCTGGCGACCTCTGAGCAGACCTGGCGACCTCTGAGCAGACCTGGCGACCTCTGAGCAAACCTGGCGACCTCTGAGCAGACATGGTGACCCTTTTCTGACCAGACCTGGCGACCTCTGAGCAGACATGGCGACCTCTGAGCAGACATGGCGACCGTCTGAGCAGACCTGGGCGACCTCTGACCAGACCTGGCGACCTCTGAGCAGACATGGCGACCTCTGAGCAGACATGGCGACCTCTGAGCAGACCTGGCGACCTCTGAGCAACCTCTGACCAGACCTGGCGACCTCTGAGCAGACCTGGCAACCTCTGAGGGATCAGACCAGGCGACCTCTGAGCAGACCTGCGTGACCTCTGAGCAGACCTGGCGACCTCTGAGCAGACCTGGCGACCTCTGAGCAGACCTGGCGACCTCTGAGCATGACCTGGCGACCTCTGAGCAGACCTGGCGACCTCTGAGCAGACCTGGCGACCTCTGAGCAGACCTGGCGCCCTCTGAGCAGACTGGCGACCTCTGAGCAGACCTGGCGACCTCTGAACAGACATGGCGACCTCTGAGCAGACCGTGGCGACCTCTGAGCAGACCTGGCGACCTCTGAGCAGACCTGGCAACCTCTGACCAGACCTGGCGACCTCTGAGCAGACATGGCGACCTCTGAGCAGACATGGCGACCTCTGAGCAGACATGGCAACCTCTGAGCAGACATGGCGACCTCTGAGCAGACCTGGCGACCTCTGAGCAGACCTGGCGACCCTCTGAGCAGACCTGGCAACCTCTGAGCAGACCTGGCAACCTCTGAGCAGACATGGCGACTTCTGAGCAGACCTGGCGACCTCTGAGCAACCTCTGACCAGACCTGGCGACCTATGAGCAGACCTGGCGACTCGACCTCTGAGCAGACCTGGCGACCTCTGAGCAACCTTCTGACCAGACCTGGCGACCTCTGAGCAGACCTGGCGACTCGACCTCTGAGCAGACCAGGCCAACCTCTGAGCAGACATGGCGACCTCTGAGCAGACCATGGCAACCTCTGAGCAGACCTGGCGACCTCTGAGACAGACATGGCGACCTCTGAGCAGACCTGGCGACCTCCCTGACCAGACCTGGCGACCTCTGAGCAGAACATGGCAACCTCTGAGCAGACCTGGCGACCTCTGAGCAGACCTGGCGACCTCTGAGCAGACCTGGCGACCTCTGAGCGACATGACACCTGGCGTCATGGCGACCTCTGAGCAGACCTGGCGACCTCTGAGCAGACCTGGCGACCTCTGAGCAGACCTGGCGACCCTCTGAGCAGACCTGGCGACCTCTGAGCAGACCTGGCGACCTCTGAGCAGACCTGGCGACCTCTGAGCAGACCTGGCGACCTCTGAGCAGACATGGCGACCTCTGAGCAGACCTGGCGACCTCTGAGCAGACCTGGCGACCTCTGAGCAGACATGGTGACCTCTGAGCAGACCTGTTAGTGTAGTTTATAAAGTCTTTCAAATCAGTTGTTTCGCTTTTGTTTTCAGACGACCCTTTTCTGATCGAACGTCCTCCGAGGTGGAGTCCCAACTAACCCTAAATAACTCTAAATACTGACTAAGTCTACTGACCAACTAATATTTTATTATTAATTATTTTATTTATCTATATTAATTAAAAATCTTTTATATTTAAATTTATATAAATTATTTAATTTATTTTATTTACTATTTTATGCTTTTATTTGTTTACTTTATTTTATATTTATTATTTTGTGAACTTATATTTTTACCATACTATTTTTTATATAAATAATTGATATTTATAATATTATTATTAATTAATTTAATTTTATATAATATTATTTATTTATATTTTAATTTTTATATATTTTTAATTTTTTTATATTTCATTTAATTTTAATATTTTTTTTTTATTTTAATTTTTATTTATTTTATTATATTATATATTTTTTTATTTTTAATTATTTAAATTTATAATTTTTTTATTTATATATTTATATTATTCTTTATTAATTATTATATTTTTTTAATTTTTTATACATTATTTTATTAATTTTATTTTTCATCTATCTTATTTAATATTTTTATATAATTTTAATTTTATATTTTTTTATTTTTCTATTTATTTTATTATTATTTTTTTATAAATAATTCTTTAAATTTTTTTTATAATTTATATATATTATTAATATAACTTTATTAATTTAATTTTTTTACATATTTAATTTATTATATTTTTTTTATTTTAATTAATATATTTTAATTATTTTTTTTTTTATCTATTATTTATATTATTTAATTATTAATTTTTTAATTATATTATATTAACTTTATTTTTTATTATATTTTTTTTTTTTTCTTAATTTTAATCTTTTATTTTTATAATTTTTTTTTATTTTAAAAATTTTTATTTTATTAATTAATATTTATATTTTTTATTGTATAATTATATCATTATTTAATATATATTATTATTTTATTTTAATATCTTTTTTTTAATTTTAATTTAATTTTTATATTATTATTTTATTATTTTTTCTTTAAATTATTTATTGTTTCTTATTTAATTAATAATTTTATTTTTATTATATATTATTTTAAATTATTTGTTTTTTAATATTTTATAATTTAATTAATATTAAATATTTATTATCTTTACATTATTAATATTTTTTTTTATATATTTTTTTTATTTCAATTATTTTATTTATATTAATATATTATTAGTATATTTTTATTAATATTCTATATAATTATTAATTTAATATTTACTATTTTTTATATAATTCATTTAAATTTTTATTTTTTTTATTTTTTTTATTTTATTTTTATTTATTATTTAAATTTATTTTACTATTTGATATTTTTTTTATATTTTTTATTTTTATGAATTTATTTATTTATTTATTATTTATAATTATATTATTTATATTATTAATATTTTATTTTAATAATTTAATAAATTATTATTTATTATCTATTTATTATTTAAATTTTTATTTATATCATTTATTAATTTTTATTATATTAAATATATTTAATATTTTTTTTAATTAAATTTTTTTATATTTTTTATTCTTTATATTAATTTTTTTATATAATAATTTACTATATTATAATTAAATTTAACATAAAATTCATAATTTTATAATTATAATATTTTAAATATATTTTTTTTTTTTTATTTTATATTAATATTTATAATATTTTTATTATATATAAACTTTATATACCTTATATTTTATATATTGTTATTTTTTTTATTTTTTATTTAAATTAAATTTTTAATAATTTTATTTATATCATTATATTTTTTTTAATTATATTTAATATTATTAAGATTAATAACATTTCTTTTATTTAATATATTAAATTTTTTTTTATTATTACATTTAATTTTATTCTATTAATTGTTATATATGATTTATATCATATATGTATATTATTACTTTATATATTTTAGTATTATAATTTTTTAATAATATTTTGAATTATAGAAATTTCTTAAATTATTATAACTATATTAATTATTATTTAATTATTTATATTAACATTAATTTTTTATATTAATTATTTTAAATTATTTGTTTATTAATATATATATTATTATTTTTTTTAAATATTTTAATTTTATATTTTAATCTTTTAAATTATAATATTATATTTATTTCCAATAATTATATCTATGTTATTTATTATTATTTTTAGATTAAATCTTCTCTATTAATAAATTTATATATTTTTTTATATAACTATTTAAAAATTTAATATTTTTTTATTTAAATATATTAATATTTTACTATTCTTTATTTTCTTATATATATTTTAATTTTATTAATTATTATATTTTAATTTTAAAATTATTTCGATAAAATATTAATTCTTATAATTATTATTAAAAAATATTTTTTTATCTTTTATTATTATTATTTATTAAAATTAATATTTTATTTTATAATTTTTTTATTACATTTTTAAATTATATTTATTTTTTTTATTTAATTTTTATTTTTTTTTATATATAATAATTTATTAATTATTTATATCTTTTTCATTATTATTTTTATTATTTAATATCATATTTACATTTATTTTTATATTATCTATTTAATAAATTTTTTATATTATTTTTTATTTCTAATAATTAATTTAGTATATTTTATTTAATTATTTAAAAATTATTTTATTTTTATATTTTATTATAATTATTATTTTAATTCTATTTATATAATTAAATTTATAATATTTATATTAATAATTTAATTTTTATTCTTTTATTATTATTTTTATTATATTTTTTTTTATTATTTTAAAATATAATTCTTTATTTTAAATTATTTTAATAATTTTTTTTTTTTTTTTATTTAATTTTTTAATTATTAATATATTTTTTTATAATTATTTTAATTTTAATTATTATTTTTTTAATATTTTTATAATTTTTTATACATCTATCTTATTAACTTATTATTTTATTATATATATATAATAAATATTTTTATGTTATATTATATTTTTTAAAATTTAAATAAATATAATTATATTTTATATATTTATTTTTTATATATTTATTTATAAATATATATTTTATATTTTTTTAATTATTATATATATATTATTTTTAATAATTTTTATTTAAAATTTATTTTTATTTTTACTTTATTTTTATTATAATAGATCTATAATGATATTTTTAAATTTATTATAAAATTTATATTTTTTTTTTATATATCTATTAATTTATAATTTTTATTTTTTATTTTATTTAATTATTAAAATTTTATATGTATTTTATTTTTTTAATAAAATAATTATATTTTTTTTTTATTATTTTAAATTTTTATACTTTATTTATTTTTTAATTAAATTATATTTAATTTATTTAAAATTAAAAAATATTTAATTTAAATATTAATTTTATTAAAATTTTATTTTTTATATATCTTAATTTATATTTTTATTTTTTTTATTTATTTTTTTATATTATAATTATAATATTTTTACTTTTAATTTTATATTTAATTATATTTATTATTTTATATATATAATTTTTTTTATTTTACATATATATTTTTATTAATTTTATAATTTTTATATCTTATATTTTAAATTATATTCCTTATTTTTTATTTAAATTTATTACTATATTTATTTTAATTTATTTATATTTTTAATTTTATTATTAATTTAATATTAAATATCTTATTTAATATTTAATTTTTTTATTTTAAATTATTAAATTATATTTAATTAATTTTAATTTAATTTTATTTTTATTATAATTAAATTTATATCTATAATTATATTTTATCTTTAAATTTAATTTATAATAACATTTTATATTTATTATTATATAATTATTATATTATATTTCATTTTTTTTTATTTATTTTATTTTTTTAATATATTATTTTTTTTACATTATATATAATATAATATCTATTTATATTTTTTTTTTTATAATTTTTTTTTTTATTATTAATTTTTTTTTTTATTATTTATATTTTTTTAAAATCTAATTTTTTATATTTAATTTTTTTTTATACTATTTTTTTAATATAATATATTATATATATACAATTTAAATTTTATTATTTTATATATTTTTTATTATATATTAATTTTCTTTTATATCAATATATTATTATTTATAATTTAAATTTTTTTTAAATCTTTTCTATTTTAATAATATTTTAATATTTTTATTTTAAATAATTATTTTATTTTATTTTTATTTTATATTATTTATATATTTATTTAAATTATATTAATATATATATAATATATTAAATAATTTTTTAAAATACTTATTCTCTCTATTTTAATTTAATATATTTTTAATTTAATTTTTTTATAAAAATTTTATTATAATATAATTTAATTTTTATTAATTTACTTTTATTTTATTTAATTTATTTTATTTATTATTTATAAAATTAATTTTATTTTAAATATTTTAATTTTATAAATTTATCTATTATCATATTTATTTTATACTTAATATATATAATTCATATTATTTAATTTTATTAATTTATTTTATTTATTATTTTATTTATTATTTTTTATTTTTATAGTTTTATATTTTTTAATTTTTATTATTTATTTTTAATTAATATAATTTTTTTTTTTATATATTTTATTTATATATTTATTATTATTATATTAATTATTATTATTTTAAATATTTTATTTTTTGTTAATTTTTTTTTATATTTTTTATTTATTTTATATTTTAATTTATATTAATATTTTATTTATTTTTTTATCTTTTTATCAATTTATTATTAATTTTAAATTTTATATTAAAAATATATTTCATTTTATATTAATATATTTACTTTTACTAAAATATATATATATTTCCCAATTCTTATAACAAATATTAATATACAAATTAAATATATACTTATTATCCATTTTATTTCTATTATTTTAATTTTATTATAATTTTATCTTTTTTTTTTATTATTAATTTTTTTTTTATATTAATTTAATTAATTTTATATCTTTTTAATTAATTTAAATTTTATGTTTATTAATAATTATATTTTTTATTTTATTATATTATTATATTTTTTATTTATTAAATTTTTTTTTTTTTTTATTATATTTTAATTATTATTTTATATTTTTTATTTATATTTTTTTATATCAATATATTATATCTTTTATTTTATTTATTCTTTTTTTTTATATAATATATTTTTATTTTTTTTTTTATTTATTTTATTTTTTTTATATATATTTATATTTTTTATTTTTTTATGTATTTTTATATATTTTTTTTTTTTTAATTAATTATTATTTATTTTTTTTTATTATTATTTATTAATAAATTATATTTTTAATATTTCTATCTTCTTTTTCTTTTTATATCATCTTTCTTATTATTTCTAAATTTTTTATAATTTATTCTATATAATTATTTTTATCATTTTAATTAATTATAATTTTTTATTTTTTATTTTTTATAATTTATTATATATTTTTATTTTATTTTTTTTCTTTTTAATTTTTTTTTTACATCTACTTTTTATTTTATTGTTATTTTACATTTATATTTTTAATATTTTACTTAAATTATATATATTTAATTTTCTTTTTATATTTATATTTATAAATTTAATATTTTATTATTTTCATTTTTTTTTTTTTATTTAAAATTTTATTATAATATAATTAAATTTTATTTTATATTATATTTATTTTATTTAATATATTTATTAATTTTATTAATTATTTCTTTTATATTAATTATTTTTTATATTATTTTATTTTTTTATTTTTTTATTTTTTATATTTTTTTTTATATTTTTTTTTTATTATTTTTTAATTATTTAACTTTATTATTATAATATATTTTATAATTTTTTTTTTTTAATAATTTATATTTTTATAATTATATATAATTTTATTATTTAATCTTTAATTTATTTTATTATTATTTTTATATTATTTTAATCTATATATAAATTATTTTATTTATATATTATATTATTTATAAATTTTTTTATTTTAATTATTTATATTATTTTATTTATTTTTATATTTTTTAAAATTTTAATATTATATTAATTTTTTTAATTAATTTTTTTTATGTTATATATAATTAAATTATTATTTAAATATTAATTATTATTTATTCTTATTAATTTTTTTATTTTATTTATATATTTTTTATTATAATTTATTATTTTTATATTTTGTGATATATTTATTTAAATTTTTTATTTTATTTTATTTATTTAAATTATATTATTTGAATTTTTTAAATTTAATTATTTTATATTATATTTTTTTTTAATTTTTTTTATTTTATTTTTTTTATATTTTTTTTTTTTAATTTATTTCTTTATTTTATTTATTTTTTATTATATCTATTATATTATTTATTATTTTTTTTTTATATATTTATTATTAAATATTTATATTTATTTTTTTTTTTTTATATTATCTCTTGTATATTTTTTATTTTTTTTTTAATTTTTTATTTTTATTTTTTTAATAATTTTATTTTATTATATTAATATATTATTATTATTTATTTTTATATATTTATTATTTATTTTATTTAATTTATTTTTTTATATTTTATTTAATATTATTATTTTATTTTCTTTATTTTTATATTTTTTATATATTATATTTTATATAATTACTTTTAATATTTTTATTTTTTAATATTATATAATTTTTAATTAATTTTTTTTTAATATATAAATTTAAATATTTTATTATATCATTATATTATTTTTTTATTTTTTAATTATATTTAATATTTTATTTTAATTTTTAATTTTATTTGTATATAATTTATTTTATTTTTTTATATATATAATTTTATATTTATATATTTTATTATCTATTAATATTATTATAATTTTATTTATTATTAATTTTTTTTATTTTAATTATAAATATTTTCTAATATTTATTAATTATAATATTATTATTAATTTATTATTTATTTTTTCTTTTTATTTATTTTTTTTATTTATTTTTATAATTATTAATATATTATTTTAATTTTTAATTTTTATTATTTTTTTTTTTTTTAATTTTATTTAATTTTTTATTAATTAATTTTATTTTATTTTTTTTTATTTTTTATAATATTATTTATTTATTTATTAATTATTTTTTTTCTTTTAAATTATTTTATATTTAATTTATTTTTTTATTTATTATTATTTATTATTTATTTTTTTAATAATTTTAATTTTTTATTATTATATTTTATTATTTTTATTTATATTTATTTTATTTATATATATTTTTATATTTTATTTTTTAATTTTTTTTATTATATTTATTTTAAATTTTTATTTTATAATTTTTATAATTTTTTTAATATTTATTATATATATATTTTTTATTTTATTTTTTATTTTTTTTTTATTTTATTTTATTAATTATTATTTATTTTATTAATTTTTTTTTTTTTTTTTTATTTTAATTATTTTTTTATTTTTTTATTATATTTATTTTTTTTATATTATTTTTATTAATTTCATTATTGAATAGTAATATTATTATTTTTTTTTTATATTTTAATTATTTTATATTTTTTTTTTATACATTAATTTATTATTATTATATATAATTTTTTAATTAAATTTATTAATATTTTATATTTATTATAATTTATTATGTATTTTTTTTAATATTAATTATTTTTTATTTTATTTTTATTATATTTAATTATATATATTATTATATTTTATTTATATATTTTTATTATTTTTTTTTATTAATTAATTTATATTTTTTATTTTTAATTTTTTTTATATTATTGATATATTTTATTTTATATTTTTATTTATTTTATTATATTTATTATTTTTTATATATTCTATTTAATTATATTATATTTTTATATTTTTTTTGTTTTTATTTTTTCTATTAATTATTTTATTTTAATATTTATTATTTTTAATAATTTTTATTTAAAATTTAATTATATAATATATTATTTAATTTTATTATATTTTTAATTTTATTTTTATTTTTTATTTTTAATTTATAATTTATTTTTATACTTTATAATTTTTTATCATTTTATAATCTTTATTTAATTAAATTAATTATTTTTTTTTTATTCTATATTTTTATTTCATTATTATTTAATATATATTCTTATTTTTATTTTATTTTTATTTTTATTTTTATTTTTTTATATATCTTATTAATTCTTTTATTAATTTTTTATTATTTTATTTTAATTTTATTATTTAATTTTTTTTTTTAATTAACATTTTATAATTTTATTTTTATTTTTTAAGTATTTTTTTATAAATTTTATTTTTAATTTTAATATATTTATTTTATTTATATTTCTTATATTTTTACTTATTTTTTTTTTTTTATTTCATTTTATTTGTTTTTTTTAATTAGTTTTTTATTTATATATTAATTATTCATTAATTTATTTATTATCATAAATTAATTTTATTTATATTTTTTTTAAATTTTTTTTTTATTTTTTTTTTAATATTTATATATTTATTATATTTTCTTATTTTATTTTTTTTTTCTAATTTTATTTTTTATTTATTATTACTTATTATATTATTTATATTAAAATCATCTTTTTAATTTAATAATTTTATTTTTTTTATTTATTTATTAAATATTATATCTATAATTATAATATTCTATTATTTTTTTTTATATTTATTATATATTTATTTTATTTTATTATTAATATTTTTATTTTTTTCTTTTTTTTATTTTTATTTTTCTTTTATTTATTTTTTATTTTTTTTTTTTTTACAATTAATATAGTTTTATATTTTTTTATTTTTATTTTACTTTTTTTCATTTTTTTTAATACAATTAATAATAACGTACATCAGTTATGTTCATGGGCACCTTCATGCTCCCTGCCGATCACCCTCTTCTGCTCCACTACACTGCTATTACGATAGCATCCACGTCAGATACTGCGTAGCCAACTAGCTAGCGTTACAATATACTGATTTTGTTTACATTTAAACACCTGTTGTTTACATATAAACAACCTGTTGTTTACATGGTAACAACAACCTGTTGTTTACATATAAAACAAACTGTTGGTTACATGTAACATACCTGTAAATCATGTTGTTTACACTGTAAACCACCATGTTTGTTTACATGTAAACACCTGTTTTGTTATACATATAAACACCTGTTCCGTTTACATGTAAAATACCATGTAAACACATGTGTTTACATTTAAACCACCTGTTTACATGTAAACACCCGTTGTTTACATGTAAACACTGTTGTTACATGTAATAAACACCTGTGTTTACATTAAGTAAACACCGGTTTAACATGTAAACACCCGTTGTTTACATATAGAAAACAACCGGTTGTTTACATGTAAACACCTGTTGTTTACATGTAACACTGTTGTATTACCTTCACCAGGCCAAAGGGACATCTTTAACATGGAAACGTGTTTATCGTGCAAGTTTACAGTTACATCTGTGGGAATAACTTTTCAGATCTAGCTGCATCAACAACAATACTTTTTACACAGGATGAATTGGAATGACCCCATTTTATATTATTCTTCTTCTAATAAACAAGATGGCCGCCACAGTTCTCCATGCGCGTGAATCTTCATTATGAGAAAACAGTTACAAACCTTTAAAGCTGAGGCCACGTAACTTTCAAACCACTACAAAAAACAATATTGATTTCATTAGTTTGTTTACAGCTTCAATCAGCTCTCAGCCAATCAGCTCTCAGCCAATCAGCTCTCAGCCAAGGAGTCAAACAGTGCTCACAGGGATCTTTCCTAATGAGAACTATAAGACACGAAAACAAAGTTAGGGACCCCCAGCTTTACTTAACAGTTGGATAACAAAAGTTGAAATAACATAACCCTGGCGTCAATTATAGACTGATATCTGTCATTACATTTAAATAATTTCCTTCTACTTTTAGTTATAAACCACCAAAAAACACATGCAGGATGTTCCTCCTCATATACAGAATGCTTTTAATTTAGTCAAAGTGCCCAATTAAAAGATATAATTTCCAACGACTTTATTCTTGGGCATGACCAGCCAGGCACCTGAACTAATCACTGAAGGCCACACCCACAAATCACAGAATAGCAACACCCACAGTCCAGGCCTGTCGAAGGGGAGCTGGGCCGGGCCTTGCAATTTCTTTTTTTAATTATCTTTTTTCTAAATATAAATACACTAGTTCAAGGGTCCCCCAAAGGCGGACTGCGGTCCAGGTTCGGAACTCCGTGACTATTATCTGGACCTCCCTTGATTTTTTGTTCAAAAGTACATTCCATTCACAAGCTAAAGTCAAATCGTTCACCGAAAGCGATTTGTAAACAGGCAGGTCGAGGGCAGCTATTGTACGCAGCGGGGTCCTTCGGGGGAATAAACTTTAAGGAGCTGTTAGAGAACTTTAGCAGTGTCTGAGTGAGGCAACGAAGAAAGTAACGGGAAGGAGCCCAGTGAACGGAGAGGACGGATACTCGTGTCTTATGTAGGAGGGGAGGAGGAGAAGGTGTGTGAGCAGAGGAGGAGGAGCAGAGAGGAAGAGCAGAGGAGGAGGAGGAGGTGGTGTGTGAGCAGAGGAGGAGGCAGCGACGGACGAGAGGTGTGCGTATTGTGAGCAGAGGAGGAGAGGCGGAGGAGAGAGGTGTGTGAGCAGAGGAGGAGGAGGAGGAGGGAGGGGTGTGTGAGCAGAGGAGGGAGGAGGAAGAGAGGTGTGTGAGCAGCGAGTGGAGGAGGAGGAGGAGGAGGTGTGTAGCAGAGGAGGAGGTGGATCGGAGACAGGTGTGGAGCGAAGGAGGTGAGGAGGAGGGGAGACCAGGTGTGTGTGCAGAGGAGGAGGAGGAGGAGTGTGTGAGCAGAGGCGGAGGAGCAGGTGTCGTGAGCAGCAGGAGGGGAGTGAGGAGAGTGTGTGTGCAGAGGAGGAGGAAGGAGGAGACAGGGTGTGTGAGCAGAGGCAGGAGGAGGAGCGAGGAGGAGAGGTGTGTGCGCAGAGGAGGAGGACGGAGGAGACAGGTGTGGTGAGCAGAAGGAAGGAGGAGGAGGAGCAAGGTGTGTGAGCAGAGGCTGGAGGAGGGAGGAGGTGTGTGAGCAGAGGAGGAGGGAGACACGGTCTGTGTAGTGAGCAGCGTAAGAGGAGGAGGAGGACGGTGTGTGAGCTGAGGTGGAGGAGCTGAGGAGACAGGTGTTGTGAGCAGAGGAGGAGGGAGGAGGAGGTGTCGTGAGCGAGGAGGAGGAGCAGGTCGTGTGTGAGCAGCTGAGGAGTTGATGAGGATGGGAGACAGGTGTGTGCGAGCAGAGGAGGGCGGAGCCGAGGGAGGTGAGGAGGAGGAGACGAAAGTGTTGTGAAGTGAGTGAGGAGGAGGAGCAGCGGAGGACAGGGTGCGAGCAGAGGAAGGGAGGAGGAGAGGATTAGGAGGGAGGTCGGTGTCGTGAGACGAGGAGGAAGGAGGAGGAGGAGTGTGTGGTGAGCAGAGGAGGTGGAGGCGGAGGAGGACCGGTGTTGTGAGCAGAGGCGGAGGAGTGAGACCAAGTGTCGTGATCAGAGGAGGACGGAAGAGGAGGAGGAGGTGTTGTGAGCAGAGGAGGAGGTGGAGGAGGTGACAGGTGTCGTGAGCAGAGGAGGAGGAGGAGCGACGGAGGTGTGTGAGCAGGAGGAGGAGGAGGAGGGAGACAGGTGTAGAGAGCAGTGGAGGAGGCGGATTGTTGGAGCAGAGGAGGAGGAGGAGGACGACAGGTGTGTGGCAGAGGAGGAGGAGGGAGGAGGGACAGGTGTTTTGGCGTGGGTGAGATGTGTGTGTGATGTGTGAGAGTGTGTAGTGTGAGAGTGAGATGAGTGTGTGTGTGAGAGTAGAGAGTGTGGGTGTGTGTGTGAGTGTGTGTCTCGTGTGTGTGTTTGGGTGAGAGTGAGTGTGTGTGTGTGAGTGTGTGTGTGAGGTGTGTGTGGGGGTGTGTTGGTGAGAGTGTGAGTGTGTGTGTTGCTGCTGTCATAGAGTAGAGTGTGTGTGTGTTGCGTGTGAGAGTGTGTGATTGTGTGTGAGAGTGAGTGAGCGAGTTGTGCTAGTGCGTCGTGAGAGTGAGGTGTGTGTTGTGCGTGTGAGAGTGTGTGAGAGTGTGGGTTTGTGAAATGTGAGGAGTGTGTGTGTGTGAGAGTGTGAGTGTGTGTGTAGTGTGTGAGCGTGAGGTGTGTGTGTGTGTGTGGAGAGTGAGAGTGTTGTGTGCCTGTAGTGAGAGTGTGAGTGTGTGTGTGTGCGTCGTGAGTGAGTTCCGTGTGTGTGTCTGTGTGTGTGCGTAGTGAGTGAGTGTGTAGTGTGTGAGTGTCCTGTGTGTGAGAGTGAGAGTGTGTGTGTGTGTGTGTGTGAGAGTGTGAGTCTTGTGCTGTGTGTGTGTGTGCGGTGTGACGTTGTGTGTGTGCGAGTGTGTGTGTGTGTGTGTGTGTGAGAGTGTGTCGAGTGTGTGAGCCTGACGCTGCGTTGTAGTGAGGACACGCGGCCTGAAGTCATTTGTCAACGATTTTAACAGGGAAATGTTTCCTCAGATCATCGGGAAAAAAAAGTGTCAGGGCAGCGGCTCAGACACCCCAATCACAGGCCACACCCACCATCCCCCAAACACAGGCCACCCCCACTCCCTCCCAATCACAGGGCCACACCCACTCCCCCAATCACAGGCCACACCACCTCCCCCAATCACAGGCCACACCCACCTCCAATCACAGGCCACACCCACCTACCCCAATCACAGGCCACACCCACCTCCAATCACAGGCCACACCCACCCCCAATCACAGGCCACACCCACTCCAAATCACAGGCCACACCCACATCCCCCAATCACAGGCCTACACCCACTCCCCCAAATCACAGGCCACACCCACCTCCCCAATCACAGGCCACCCCCCACCTCCCCAATCACCTGGCCAAACCACCTCCCCCATCACAGGCCACACCCACCTTCCCCAATCACAGGCCACACCCACCCTCCCCAATCACAGGCCACACCCACCTCCCCCAATCACAGGCCACACCCACCTCCAATCACAGACCACACCCACCTCCCCCCATATCACAGGCCACACCCAACCACCCCCATCACAGACCACACCCACCTCCTCCAATCCACAGGCCCACACTCCACCCTCCCCAATCACAGGCCCACACCCACCTCCCCCAATCACAGGCCCACCCACCTCCCCAATCACAGGCCACCACCACCTCCCCCATATCACAAGGCCACACCCACCTCCGCAATAACAGGCCACACCCACCTCCCCCAATCACAGGCCCACCCACCTCCCACACATCACAGGCCACACCCACCTCCCCAATCACAGGCCCACACCACCTCCCCCAATCACAGACCACAAACTAGACTGGACCAGAAAACACTCAGCATTGTCATCTGTCTCTGGGGTCCTAGCTATGGAGGGTCCTCTGTCTCTGGGGTCTTGCTCTGGGGTCTGGGTCTGGCGTCTTGGGGTCCTGGTGTCTTGGGTCCTGGGTATTGGGTCCTCTGGGGGTCACCACCTTTCCTGGGATGGGGGGAACCCACACTCGTGACAATCCGACAAAAGGATGGTTTTGTGAGACGGACCCGATCACTCCCGAACGTGACGGGATCCTTTGTCTGAAGGCAACGAAAGTATCCTGCAACAGAGAGAGGCGTTCACCCTGACTGTACCAACGAGAGAGGCCCGTCACTCTGACCTGTACTGCTACCAACAGGAGAGGGCGTCACTCTGACTGTACCAACAGAAAGAGGCCGTTCACTCTGATGTTATACCAAACTAGAGAGAGGCGTCCACTCTGACTGTACCCAACAGAGAGAGGCGTGTTCACTCTGACTGTTACCAACTCGGTCGAGGCGCTCACTCTGGACTGTACAACAGAGTGTGGGCCGTCCACTCGGACTGTACCAACAGAGAGCTCCCCCCCCACCTGAAGAGAGGCGTCACTCTGTCATGGTACCTACAGTGAGTGGCGTCACTCTGTCTGTACCAAGCAGCAGAGAGGAACGTCACTCTGTCTGTACAAACAGAGAGAAGGCGATCACTCTGACTGTACCAAAGAGAGAGGCGTCACTCTGTCTGTACCAACAGAGAGAGGGTCACTCTGACGGTACAAACAGGAGAGGTGTCACTAGGGACCGGTACCACAAGAGAGAGGCGTCACTCTGACTGTACCAACAGAGAGAGGGTCACTTGACTGTACCAACAGAGAAGAGGCGTCAATCTGACGTGTACCAACAGGAGGGCGTCACTATGACTGTACCAACAGTGAGTGGCGTCACTCTGACTGTACCAAAAGAGAGAGGCGTCACTCTGACTGTACCTACAGAGAGAGGCGTCACTCTGACTGATACAACAGCAGAGAGGCGTCACTCTGACTGTACCAACAGAGAGCGGCGTTCACTCTGGACTGTACCAACAGAGAGACGGCGTCACTCTGTCTGTACCAACAGAGAGAGGCGTTCACTCTGACTGTACACAGAGAGCACGGCCGTCACTCTGTCTGTACCAACCAGAGAGAGGCGTCACTCTGACTGTTCCAACAGAGAGAGGCGTCACTCTGACTTAACAACAGAGCGAGCGCGGTCATCTGTCTGTACCAACAGAGAGAGGCGTCCTCTGTCAGTACCAACAGCAGAGAGGCGTTACTCTGACCTGCTCCAACAGAGAGAGGCGTCACTCTGACTGTACCAACAGAGGAGAGGCGTCACTCTGGGTCCCTTCTGGTCCCACCTTGTGCAGAAGGTAGGGTGTTGAACAGATGGGTGGGTCAGTTCTTCCGTCCTCGATGCGAGTCCACAAACTGACAGTGGTCCTCCGCCCTGTCCAGAGGTCCCCTCACCTGTTAGAAGGCGCTCTGCAGACATGGCACTCACATTATACCAGCTGCAATACAGGTGCAATACTGCCTCTGCCTCTGCCTCTGGTCTCTGCCTCTGCGTTGCATCTGTCTCTGCCTCTCTCTGTCGTCTCTGCCTCTGCCTCTGCCTCTGCCTACTGGTCTCTGCGGTACTGCCTCTGTCTCTGCCTCTATCTGTGTCTTGCCCTGACCTCTGCCTCATGCCTCTGCCCTCTGCCTTTCGTCTTGTCTCTGCCTCTGCCTCTGCCTCTGCCTCTGCGTCTGTTCTGCCTCTGTCTCTGCCTCTGCCTCCTGTATCTGTCTCTGCCTCTGCTCTGCCTCTGCCTCGGCCCTCTGCGTCTGCCTCTTGCCTCTGCCTTGCCCTCTGCCTCTGTCCTCTTGTCTCCTGTCTTCTGCCTATGCCTCTGCCTCTGTCTCTGTCTCTGCCTCTGTCTCTGCCTCTGTCTCTGTCTCTGCCTCTGCCTCTGTCTCTGTCTCTGCCTCTGCCTCGGCGTCTGTCTCTGCCTATGCCTATGCCTCTGTGTTGCCTCTGTGTCTGCCTCTGCGTCTGCCTCTGCCTCTGCGTCTGTCTCTGCCTCTGCCTCTGCCTCTGCTCCTGTGTTGCTCTGTGTCTGCCTCGCGTCTTGCCTATGCCTCTGCCTCTGCCTATGCTCTGTCTCTGCCTCTGCATCTGTCTCTGGCCTCTGGCCTCTGAGTCTGCCTCTGCCTCTGCCTCTGTGTCTGCCTCTGTGTCTGCCTCTGCGTCTGCCTCTGCTCTGCCTCTGCCTCTTGCCTCTGTTCTACTGCCTCTGCTATGCCTCTGAGTCTGCTCTGCCTCTGCCTCTGCCTAGTGTCTGCCTCTGTGATGCCTCTGCACGTCTGCCCTGCCTCTGACTCTGCCTCTCCTTGTCTATGCATCTGCCTTGCGTTGCCTCTGCCTCTGCCTCTGCTCTGCCTCTGCCTTCTGAGTCTGTCTCTGCCTCCTGTCCTCTGCGTCTGCCTCTGCCCTTCTGCGTCTGTCTTCTGCCCTGTCTCCTGCCTCTGACTCTGTCTCTGTCTCTGACTCTGCCTCAGTCTTGCCTTGCCCCCTTCCACACCCCGCGTCCTGCCTCTGTCTCTGCACTCTCTCTGTGTCTCTGCCTCTGCCTTGCCTCTGCCCTCTGCCCTCTGCGTCGGTTCTCTGCCTCTGTCCTCTGCAGTCTGACTCTGGCTCTCGACTCTCTCCTGGGTCTTGCTCTTCCTCTGCCTCTCGCCCTGCAGTCTGTTCTGCCTCTGTCTCTGCCTTGTCTCTGCCTCTTGCCTCAGTCTTGCCTCTGTCTCTGGTCCTGTCTCTGCCTCTGTCTCTGTCTATGCCTCTGCCTCTGCATATGTCTCTGCCTTCTGCCTCATGGCCTCTGTCTCTGTCTCTGCCTCTGCCTCTGCCTCTGTCTTTGCCTCTGTCTCTGCCTCTGCCTTGCCTCTGCCTCTGCCGTCTGCCTCTGCCTCTGCCTCTGCCTCTGTGTCTGCCTCTGTTCTGCTCTGTCTTGCCTCCTGCCTCTGCTCTGCCTCTGAGTCTGCCTCTGCCTCTGTCTCTGTTTCCTGCCTCTGCCTCTGCCTCTGCATCTGCCCTATCGTCTCTGCCTCTGTATCTGGCACCTTTGCCTCTGCCTCTGCCTTGCCATCTGGTCTGCATCTGCTCTGCTCCTGCCTCTGTGTCTGCCTCTGTCTCTGCCTCTGTCTCTGCCTCTGCCCTCGCTCTGCCTCTGCATCTGAGTCTGCCTCTGTCTCTGTCTCTGCCTTGCCCTCTGCTCTGTCTCTGCCTCTGTCTCTTGTCTCTGTCTTGTCTTCTGTCTCTGTCTCTGCCTCTGTCTCTGTCTCTGGACTCTGTCTCTGTCTCTGCCTCTGCTCTGTCTCTGCTCTGTCTCTGCCTCTGCCTCTACCTCTGTCTCTGTCTCTGCCTCCTGCCCTCTGCCTCTGCCTCTGTCATCTGCTCTGCCTCTTGCCTATGTCTCATGTCTCTGTCTCTGCCTATGTCTCTGTCTATGCCCCTCTGTTCTTATGTCCTCTGCCTCTCGTACTCTGTCTCTGTTCTCTGCCTACTGTCTCTGCCTCTGACTCTGCTCTGTCTCTGCCTCTGCCTTCATGTCTCTGCCTTGCTCTGCTGCTGCCTCTGCCTCTGCCTATGTGTACTCGCCTCTGTCGTGGCCTCTGCGTCTCGCCTCTGCCTCATGCCCTCTGCCTTGCATCTGTCTCTCGCCTCTGCCTATGCCTATGGTAGCGCCTCTGCCTATGCCTCTGTGTCTGCCTCTGTGTCTGCCTCTGCGTTGCTCTCTGCATCTGCCTCTGCCTCTGCCTCTGTCTCTGCTCTTGCCTCTGCGTCTGCCTCTGCCTCTGCCTCTGACTCTGCCTCTGCCTCTGAGTCTGTCTCTGCCTCTGTCTCTGCGTCTGCCTTGCCTATGCGTCTGTCTCTGCCTCAGTCTATGCCTACTGCCTCTGTCTTTCCTGTCTCTGCCTCTGCACTGTCTCTGCCCATCTGCCTCTGCGTCCTGCATTGTCTCTGCACCTCTCTCTGTGTCTCTGCTATGGCCTCTGCATATGCCTCCCTGCTCTGCGTCTGTCTTCTGCCTCTGTCTCCGGCGTCTGCCTATGTCTCTGCCTCTCTCTGTGTCTCTGCCTCTCGCTCTGCCTCTGCCTCTGCGTCTGTCTCTGCCTTGTCTCTGCTCTGTCTCTGCCTCTGCCTCAGTCTCTGCCTCTGTCTCTGCGTCTGTCTTCTGCCTCTGTCTCTGTCTCTGGCCTCTGCCTCTCGCCTCTGTCTATGCCTCTGCCTCTGCTCGGTATCTGTCTCTCGCCTCTGCCTCTGCCTCTTTCTATGCCTATGTCTCTGCCTCTGCCTCTGCCTCTGCCTCTGCCTCTGCGTCCTTGCATGTGCCTCTGCCTCTGCCTCTGATCCCTCTGCCTCTGTCATGCAATCTCGTCTCTGCCTCTGACTTGTCTCTGCCTCTGGTCTGCCTCTGCCTCCTGTCCTCCTGTCTCTGCCTCTGCCTACTGCCTCTGCCTCTGCCTCTGTCTACTGCCTCGGTCTCTGCCTTGCCTCTGCCTCTGACCATCGGCCTCTGCGTCTGCCTCTGCCTCTGCCTCTGTGTCTGCCTCTGTCTCTGCCTCTGTCTCTTGCCTTGCCTCTGCCTCTGCCCTCTGCCTCTGCGTATGCCCTCTGCCTATGTCTCTGTCTCTGCCTCTGCCTCTGCCTCTGTCTCTGCCTCTGGCTCTGTCTCTGTCTCTGTCTCACGCCTCTGCCCTCTGCCTCTGTCTCTGTCTATGCCCTATGCCACTGCTCTCTGCCTCTGTCTTCTGCATCCTGCCTCTGCCTCTGTCTCTGTCTATGCCTCTGCTCTGCATCTGTCTTGCCTTCTGCCTCTCGCCTCTGTCTTCTGTTCTCTGTCTCTGCCTCTGTCTCTGGTCTCTGCCTCTGTCTCTGTCTCTGTCTCTGTCTCTGTCTCTGTCTCTGCCTCTGCCTCTGCTCTGCCTCTGCGTCTTGGGGCCACGCTGCTCACCTTATCAAATTTTTATTTTTTTTTCCCCCCCCCCCCCCCCCAATCTTTTTTCCTTTTTTTTTCCCCCTTTCAGGCCACTCTTCCAATGGCGGTTTACATCTCCTGCAACACACAACAGTCATTATGACTGCTCCATATGGGCTCTCCTCCTGCAACACACAACAGTCATTATGACTGCTCCATATGGGCTCTCCTCCTGCAACACACAACAGTCATTATGACTGCTCCATATGGGCTCTCCTCCTGCAACACACAACAGTCATTATGACTGCTCCATATGGGCTCTCCTGCAACACACAACAGTCATTATGACTGCTCCATAATGGGCTCTCCTGCAACACACAACAGTCATTATGACTGCTCCATATGGGCTCTCCTCCTGCAACACACAACAGTCATTATGACTGCTCCATATGGGCTCTCCTCCTGCAACACACAACAGTCATTATGACTGCTCCATATGGGCTCTCCTGCAACACACAACAGTCATTATGACTGCTCCATATGGGCTCTCCTGCAACACACAACAGTCATTATGACTGCTCCATATGGGCTCTCCTCCTGCAACACACAACAATCATTATGACTGCTCCATATGGGCTCTCCTCCTGCAACACACAACAGTCATTATGACTGCTCCCACTAAGTTGGTCAGAGTTACTTAGACTTAGTCAGAGTTATTTAGAGTTATTTAGAGTTATTTAGAGTTATTTAGGGTTAGTTGGGGTTAGTTGGGACTCACCAGGAGGACGTTCGATCAGAAAAGGGTCGTCTGAAAACAAAAGAGAAACACTGATTTGAAAGACTTTATAAACTACACTAACAGGTCTGCTCAGAGGTCACCATGTCTGCTCAGAGGTCGCCAGGTCTGCTCAGAGGTCGCCAGGTCTGCTCAGAGGTCGCCAGGTCTGCTCAGAGGTCGCCATGTCTGCTCAGAGGTCGCCAGGTCTGCTCAGAGGTCGCCAGGTCTGCTCAGAGGTCGCCAGGTCTGCTCAGAGGTTGCCATGTCTGCTCAGAGGTCGCCAGGTCTGGTCAGAGGTCGCCAGGTCTGCTCAGAGGTCGCCATGTCTGCTCAGAGGTCGCCAGGTCTGCTCAGAGGTTGCCAGGTCTGCTCAGAGGTCGCCATGTCTGCTCAGAGGTTGCCTGGTCTGCTCAGAGGTCGAGTCGCCAGGTCTGCTCAGAGGTCGCCAGGTCTGGTCAGAGGTTGCTCAGAGGTCGCCAGGTCTGCTCAGAGGTCGAGTCGCCAGGTCTGCTCAGAGGTCGCCAGGTCTGGTCAGAGGTTGCTCAGAGGTCGCCAGGTCTGCTCAGAAGTCGCCATGTCTGCTCAGAGGTTGCCAGGTCTGCTCAGAGGTCGCCAGGTCTGCTCAGAGGTCGCCAGGTCTGCTCAGAGGTCGCCAGGTCTGCTCAGAGGTCGCCATGTCTGCTCAGAGGTTGCCATGTCTGCTCAGAGGTCGCCATGTCTGCTCAGAGGTCGCCATGTCTGCTCAGAGGTCGCCAGGTCTGGTCAGAGGTTGCCAGGTCTGCTCAGAGGTTGCCAGGTCTGCTCAGAGGTCGCCAGGTCTGCTCAGAGGTCGCCATGTCTGTTCAGAGGTCGCCAGGTCTGCTCAGAGGTCGCCATGTCTGCTCAGAGGTCGCCAGGTCTGCTCAGAGGTCGCCAGGTCTGCTCAGAGGTCGCCAGGTCTGCTCAGAGGTCGCCAGGTCTGCTCAGAGGTCGCCAGGTCTGCTCAGAGGTCGCCAGGTCTGCTCAGAGGTCGCCAGGTCTGCTCAGAGGTCACCAGGTCTGCTCAGAGGTCGCCTGGTCTGCTCAGAGGTTGCCAGGTCTGCTCAGAGGTCGCCAGGTCTGGTCAGAGGTTGCTCAGAGGTCGCCAGGTCTGCTCAGAGGTCGCCATGTCTGCTCAGAGGTCGCCATGTCTGCTCAGAGGTCGCCAGGTCTGGTCAGAGGTCGCCAGGTCTGCTCAGAGGTCGCCATGTCTGCTCAGAGGTCGCCATGTCTGCTCAGAGGTCGCCAGGTCTGGTCAGAGGTCACCATGTCTGCTCAGAGGTCGCCAGGTTTGCTCAGAGGTCGCCAGGTCTGCTCAGAGGTCGCCAGGTCTGCTCAGAGGTCGCCAGGTCTGCTCAGAGGTCGCCAGGTCTGGTCAGAGATTGCCAGGTCTGCTCAGAGGTCGCCAGGTCTGCTCAGAGGTCGCCATGTCTGCTCAGAGGTCGCCAAGTCTGCTCAGAGGTCGCCATGTCTGCTCAGAGGTTGCCAGGTCTGGTCAGAGGTCGCCAGGTCTGCTCAGAGGTCGCCAGGTCTGCTCAGAGGTTGCCATGTCTGCTCAGAGGTTGCCAGGTCTGGTCAGAGGTCACCATGTCTGGTCAGAGGTCACCAGGTCTGGTCAGAGGTCACCATGTCTGCTCAGAGGTTGCCAGGTCTGCTCAGAGGTCGCCAGGTCTGCTCAGAGGTCGCCAGGTCTGCTCAGAGGTCGCCAGGTCTGGTCAGAGGTTGCTCAGAGGTTGCCAGGTCTGCTCAGAGGTCGCCATGTCTGCTCAGAGGTCGCCATGTCTGCTCAGAGGTCGCCATGTCTGCTCAGAGGTCGCCATGTCTGCTCAGAGGTCGCCATGTCTGCTCAGAGGTCGCCATGTCTGCTCAGAGGTCGCCAGGTCTGCTCAGAGGTCGCCATGTCTGCTCAGAGGTTGCCAGGTCTGCTCAGAGGTCGCCAGGTCTGCTCAAAGGTCGCCATGTCTGCTCAGAGGTCGCCATGTCTTCTCAGAGGTCGCCAGGTCTGGTCAGAGGTCGCCAGGTCTGCTCAGAGGTCGCCAGGTCAGCCTCTGGGTGTCATGGTTTAAGTTTATTTCCTGTTTTATTTTGAAATGTGTTATCCCTGTGTCTTCTTTGGTTGTACTTCCTGTTGTCTGATGCCCCGCCCTCATCTGTCTCACCTGTGTCTCGTTAGTCTGATGCCCCGCCCTCATCTGTCTCACCTGTGTCTCGTTAGTCTGATGCCCCGCCCTCATCTGTCTCACCTGTGTCTCGTTAGTCTGATGCCCCGCCCTCATCTGTCTCACCTGTGTCTCGTTAGTCTGATGCCCCGCCCTCATGTGTCTCACCTGTGTCTCGTTAGTCTGATGCCCCGCCCTCATCTGTCTCACCTGTGTCTCGTTAGTCTGATGCCCCGCCCTCATCTGTCTCACCTGTGTCTCGTTAGTCTGATGCCCCGCCCTCATCTGTCTCACCTGTGTCTCGTTAGTCTGATGCCCCGCCCTCATCTGTCTCACCTGTGTCTCGTTAGTCTGATGCCCCGCCCTCATGTGTCTCACCTGTGTCTCGTTAGTCTGATGCCCCGCCCTCATCTGTCTCACCTGTGTCTCGTTAGTCTGATGCCCCGCCCTCATCTGTCTCACCTGTGTCTCCCGTTAGTCTGATGCCCCGCCCTCATCTGTCTCACCTGTGTCTCGTTAGTCTGATGCCCCGCCCTCATGTGTCTCACCTGTGTCTCGTTAGTCTGATGCCCCGCCCTCATCTGTCTCACCTGTGTCTCGTTAGTCTGATGCCCCGCCCTCATGTGTCTCACCTGTGTCTCGTTAGTCTGATGCCCCGCCCTCCTGTGTCTCACCTGTGTCTCGTTAGTCTGATGCCCCGCCCTCATCTGTCTCACCTGTGTCTCGTTAGTCTGATGCCCCGCCCTCATGTGTCTCACCTGTGTCTCGTTAGTCTGATGCCCCGCCCTCATGTGTCTCACCTGTGTCTCGTTAGTCTGATGCCCCGCCCTCCTGTGTCTCACCTGTGTCTCGTTAGTCTGATGCCCCGCCCTCATGTGTCTCACCTGTGTCTCTCGTTAGTCTGATGCCCCGCCCTCATGTGTCTCACCTGTGTCTCGTTAGTCTGATGCCCCGCCCTCCTGTGTCTCACCTGTGTCTCGTTAGTCTGATGCCCCGCCCTCCTGTGTCTCACCTGTGTCTCGTTAGTCTGATGCCCCGCCCTCATCTGTCTCACCTGTGTCTCGTTAGTCTGATGCCCCGCCCTCATGTGTCTCACCTGTGTCTCGTTAGTCTGATGCCCCGCCCTCATGTGTCTCACCTGTGTCTCGTTAGTCTGATGCCCCGCCCTCCTGTGTCTCACCTGTGTCTCGTTAGTCTGATGCCCCGCCCTCATGTGTCTCACCTGTGTCTCGTTAGTCTGATGCCCCGCCCTCATGTGTCTCACCTGTGTCTCGTTAGTCTGATGCCCCGCCCTCATGTGTCTCACCTGTGTCTCGTTAGTCTGATGCCCCGCCCTCATGTGTATCACCTGTGTCTCGTTAGTCTGATGCCCCGCCCTCATGTGTCTCACCTGTGTCTCGTTAGTCTGATGCCCCGCCCTCATGTGTCTCACCTGTGTCTCGTTAGTCTGATGCCCCGCCCTCATGTGTATCACCTGTGTCTCGTTAGTCTTGTATTTAGCCCTGTGTGTTCCTTCACTCCCTGTTCCGTCATTATCATCCCTCGTCTGTTTTAGTTCTGTCCTCGTTCCCTGTGTTTTGGATTTGTTTTATCTTTTTATTAAATCCATTGTTTTTTGCAGTTTTGCATTTTGGGCCTCATTTGTTTTTCACCCACGTGACACTGGGCCTGAACTCACCAGACTCAGTCACGTAGGTCAGAGTGTCGCTGAACGGCCCCAGCCCCAGAACGTTCTTGGCCTGGACTTTGAAGTAGTACCTGGCAACAGAGAGAGCTATCAGACTGAGGAGAGCTACAGAGAGTTATCAGACTGAGGAGAGCTACAGAGAGTTATCAGACTGAGGAGAGCTACAGAGAGCTCACAGACTGAGGAGAGCTACAGAGAGCGCTACCAGACTGAGGAGAGCTACAGAGAGCGCTATAAGACTGAGGAGAGCTACAGAGAGCGCTATCAGACTGAGGAGAGCTACAGAGAGCTCACAGACTGAGGAGAGCTACAGAGAGCGCTATCAGACTGAGGAGAGCTACAGAGAGCTCACAGACTGAGGAGAGCTACAGAGAGCGCTACCAGACTGAGGAGAGCTACAGAGAGCGCTATAAGACTGAGACTGAGGAGAGCTACAGAGAGCGCTATCAGACTGAGGAGAGCTACAGAGAGCTATCAGACAGAGAGCTACAGAGAGCTATGAGAGAGGAGAGCTACAGAGAGCTATCAGACTGAGGAGAGCTACAGAGCTATCAGAGAGCGCTATGAGACTGAGGAGAGCACAGAGAGAGCTGAGAGAGAGCTACAGAGAGCTATCAGACTGAGCTACAGAGCTATCAGACTGAGGAGAGCTACAGAGAGCTATGAGACTGAGGAGAGCTATGAGACTGAGAGCTAGTCCAATAAACTGATGAACACCAAAGACTGTAAGTACCTTCTACAGACCCCTCCCCCCTGCCCGTCGGGGTCCGCTGCCCGTCGGGGTCCGCTGCCCGTCGGGGTCCGCTGCCCGTCGGGGTCCGCTTCGCCCTGAAGGTACTTATTTTCCGATAATGACCTGCGTAATATACGTTATCCCGCTTATTATACAGCTTTATACCAACAGAACACACAACATAAACCTCAGTCACTTTTAGGAATGCCCAAAGGTTTATTTAAAATAAGAAAGAAAATAAATAGTTCCCAAAGGCTTTCCCGTGGCTATGCTAGCACCATTAGGCTAACAACTTCCAAACTAGAACTCTCTGGAACTGCATGAAAACTGAACACAGAATCCTGAACATCAGCGGTGAGTGACCCAAACATAAACTTAACCTAAATCCATAATTCCATCCTCTGCAAATGTTCCTAAAATGTGCCGTATCTACTTCCGGGTTTTTCGGGATCGCCTTTTCTCTCATTACATCAGTGTTTTTGTCATGAAAACGTAAACGGAAAATTCTGAAAACTTCTGTGCACTTGTGTTAAGACTGGATATGTATAAATTACTCTCCCATTAACATTTCATTGCGTTGATTGATTGGCAGTAACTACTTCTGGGTTTTTCACGATCGCTTTTTGACGCAGAGAAATAGTATTTTTGTCATGAAGACAAGACCAGAAAATTCTGAAATCCTCCGTGCACGTGTGTGAAGAATGTATATGTATAAGTATTCTCCGATTAACATGTGTTAAGTGTGTTGATTGAGCGTGGCTAGCTCCGGAGTGGCCGGAACTACTTGCAGAGTTATCCACGCATCTGAAAGACAAGCAGAGAGTGCGTTGCCAAAGGGCAGCGGTCATTATTGTTTTGAGAGGTCCGTTATAGAAAATAATGACCGTAGAACGTTTTGAAATTATTGAAATACATTTAAATCAATGGTTCTGCTGCTGCTGTGAGGAGCGTGTGATAAACATTATTATCGTATGATTTGATGTGTTATTGTCATGAACCCTAACCCATAATGTCTTATACAGGGTCTTATACAGGGTCTTATACAGGGCCTTATACAGGGCCTTATACAGGGTCTTATACAGGGCCTTATACAGGGCCTTATACAGGGTCTTATACAGGGCCTTATACAGGGTCTTATACAGGGTCTTATACAGGGTCTTATACAGGGCCTTATACAGGGTCTTATACAGGGCCTTATACAGGGTCTTATACAGGGCCTTATACAGGGTCTTATACAGGGTCTTATACAGGGCCTTATACAGGGCCTTATACAGGGTCTTATACAGGGCCTTATACAGGGTCTTATACAGGGTCTTATACAGGGTCTTATACAGGGCCTTATACAGGGTCTTATACAGGGCCTTATACAGGGCCTTATACAGGGTCTTATACAGGGCCTTATACAGGGTCTTATACAGGGCCTTATACAGGGTCTTATACAGGGCCTTATACAGGGCCTTATACAGGGTCTTATACAGGGTCTTATACAGGGACTTATACAGGGCCTTATACAGGGCCTTATACAGGGTCTTATACAGGGTCTTATACAGGGTCTTATACAGGGCCTTATACAGGGTCTTATACAGGGCCTTATACAGGGTCTTATACAGGGCCTTATACAGGGCCTTATACAGGGTCTTATACAGGGTCTTATACAGGGCCTTATACAGGGTCTTATACAGGGCCTTATACAGGGTCTTATACAGGGTCTTATACAGGGTCTTATACAGGGCCTTATACAGGGTCTTATACAGGGCCTTATACAGGGCCTTTATACAGGGTCTTATACAGGGCCTTATACAGGGCCTTATACAGGGTCTTATACAGGGCCTTATACAGGGCTTATACAGGGCCTTATACAGGGTCTTATACAGGGTCTTATACAGGGTCTTATACAGGGCCTTATACAGGGCCTTATACAGGGCCTTATACAGGGCCTTATACAGGGCTTATACAGGGCCTTATACAGGGTCTTATACAGGGCCTTATACAGGGTCTTATACAGGGCCTTATACAGGGCCTTATACAGGGTCTTATACAGGGTCTTATACAGGGTCTTATACAGGGCCTTATACAGGGCCTTATACAGGGTCTTATACAGGGTCTTATACAGGGTCTTATACAGGGCCTTATACAGGGTCTTATACAGGGCCTTATACAGGGCCTTATACAGGGTCTTATACAGGGTCTTATACAGGGTCTTATACAGGGTCTTATACAGGGTCTTCCCCATCACGTATATTTTCTTGTTCTATTATGTAATACAAAATAATTTTAATATGTGCGAATAAAACAAATCAAACCGCTCCTCATTTGTCTTGCACTTGTGTTGTCTCTCTCTCTCTCCTCTCCCCCCCTCTCTATCTCTCCTCTATCTCTCCTCTCTCTCCCCTCTACTGTATCTCCTCTCTCTCCCTCCTCTCTCTCCCCTCTCTCCCTCCTCTCTCTCCCCTCTCTATCTCCTCTCTCTCCCCTCTCTCCCTCCTCTCTCTCCCCTCTCTATCTCCTCTCTCTCTCCCTCCTCTCTCTCCCCTCTCTATCTCCTCTCTCTCTCCCTCCTCTCTCTCCCCTCTCTATCTCCTCTCTCTCTCCCCCTCTCTCTCCCCTCTCTCCCTCCTCTCTCTCCCCTCTCTATCTCCTCTCTCTCTCCCCCTCTCTCTCCCCTCTATCTCTCTCCCCCCCTCTCCCCCAGTGGTTCCAGTAACACAGTTTAAACATATTTCATTTCCTCTGTGACTCTCAGTCCCTATCACACACACACACACACACACACACACACACACACACACACACACACACACACACACACACACACACACACACACACACACACACACACACACACACACACACACACACACACACACACACACACACACACACACACACACACACACACGGACACAAACACACGGACGCACACACACACACATAGACACAGACACACACACACATTCAATCTGGATATGATCAGCCACGGGAACTTCAGGACTGCATACAAGAGATGGAGAGAGGGGGGAGAGAGGGAGAGGAGAGAGGGGAGAGAGAGGGGATAGAGGGAGAGGGGAGAGAGAGGGGATAGAGGGAGAGGGGAGAGAGAGAGAGAGAGGGAGAGGAGAGAGGGGAGAGAGGAGAGAGGAGAGAGGGGAGAGAGAGAGAGGGGAGAGAGAGGGGATAGAGGGAGAGGGGAGAGAGAGGGGAGAGAGGGAGAGGAGAGAGAGAGGGGATAGAGGGAGAGGGGAGAGAGAGGGGAGAGAGGGAGAGAGGGAGAGAGGGGAGAGAGGAGAGAGGAGAGAGGGGAGAGAGAGGGGATAGAGGGAGAGGGGAGAGAGAGGGGATAGAGGGAGAGGGGAGAGAGAGGGGAGAGAGGGAGAGGAGAGAGGGGAGAGAGGAGAGAGGAGAGAGGGGAGAGAGAGGGGAGAGAGAGGGGAGAGAGGGAGAAGAGAGAGGGAGAGAGGGAGAGGAGAGAGGAGAGAGGGGAGAGAGGAGAGAGGGAGGGAGAGAGGGAGAGGAGAGAGGGGAGAGGGGAGAGAGGAGAGAGAGGAGAGAGGGGAGAGAGGGGAGAGAGGGAGAGGGAGAGAGGGGAGAGAGAGGGGAGAGAGGGAGAGGAGAGAGGGGAGAGAGGGAGAGGAGAGAGGGGAGAGAGAGGGGAGAGAGGGAGAGGAGAGAGGGGAGAGAGGGGAGAGAGGAGAGGAGAGAGGGGAGAGAGAGGGGAGAGAGGGAGAGGAGAGAGGGGAGAGAGGGAGAGGAGAGGAGAGGGAGAGAGAGGGGAGAGAGAGGGGGAGAGAGAGGGGAGAGAGGGAGAGGAGGGAGAGGGAGAGAGGGGAGAGAGGAGAGAGGGAGAGGAGAGAGGAGAGAGAGAGGGGAGAGAGGGAGAGGGGAAAGAGGAGAGAGAGGGGAGAGAGGGAGAGGAGAGAGGGAGAGGAGAGAGGGGAGAGAGAGGGGAGAGAGGGAGAGGAGAGAGGGGAGAGAGGGGAGAGAGGAGAGAGGGGAGAGAGGGAGAGGAGAGAGGGGAGAGAGAGGGGAGAGAGGGGAGAGAGGAGAGAGGAGAGAGGGAGAGGAGAGAGGGGAGAGAGAGGGGAGAGAGGGAGAGGAGAGAGGGGAGAGAGGGGGAGAGAGGAGAGAGGGGAGAGAGGGAGAGGAGAGAGGGGAGAGAGAGGGGAGAGAGGGAGAGGAGAGAGGGGAGAGAGGGGAGAGAGAGGGGGAGAGAGGGGTGAGGAGAGAGGGGAGAGAGGGGAGGAGAGAGGGGAGAGAGGGGAGAGAGGAGAGAGGGGAGAGAGGGAGAGGAGAGAGGGAGAGGAGAGAGGGGAGAGAGGGGAGAGGGAGAGGAGAGAGGAGAGAGGGGAGAGAGAGGGGAGAGGGAGGGGAGAGAGGGAGAGGAGAGAGGGGAGAGAGGGGAGAGAGAGGAGAGAGGAGAGAGGAGGAGAGAGAGGAGAGAGAGGGAGAGGAGAGAGAGGGGAGGGGGGAGAGAGAGAGAGAGAGGGGAGAGAGGAGAGAGGGGAGAGAGGGAGAGGAGAGAGGGGAGAGAGGGGAGAGAGGGGAGAGAGGAGAGAGGGAGAGGAGAGAGGGAGAGGAGAGAGGGGAGAGAGAGGGGAGAGAGGGAGAGGAGAGAGGGGAGAGAGGGGGAGAGAGGAGAGAGGGGAGAGAGGGGAGAGGAGAGAGGGGAGGGAGAGAGGGAGAGGAGAGAGGGGAGAGAGGGGGAGAGAGGGGAGAGAGGAGAGAGGGTGAGGAGAGAGGGAGAGAGGGAGAGGAGGAGAGGGGAGAGAGGGGGAGAGAGGAGAGAGGGGAGAGAGGGAGAGGAGAGAGAGGGAGAGAGAGGGGGGAGAGAGGGAGAGGAGAGAGGGGAGAGAGGGGAGAGGGAGAGGAGAGAGGAGAGAGAGGGGAGAGAGAGGGGAGAGAGAGGGGAGAGAGGGAGAGGAGAGAGGGGAGAGAGGGGAGAGAGAGGAGAGAGGAGAGAGGAGGAGAGAGAGGAGAGAGAGGGAGAGGAGAGAGAGGGGGGGGGGGAGAGAGAGAGAGAGGGGGAGAGAGAGAGAGAGGGGGGAGAGAGAGAGAGAGGGGGAGAGAGAGAGAGAGGGGGAGAGAGAAGGGGGGAGCTGCAGGAAAGAGTGTGTCATGTTGAAAGCAGTGAAGATGAGGTCATCGTCTGCAGTTGAAACTCAGACTGTGTTTGTGGAAATTTAAGTTTCCTTTATTTCACCAGAAACATATGAGCTCGGAGTAGAGCCCCTGCTCCTCCACATGCAGAGGTGCAGTGGTTTAAGGCCACCAACTATGAACCTCACCATGAACCTCACCATGAACCTCACCGTGGACCTCACGTGGACCTCACAGAGGACCTCACCATGAACTTCACCATGAACTTCACAGTGGACCTCACGTGGACCTCACAGAGGACCTCACCTTGGACCTCACCATGAACCTCACCGTGAACCTCACCATGAACCTCACCATGAACCTCACCATGAACCTCACCGTGAACCTCACCATGAACCTCACCATGAACCTCACCGTGAACCTCACCATGAACCTCACCATGAACCTCACCATGAACCTCACCATGAACCTCACCGTGAACCTCACCGTGAACCTCACCATGAACCTCACCGTGAACCTCACCATGAACCTCACCATGAACCTCACCGTGAACCTCACCATGAACCTCACCATGAACCTCACCATGAACCTCACCATGAACCTCACCGTGAACCTCACCGTGAACCTCACCGTGAACCTCACCATGAACCTCACCATGAACCTCACCATGAACCTCACCGTGGACCTCACCGTGGACCTCACGTGGACCTCACAGAGGACCTCACCTTGGACCTCACCCTGAACCTCACCGTGGACCTCACCTTGGACCTCACCATGAACCTCACCGTGAACCTCACCATGAACCTCACCATGAACCTCACCGTGAACCTCACCATGAACCTCACCGTGAACCTCACCGTGAACCTCACCATGAACCTCACCATGAACCTCACCGTGAACCTCACCATGAACCTCACCGTGAACCTCACCGTGAACCTCACCGTGAACCTCACCATGAACCTCACCATGAACCTCACCATGAACCTCACCGTGGACCTCACCGTGGACCTCACGTGGACCTCACAGAGGACCTCACCTTGGACCTCACCCTGAACCTCACCGTGGACCTCACCTTGGATCTCACCCTGAACCTCACCGTGGACCTCACCGTGGACCTCACCATGAACATCCCCGTGAACCTCACCACGAACCTCACCACGAACCTCACCATGAACCTCACCATGAACCTCACCGTGGACCTCACCATGGACCTCACCGTGGACCTCACAGAGGACCTCACCTTGGACCTCACCCTGAACCTCACCGTGGACCTCACCTTGGACCTCACCCTGAACCTCACCGTGGACCTCACCATGAACCTCACCATGAACCTCACCATGGACCTCACCGTGAACCTCAACGTGAACCTCACCGTGAACCTCACCAGGAACCTCACCATGAACCTCACCATGAACCTCACCGTGAACCTCACCTCACCATGAACCTCACCGTGAACCTCACCGTGGACCTCACCGTGAACCTCACCATGAACTTCACCTCACCATGAACCTCACCGTAAACCTCACCATGAACCTCACCGTGAACCTCACCTCACCGTGAACCTCACCTCACCGTGAACCTCACCTCACCGTGAACCTCACCGTGAACCTCACCGTGAACCTCACCATGAACCTCACCATGAACCTCACCATGAACCTCACCGTGGACCTCACGTGGACCTCACCTTGGACCTCACCATGAACCTCACCGTGAACCTCACCATGAACCTCACCATGAACCTCACCATGAACCTCACCGTGAACCTCACCATGAACCTCACCATGAACCTCACCATGAACCTCACCGTGGACCTCACCATGGACCTCACGTGGACCTCACAGAGGACCTCACCTTGGACCTCACCCTGAACCTCACCGTGGACCTCACCTTGGATCTCACCCTGAACCTCACCGTGGACCTCACCGTGGACCTCACCATGAACCTCACCACGAACCTCACCATGAACCTCACCATGAACCTCACCGTGGACCTCACCATGGACCTCACCGTGGACCTCACAGAGGACCTCACCTTGGACCTCACCCTGAACCTCACCGTGGACCTCACCTTGGACCTCACCCTGAACCTCACCGTGGACCTCACCATGAACCTCACCATGAACCTCACCATGGACCTCACCGTGGACCTCACCGTGAACCTCACCGTGAACCTCAACGTGAACCTCACCGTGAACCTCACCAGGAACCTCACCATGAACCTCACCATGAACCTCACCGTGAACCTCACCTCACCATGAACCTCACCGTGAACCTCACCGTGGACCTCACCGTGAACCTCACCATGAACTTCACCTCACCATGAACCTCACCGTAAACCTCACCATGAACCTCACCGTGAACCTCACCTCACCGTGAACCTCACCTCACCGTGAACCTCACCGTGAACCTCACCATGAACCTCACCATGAACCTCACCATGAACCTCACCATGAACCTCACCGTGGACCTCACGTGGACCTCACCTTGGACCTCACCATGAACCTCACCGTGAACCTCACCATGAACCTCACCATGAACCTCACCATGAACCTCACCGTGAACCTCACCATGAACCTCACCATGAACCTCACCATGAACCTCACCGTGGACCTCACCATGGACCTCACGTGGACCTCACAGAGGACCTCACCTTGGACCTCACCCTGAACCTCACCGTGGACCTCACCTTGGATCTCACCCTGAACCTCACCGTGGACCTCACCGTGGACCTCACCATGAACATCCCCGTGAACCTCACCACGAACCTCACCACGAACCTCACCATGAACCTCACCGTGGACCTCACCATGGACCTCACCGTGGACCTCACAGAGGACCTCACCTTGGACCTCACCCTGAACCTCACCGTGGACCTCACCTTGGACCTCACCCTGAACCTAACCGTGGACCTCACCGTGGACCTCACCATGAACCTCACCGTAAACCTCACCATGAACCTCACCATGGACCTCACCGTGAACCTCAACGTGAACCTCACCGTGAACCTCACCAGGAACCTCACCATGAACCTCACCATGAACCTCACCGTGAACCTCACCTCACCATGAACCTCACCGTGAACCTCACCGTGGACCTCACCGTGAACCTCACCATGAACTTCACCTCACCATGAACCTCACCGTAAACCTCACCATGAACCTCACCGTGAACCTCACCTCACCGTGAACCTCACCGTGAACCTCACCTCACCATGAACCTCACCGTGAACCTCACCGTGAACCTCACCTCACCATGAACCTCACCGTGAACCTCACCATGAACCTCACCGTGAACCTCACCATGAACCTTACCATGAACCTCACCATGAACCTCACCATGAACCTTACCATGAACCTCACCATGAACCTCACCATGAACCTCACCATGAACCTCACCATGGACCTCACCATGAACCTCACCATGAACCTCACCTCACCATGACCCTCACCGTGAACCTCACCATGGACCTCACCATGAACCTCACCATGAACCTCACCTCACCATGACCCTCACCGTGAACCTCACCATGGACCTCACCATGAACCTCACCGTGGACCTCACCGTAAACTTCACCATGGACCTCACCATGAACCTCACCGTGGACCTCACCGTGGACCTCACCGTGGACCTCACCGTGGACTTCACAGAGGACCTCACAATGAACCTCACCGTGGACCTCACAGAGGACCTCACCGTGAACCTCACAAAGGACCTCACAGAGGACCTCACCGTGAACCTCGAAAGAATCCATTTTTGTAAAGAAACAGACCTTCCCCAAATGGAGGAGGCAGGTTGCGGTTTGTTTATCCTCGTTTCTATGACGACGGCCTGAAAACGGTGCTATCCCTAGCTCCTGCGTCATCCATGTGGGAATGTGAAGGTTGTAACCTTCACATTCCCACATGGACTTTAATGAAGTCTATCATTAAACACAGCAGAAAATGTATGTGTGTTTTTGTATAGTGTGGGTAGAGTGTGTGTGTGTTTTTGTATAGTGTGTGTGTAGAGCGTGTGTGTTTTTGTATAGTGTGTGTGTGTAGAGTGTGTGTGTTTTTGTATAGTGTGTGTGTGTAGAGTGTGTGTGTGTGTTTTTGTATAGTGTATGTGTGTAGAGTGTGTGCGTTTTTGTATAGTGTGTGTGTTTTTGTATAGTGTGTGTAGAGTGTGTGTGTTTTTGTATAGTGTGTGTGTAGAGCGTGTGTGTTTTTGTATAGTGTGTGTGTGTAGAGTGTGTGTGTTTTTGTATAGTGTGTGTGTGTAGAGTGTGTGTGTGTGTTTTTGTATAGTGTATGTGTGTAGAGTGTGTGTGTTTTTGTATAGTGTGTGAGTGTAGAGTGTGTGTGTTTTTGTATAGTGTGTGTAGAGTGTGTGTGTTTTTGTATAGTGTGTGTAGAGTGTGTGTGTTTTTGTATAGTGTGTGTGTAGAGCAGGTGTGTTTTTGTATAGTGTGTGTGTGTAGAGCCTGTGTGTTTTTGTATAGAGTGTGTGTGTTTTTGTATAGTGTGTGTGTGTAGAGCCTGTGTGTTTTTGTATAGTGTGTGAGTGTAGAGTGTGTGTGTTTTTGTATAGTGTGTGTGTGTAGAGCCTGTGTGTTTTTGTATAGTGTTTGAGTGTAGAGTGTGTGTGTTTTTGTATAGTGTGTGTGTGTAGAGCCTGTGTGTTTTTGTATAGTGTGAATCTGAAACAGCGCCCTAACAATAGATAAGGTAAATGACATGCTAATGAGTTAGGATCGTCTCAGCGGACAGTTGCTCAGTAACATGCTACTGAGCTTGGATCGTTAGACCCACACTGCACACGAGCTCTCAGCGGAAAGTTGCTCAGTAACATGCTACTGAGCTACAATCGTTAGACCCACACTGCACACGAGCTAGGATCGTTAGACCTGTACTACACCGAGCTCCCAGCAGACAGTAGTCCAGTGACATGCTACTGAGTTGGGATCGTTAGACCCCCACTACACACAAGCTCTCAGGATACAGTAGGTCAATCACATGCTACTGAGTTGGGATCGTTAGACCCCCACTACACACAAGCTCTCAGCAGATAGTAGGTCAGTTACATGCTAATGAGTTAGGATCATTAAACCCACACTACACACGAGCTCTCAGCAGACAGTAGGTCAGTGACATGCTAATGACATGTAAAGGTGCACTTTGTTAATCCCCGTAGGGTTATTCATCCTCTGCATTTGACCCTGATGCCGCGAAGGCTTACGTCAGGAGCAGTGGTCGCCGTAGTAACAACGCCCGGAACCATCTCCAGATGTTGATGCTCGGCGTGGTCAGGACAAGAGCTGGAGGATTTAACCTAGTGAGCATGTTTTTAGTGGTAGGGGAAACCGGAGTACCCGGAGGAAACCTACAACATACAAACTCCCCTCAGAAAGACCTTGTTCCGACAGGGATTCGAACCCAGGATCTTCTTGCTGAGAGGCGAGAGTGCTATCCACTCAGCCACGGTGGCTGCATGGATAGAACCATGTGTCAATCTAAAGATGTGATCGTTAGACCTACACTACACACAAGCTCTCAGCAGACAGTAGGTCAGTGGATCGTTAGACCTACACTACACACAAGCTCTCAGCAGACAGTAGGTCAGTGGATCGTTAGACCTACACTACACACAAGCTCTCAGCAGACAGTAGGTCAGTGGATCGTTAGACCTACACTACACACAAGCTCTCAGCAGACAGTAGGTCAGTGGATCGTTAGACCTACACTACACACAAGCTCTCAGCAGACAGTAGGTCAGTAGATCATTAGACCTACACTACACACAAGCTCTCAGCAGACAGTAGGTCAGTGGATCGTTAGACCTACACTACACACAAGCTCTCAGCAGACAGTAGGTCAGTGGATCGTTAGACCTACACTACACACAAGCTCTCAGCAGACAGTAGGTCAGTGGATCGTTAGACCTCAGCTCCACTCGAGTTCTCCACAGAAAATAGGTCAGTGACATGCTAATGAGGCAGGATCATTAGCGCTAGCTGGATTGTTAGCGCTAGCTGGATTGTTAGCCCTAGCTGGATTGTTAGCGCTAGCTGGATTGTTAGCCCTAGCTGGATTGTTAGCCCTAGCTGGATTGTTAGCCCTAGCTGGATTGTTAGCCCTAGCTGGATTGTTAGCCCTAGCTGGATTGTTAGCCCTAGCTGGATTGTTAGCCCTAGCTGGATTGTTAGACCTGCTCCCTACCGCTTTGTAGCAGACCTTAGATGTGGTAACGACACACAGCTTGTAAATCTCCAACTCGCGGCTGAGCTTTCAATTTCTTGAAAAAGTTATTTGGATTAAGAACGAAACATCGGGAAAACCTGCTGACTGAAGTACAGATGTTGCTAACTGAAGTACAGATGTTGCTAACTGAAGTACAGATGTTGCTAACTGAAGTACAGATGTTGCTAACTGAAGTACAGATGTTGCTAACTGAAGTACAGATGTTGCTAACTGAAGTACAGATGTTGCTAACTGAAGCACAGATGATGCTAACTGAAGTACAGATGTTGCTAACTGAAGCACAGATGATGCTAACTGAAGTACAGGTGATGCTAACTGAAGTACAGATGATGCTAACTGAAGTACAGATGTTGCTAACTGAAGTACAGATGTTGCTAACTGAAGTACAGGTGATGCTAACTGAAGTACAGGTGATGCTAACTGAAGTACAGATGATGCTAACTGAAGTACAGATGATGCTAACTGAAGTACAGGTGATGCTAACTGAAGTACAGGTGATGCTAACTGAAGTACAGATGATGCTAACTGAAGTACAGGTGAAAAAAATAGTGGATATCAAAATTGCATGACAATGTCAATTTGAAAGAGATTCCGGCAAAAAAAAAATCCTATATTTTATAAAAAGAAGGTGTTTTTCATGAATTGAAGTTGTCTATGCTCTAACCTGTGTGTGACGTCACAGCGGGTAACGCCCATGCATTGAAAACCATGGATCTATGCCACAGGACTGCCTTTTCTCTCTTCTCTCCACTGATGCCCAACACAATACTGCCCTCTACAGGTGACAATTGCTCACTACACATAAATTGCCGTTTGAGAGTGAAAAAGTGTCCGAGGTGGGATTTGAACCTGAGTATCTGGATTGACAGTCCATCGACACAACCACTGGACTATCTCAGTGACAGCGAAGAGTTATAATCTAGTATTTATCTCACACTCGCTGTACACGGCCTTGTCATCTTGAATATCCGCGAAAAAAGAACAAATACCAAATTGTAAACAAATTACAGCGTTGAAACGTACCCACTCTGACGTCACCAAGGGCTGTGAAGTTTTTTCGTTTCTAAGGGCGTTGCTATGGGGTTATTTCGATTTGGGGGGATCAGACAAAAAAAACAACAACTGATTTTGAAACCTTTAGTAGTTCTCTTCTGATATAAAATGGTATTAAAACTGTATTTCTAAATAAATCAAACCCGGCATAAGGTCTTTAAACGCTTGGAAGGATTGTTGAAGGACTTGGGCCTCACGGTGGAACCTCGTACTGACGTGGTCAACTCCGGATAACGGTGAACGGAGGGTCCAGTTCCAGTATAATTTGGACATATTGGCTTTAGTTTACACTGCCTTTCATTGATCAGCTAAAGTGTTTATACACATTTCCCACAAGGGCATGTGTTGTTTTGTCTCCAATGTTTGCACCTGCGCTATCTTTGTCCTTCACATTCCACCAGCACTGCTACCGGCTACTCAAGGCTACTCAAGGCTACTCAAGGCTACTCAAGGCTACTCAAGGCTACTCAAGGCTACTCAAGGCTACTCAAGGCTACTCAAGGCTACTCAAGGCTACTCAAGGCTACTCAAGGCTACTCAAGGCTACTCAAGGCTACTCAAGGCTACTCAAGGCTACTCAAGGCTACTCAAGGCCGACACTGGACTCTTTAACTCAGACTCATAACCAGAACACCAGTCACAGTCCCCCCCTTCTACATGTCTGCCTCCCTCTCTTCAGTCTATGGTGGTCTTCCTCCACCTCCCCCACCCACACCCACCCTCCACCTCCCCCTCCCACACCCCCCCCCTCCCACACCCCCCTCCACCCACACCCACCCCCACCCACACCCACCCTCCACCTCCCCACACCCCACCCTCCACCCACACCCACCTCCACCCACACCCACCCTCCACCTCCCCACCCACACCCACCCTCCACCCACACCCACCCTCCACCTCCCCCACCCACCCTCCACCTCCCCCACCCACAGGGTCAGTTAGCAGATGATGCTAACTGAAGCACAGATGATGCTAACTGAAGTACAGATGATGCTAACTGAAGTTAGCAGATGATGCTAACTGAAGTACAGATGATGCTAACTGAAGTTAGCAGATGATGCTAACTGAAGTACAGATGATGCTAACTGAAGTACAGATGATGCTAACTGAAGTACAGATGATGCTAACTGAAGTTAGCAGATGATGCTAACTGAAGTACAGATGATGCTAACTGAAGTTAGCAGATGATGCTAACTGAAGTACAGATGATGCTAACTGAAGTACAGATGATGCTAACTGAAGTTAGCAGATGATGCTAACTGAAGTTAGCAGATGATGCTAACTGAAGTACAGATGATGCTAACTGAAGTTAGCAGATGATGCTAACTGAAGTACAGATGATGCTAACTGAAGTACAGATGATGCTAACTGAAGTACAGATGATGCTAACTGAAGTTAGCAGATGATGCTAACTGAAGTTAGCAGGTGATGCTAACTGAAGTACAGATGATGCTAACTGAAGTTAGCAGATGATGCTAACTGAAGTACAGATGATGCTAACTGAAGTACAGATGATGCTAACTGAAGTACAGATGATGCTAACTGAAGTTAGCAGATGATGCTAACTGAAGTACAGATGATGCTAACTGAAGTTAGCAGATGATGCTAACTGAAGCACAGATGATGCTAACTGAAGTTAGCAGATGATGCTAACTAAAGCACAGGTGATGCTAACTGAAGTTAGCAGATGATGCTAACTAAAGCACAGGTGATGCTAACTGAAGCACAGATGATGCTAACTGAAGCACAGATGATGCTAACTGAAGCACAGATGATGCTAACTGAAGTACAGATGATGCTAACTGAAGTACAGGTGATGCTAACTGAAGTACAGATGATGCTAACTGAAGTACAGGTGATGCTAACTGAAGTACAGATGATGCTAACTGAAGTACAGGTGATGCTAACTGAAGTACAGATGATGCTAACTGAAGTTAGCAGGTGATGCTAACTAAAGCACAGTACCTGGAGTTGGGTTTGAGGTTCTCCAGGACCAGGTGAGTTCCACTCGAGGAGAGCGTGGACCATCTGTTGTTCAACACGTCATCGTAGGAGGCAGAGTGCACCAAGAACCCTGCAGAGGAACCATGTGTCAGTCATACACCATGAACCCTGCAGAGGAACCATGTGTCAGTCATACACCATGAACCCTGCAGAGGAACCATATGTCAGTCATACACCAAGAACCCTGTAGAGGAACCATGTGTCAGTCATATACCAAGAACCCCGCAGAGGAACCATGTGTCAGTCATACACCATGAACCCTGCAGAGGAACCATGTGTCAGTCATACACCATGAACCCTGCAGAGGAACCATGTGTCAGTCATACACCATGAACCCTGCAGAGGAACCATATGTCAGTCATACACCAAGAACCCTGTAGAGGAACCATGTGTCAGTCATATACCAAGAACCCCGCAGAGGAACCATGTGTCAGTCATATACCAAGAACCCCGCAGAGGAACCATGTGTCAGTCATATACCAAGAACCCCGCAGAGGAACCATGTGTCAGTCATATACCAAGAACCCTGCAGAGGAACCATGTGTCAGTCATACACCAAGAACCCTGCAGAGGAACCATGTGTCAGTCATACACCATGAACCCTGCAGAGGAACCATGTGTCAGTCATACACCATGAACCCTGCAGAGGAACCATATGTCAGTCATACACCAAGAACCCTGTAGAGGAACCATGTGTCAGTCATATACCAAGAACCCCGCAGAGGAACCATGTGTCAGTCATATACCAAGAACCCCGCAGAGGAACCATGTGTCAGTCATATACCAAGAACCCCGCAGAGGAACCATGTGTCAGTCATATACCAAGAACCCTGCAGAGGAACCATGTGTCAGTCATACACCAAGAACCCTGCAGAGGAACCATGTGTCAGTCATACACCATGAACCCTGCAGAGGAACCATGTGTCAGTCATACACCATGAACCCTGCAGAGGAACCATATGTCAGTCATACACCAAGAACCCTGTAGAGGAACCATGTGTCAGTTCATATACCAAGAACCCCGCAGAGGAACCATGTGTCAGTCATATACCAAGAACCCCGCAGAGGAACCATGTGTCAGTCATATACCAAGAACCCCGCAGAGGAACCATGTGTCAGTCATATACCAAGAACCCTGCAGAGGAACCATGTGTCAGTCATACACCATGAACCCTGCAGAGGAACCATGTGTCAGTCATACACCATGAACCCCGCAGAGGAACCATGTGTCAGTCATACACCAAGAACCCTGCAGAGGAACCATGTGTCAGTCATACACCAAGAACCCTGCAGAGGAACCATGTGTCAGTCATACACCATGAACCCTGCAGAGGAACCATGTGTCAGTCATACACCATGAACCCTGCAGAGGAACCATGTGTCAGTCATACACCAAGAACCCTGCAGAGGAACCATGTGTCAGTCATATACCATGAACCCCGCAGAGGAACCATGTGTCAGTCATATACCAAGAACCCCGCAGAGGAACCATGTGTCAGTCATATACCAAGAACCCTGCAGAGGAACCATGTGTCAGTCATACACCAAGAACCCTGCAGAGGAACCATGTGTCAGTCATACACCATGAACCCCGCAGAGGAACCATGTGTCAGTCATACACCATGAACCCCGCAGAGGAACCATGTGACAGTCATACACCAAGAACCCTGTAGAGGAACCATGTGTCAGTCATACACCAAGAACCCTGTAGAGGAACCATGTGTCAGTCATACACCAAGAACCCTGCAGAGGAACCATGTGTCAGTCATACACCATGAACCCCGCAGAGGAACCATGTGACAGTCATACACCATGAACCCCACAGAGGAACCATGTGTCAGTCATACACCAAGAACCCTGTAGAGGAACCATGTGTCAGTCATACTCTCTAGCTGAGACCATGTGGTCCTTGTCCCTGTGCTCTGTAGCTGAGACCATGTGGTCCCTGTCCCTGTGCTCTGTAGCTGAGACCATGTGGTCCTGTCCCTGTGCTCTGTAGCTGAGACCATGTGGTCCTTGTCCCTGTGCTCTGTAGCTGAGACCATGTGGTCCCTGTCCCTGTGCTCTGTAGCTGAGACCATGTGGTCCTTGTCCCTGTGCTCTGTAGCTGAGACCATGTGGTCCTTGTCCCTGTGCTCTGTAGCTGAGACCATGTGGTCCTTGTCCCTGTGCTCTGTAGCTGAGACCATGTGGTCCTTGTCCCTGTGCTCTGTAGCTGAGACCATGTGGTCCTTGTCCCTGTGCTCTGTAGCTGAGACCATGTGGTCCTTGTCCCTGTGCTCTGTAGCTGAGACCATGTGGTCCCTGTGCTCTGTAGCTGAGACCATGTGGTCCTTGTCCCTGTGCTCTGTAGCTGAGACCATGTGGTCCCTGTGCTCTGTAGCTGAGACCATGTGGTCCTTGTCCCTGTGCTCTGTAGCTGAGACCATGTGGTCCTGTGCTCTGTAGCTGAGACCATGTGGTCCTCTGTGCTCTGTAGCTGAGACCATGTGGTCCCTGTCCCTGTGCCTCTGTAGCTGAGACCATGTGGTCCTTGTCCCTGCTGCTCTGTGCTGAGCCATGTGGTCCTTGTCCCTGTGCTCTGTAGCTGAGACCATGTGGTCCTTGTCCCTGTGCTCTGTAGCTGAGACCATGTGGTCCTTGTCCCTGTGCTCTGTAGCTGAGACAGTGCTGTCCGTGCTCTGTAGCTGAGACCATGTGGTCCTTGTCCCTGTGCTCTGTAGCTGAGACCATGTGGTCCTTGTCCCTGTGCTCTGTAGCTGAGACCATGTGGTCCTTGTCCCTGTGCTCTGTAGCTGAGACCATGTGGTCCTTGTGCTCTGTAGCTGGACCATGTGCTCCCTGTAGTAGCTGAGACCATGTGGTCCTTGTCCCTGTGCTCTGTAGCTGAGACCATGTGGTCCTTGTCCCTGTGCTCTGTAGCTGAGACCATGTGGTCCTTGTCCCTGTGCTCTGTAGCTGTAGACCATGTGGTCCTTGTCCTGTGCTCTGTAGCTGAGACCATGTGGTCCTTGTCCCTGTGCTCTGTAGCTGAGACCATGTGGTCCTTGTCCTGTGCTCTGTAGCTGAGACCATGTGGTCCTTGTCCCTGTGCTCTGTAGCTGAGACCATGTGGTCCTTGTCCCTGTGCTCTGTAGCTGAGACCATGTGGTCCTTGTCCTGTGCTCTGTAGCTGAGACATGTGGTCCTCTGTGCTCTGTAGCTGAGACCATGTGGTCCTTGTCCCTGTGCTCTGTAGCTGAGACCATGTGGTCCTGTGCTCTGTAGCTGAGACCATGTGGTCCCTGTGCTCTGTAGCTGAGACCATGTGGTCCTTGTCCTGTGCCTGTGTGAGCTGAGACCATGTGGTCCTTGTCCCTGTGCTCTGTAGCTGAGACCATGTGGTCCTTGTCCCTGTGCTCTGTAGCTGAGACCATGTGGTCCTTGTCCCTGTGCTCTGTAGCTGAGACCATGTGGTCCTTGTCCCTGTGCTCTGTAGCTGAGACCATGTGGTCCTTGTCCCTGTGCTCTGTATTCAGATTCTGTTTTTACACAAAGCACAAACAAAGTGATACTTTAAATGTGAAAACAAACCAGATTTATTTTTCTCAAGTTCAATTGTTAATAATGGACAGAAACTGTCTGTCTGTGTCTGTGTGTCTGTGTGTGTGTCTGTGTGTGTCTGTGTGTGTCTGTGTGTGTGTGTCTGTGTGTCTGTCTGTGTCTGTGTGTGTGTGTGTGTGTGTGTGTGTCTGTGTGTGTGTGTCTGTGTGTCTGTCTGTGTCTGTGTGTGTGTGTGTGTGTGTGTGTGTGTGTGTGTGTGTGTGTGTGTGTGTCTGTGTGTGTCTGTGTGTGTGTGTGTGTGTGTCTGTCTGTGTCTGTGTGTGTGTGTGTGTGTGTGTGTGTGTGTCTGTGTGTGTGTGTGTGTGTGTGTGTGTGTGTGTCTGTGTGTGTGTGTGTGTGTGTGTGTGTGTGTGTGTGTGTGTGTGTGTGTGTGTGTGTGTGTGTGTGTGTGTGTGTGTGTGTGTGTGTGTGTGTGTGTGTGTGTGTGTGTGTGTGTGTGTGTGTGTGTCTGTGTGTGTGTCTGTGTGCGTGTGTCTGTGTGTGTGTGTGTGTGTGTGTGTGTGTGTGTGTGTGTGTGTGTGTGTGTGTGTGTGTGTGTGTGTGTGTGTGTGTGTGTGTGTGTGTGTGTGTGTGTGTGTGTGTGTGTGTGTGTGTGTGTGTGTGTGTGTCTGTGTGTGTGCTGTGTGTGTGTGTGTGTCTGTGTCTGTGTGTGTGTGTGTGTGTCTGTGTGTGTGTGTGTGTGTGTGTGTGTGTGTGTGTGTGTGTGTGTGTGTGTTGTGTGTGTGTGTGTGTGTGTGTGTGTGTGTGTGTGTGTGTGTGTGTGTGTGTGTGTGTCTGTGTGTGTGTGTCTGTGTGTGTGTGTCTGTGTCTGTGTGTGTGTGTGTGTCTGTGTGTGTGTGTCTGTGTCTGTGTGTGTGTGTGTCTGTGTGTGTGTGTCTGTGTGTGTGTGTGTGTGTGTGTGTGTGTGTGTGTGTGTGTGTGTGTGTGTGTGTGTGTGTGTGTGTGTGTGTGTGTGTGTCTGTGTGTGTGTGTCTGTGTGTGTGTGTGTGTGTCTGTGTGTGTGTGTGTGTGTGTGTGTGTGTGTGTCTGTGTGTGTGTGTGTGTGTGTGTGTGTGTGTGTGTGTGTGTGTGTGTGTGTGTGTGTGTGTGTGTGTGTGTGTGTGTCTGTGTGTGTGTGTGTGTGTGTCTATGAGAGAGAGAGCATGAGGACTAGCAAGATGACAGCGTTTTGGACGGTGTTGGATTGGTCGGATACGCGGAAGTAGAAGGAGCGTTTCATGCTAACAACAACAAGCCGTGTTTTTCTTTTTTTCGTCTCGTGAGTTGTTTGAAAACAAAACCCAAAAACACAGTTGTGTGTGGGAAAACCACTATTAATCTCCAAGGAGATTGTGCATGATCACAATATGGCAGGGTCGGGAGGACCACTGCTGGAGTTTAGTGAGGATAGCATGGAAGAGGGTGAAATGTGTGGAAACAGAAAGAGAGGACATGAGTGAGCGAGTGGTGAAGCGGAAAGTGGACCAGGAAGGATTTAAAGTGTTAAGTTTAAGGAGGGTCATGATATTAAAACGGTAGGTCCTGTCGCTCTTAGCAGATATTTGCGTGAGAAAATAGGTGAAATTGCTAGAGCTAGAGTGCATTCGGATGGTGACTTAATGATAGTGTGTAAAGATGAGAGCCAGCAGTTGAAGGCTTTGAAGATAAAAAGTGTCTGTAAGAAAGAAGTCTTGGAGAGTAAGAAAAGAGTGGCAGCGGGAGAGACCTGTAGGGGTGTGATCTATGGTATCCCTGTAAACGAGGACTTGGGGAAACTAAAGGATAACATTCAGGGAGGACGCGTACTGAGTTTAAAGAGACTTAATGCATGGAGATCCGGAGAAAAGGTAGAGAGTCTGTCTGTAATGGTGGAGTTTCAAGGAGAAGTATTGCCCAAATATGTTACTATAGGATATTTAAATTTCAGTGTAAGGCTGTATGTGCCGCCGCCATTGCGGTGTTACAAGTGCCAGAAATATGGACATATAGCTGCTTACTGTAAAGGCACACAGACATGTGACGGTGTGCAGGAGGGCATGACTATGGAGCATGTGGAACTGGGGTTCCAGAAAAATGTACAAATTGTGGGGGTGCGCACAGTGTTGGGAACCGAGAGTGTGTCGCCAGGAAGAGGGCAATTGAAATCCAGCATATTAGGACTGCAGGGAAGATGTCCTATGCTGAGGCAGCCAGAAGAGTTCCGACTGGGCCAAATACAGCCAGAAAGTGCTGCGAAATATTTGGGTATTAAAGGTGTCAAGTGGGAGAATATTCATGAGCAACTTAAGAATCAAGATGAATCTGGGAAGCCAGTAGCTGGGTCACAGTCTTCACGGCAGCTCACGCCTGCGTCACAAGGGAAAAATTTAAAAAAAAAATAAAAAAAAAAATTAAACATTTATTTTTTACAGTGGAATGCTAGAAGCTTGATAGCAAATGGACAGGAGTTCAAGAGATTTATCTCTGAATTAGAGGTCAAGCCAGTGGTTATTTTCATTGTTGAAACGTGGCTGAAACCTCATTTGAGCTTTGTCTTAAATGGGTGTGTGCGTGAGCGTAGTGATAGAAATGATAGTAGTGGGATGTGCGACTTTTATCAAGAAAGGGGTTCCCTATAGAGTTTTAGGTAAGGGTGAACAACTAGAATATCTAACTGTTGAGATTTGGTGGGAAAAGGGTTGTCTAACGGTAGTACATTTTTATAACCCTTGTAAAAGACTTGAGATGGATGCGTTAGAGTCGATTGACTGTCAAGGAGGAAGGAATGTAATATGGCTTGGAGATTTTAATGCACATAGTGTCCTTTAGGGAGGGGAAAAAACGGACCACAATGGGTTGGTAATAGAAGAGCTCATGGATAGGAAAGAATTGGTGTGTGTGAATGATGGGTCACCTACTCGAATTGGGTTCAATGTGCAATCGGTATTGGATCTAACTTTAGTACCTCAGTCTCTTGCGGACCAAATAGTCTGGGAAGTATATGATGAATCAACAATGGGAAGTGACCACTATCCAATAATGAGTAGAATGGGCAGCATGAATGGCACGGTTAGAAAACTTTCCTTTGAGAGGTGGAATTTTAGTAAGGCGAATTGGGCAATGTTCACAGTTATAAGTGATAGGAACATGGGTCCAGCTGAGGTAATGGATGATGTGGATAAGTTCAATAAGAATGTGACAAAAGCTATAATAGACGCCGCAAAGGAATCAATTGGGTTGACAAAGGTAGGAAATGGGAAACGGAAAGCAGTTCCTTGGTGGACAGATGAGTGTACACAAGCAATTAACAGAAGAAATAAAGTATTTAAAGATTTTGTGAAGAGCTTAAGCTCCCAGATGTATATGGAGTATAAAAGGGAGCAGGCCAAGGTCAGGAAAATAATCAGGAGGACTAAAAAAGAGTACTGGAGAAAGTATTGTAATACAATTGGGAGGCAAACCTCTGTAAATGACGTCTGGAGGGTTGTTAAAAAAATGAGTGGAGTACGGCAATCTTGGAGCTATCCAGTCCTTAAGTGCAATGATACTGTGGCTGTGAAAGATGAAGAGAAGGCAGCACTAATGGTAGAAACTATAGCCAAGATTCATAGTGGGTTTAATTTGACTGAAGCGGAAAGGAATCGAAGAAAGGAAACAAAGCAACAACACCAGTGTTTGTTAGAGTGCGTAGAGGATGGTGATGACTGCTTGAATGCTAGCTTTTCAATAAACAAACTCAAAAAAGCTATAAATAAGGCTAAGGTCACAGCTACAGGGAAAGATCAGGTAAGCTATGCAATGTTAAAACATCTTGGTAAGAATGGTATGAATGTGATGCTTGAGCTGTTTAGCAAGGTGTGGGAACAAGGGGAAAGTCCAAAAGACTGGAAGATGGCTGTAATTATTCCTGTCAGAAAGCCAGGGAAAGATCCAACTATGGCCTCAAACTATAGACCAATTGCTTTGTCATCCCACCTGGGCAAGGTAATGGAGAGGATGATTGTGGAACGGCTTACTTTTTATGTTGAATCACGAAATTTGATGTCACCATTTCAAAGTGGATTCAGGAAGGGAAGGTCGACTATGGACCCTGTTATTAAGTTGGAAAGTGATATTCGGAAGGCTCAGGCGTGTAAAGAAATAGTTGCAGCTGTATTTTTTGATGTTGAAAAGGCATATGATATGCTTTGGAAAGATGGAGTTCTAATCAAAATAAGGAAAATGGGAATAAAAGGGAGAGTATATAACTGGATCAAAGACTTTTTGAATAATAGGCAAATTCAGGTTAGAATAAATAATTGCTACTCTGAGTGTGTCATGGTTGATAATGGTGTGCCCCAAGGAAGTGTTATTTCACCAATTTTATTTTCTATTATGATAAATGATATATATCAAACAATTGACAGGAGTATAGGGAAATCAATATTTGCAGATGATGGTGCTCTCTGGAAGAGGGGAAAAAACATTGGGTTCACTGTTAAGAGTCTTCAAAAAGCAATTGATGCAGTTGAAGAATGGGCAGGGAAATGGGGATTCCGGTTCTCTGGTGAGAAAACAAAAGTGGTGTTTTTCTCCGCTAAGAAGATCGATGAGAAATTCAAATTTTACATGTTTGGTAGAGATCTGGAAAGAGTTAGTTGTATGAGGTTTTTAGGGTTACATTTTGATGCTAAACTCACTTGGCGTAACCATATTGAAAAGGTAATAGGCAAGTGTAAGAAAGTTATCAATGTAATTAGATGTTTGTGCTGTAAGGAATGGGGAGCAGATTTAGTTTCAATGAAGAGATTATTTGTTGGTTTAATTAGATCTATTGTTGATTATGGATGTCTGGCTTATGGATCAGCTGCTAAAACTGAACTGAAGAAGATTGACGTTGTCCAGGGGACAGCCCTAAGACTCTGCTCAGGGGCCATGAGAACCTCCCCGATGCCAGCGCTTCAGGTTGAAGTCGGTGAGATGCCATTTGAACTGAGACGTTTACAATTATCACTGTCATATTATATTCACTTAAAGACACATATGGAAGATCATCCAACCAAAAGTGTCCTCGTCCAAACGTGGGAGCAAGCAAAATGTAAAAGAGAGTCGTTCAGTACAAGTATACACAAAAAGGCAAAGCAAGCTGCAATAGACAACCTGGAACTAAGCTCATCAGTGATTTATCCACCGCATCACCCATGGGTGCTGCCAGTTCCATATGCAGACACGTCCTTGCACGACAAGTTGAGAAGCTTCCAGGGAGATAGTGGACAGTTGGCTATGATGTATGTGGATAGCCACTATGGATATGTGCATGTTACTGATGGATCAAAACAACCAGATACAGGGAGAGTAGCAATAGCATATGTGGTTCCAGAGTTTGACATAAAGTTTTCTGCAAGAGCTTCAGATCAATATCAGTCTATACAGCAGAGTTGATCGCTATTGTTATGGCACTACAATGGGTAGAACAAATTAGACCGCTAAGAGTTGTAATATGCTCTGATTCATTGTCAGCATTAGAGAATTTTAAATCTGGTAATGTAAGTGAAAGATATGACATAGTGTGTGAGATATTAACTTTGCTGCATAATATTGAGACTGGGGGAACACATGTTACATTTGTTTGGGTTCCAGCTCATGTAGGTCTGATGGGAAATGAGCTGGCAGACAAATGTGCTAAACAAGCCTTGAAAGCAACAGCTGTATCTGTAAAGTGTGGCATGTCGAAATCAGAGGCAAAGTCAATCATAGTAAAGCATGTCAAAGGATTGTGGCAAGAGAAATGGGAGAGAGAAAACAGAGGTAGGGGTCTTTATAAGACAACTCCTATGGTTGGTCAGGGCCGTCGGGTCATGAGATGTAGAAGGGAAGAAACAATTTTAACGAGAATGAGAATAGGGCACACTGGTCTTAATACCACATTGCATCTAATAGGGAAGCATCCGTCAGGAAACTGCGATGACTGTAAGTGTCAGAGACAGTGGAACATATTTTAATCAAATGCAGAAAGTTTAAAAGAGACAGGATTTTACTTAAAAGGAAAATAGAGGATTGTGGGGAAAAGTTTACCCTAAAAGACATATTATCTAAAGAATCAGACCATAGAGTGATAACATATTTGTTTGATTTTTTAAAACACACTGGACTCGTTAGAAGAATTTAAAATATGCATGCATAAGTTATCTTTTTTGTTTTAGGAACTGTAGCTTGCAAGATACGAAACAGATTCGGAAGTTGTAAGCCATAGAGGTGACACATGCACAATCTATCTGGTGGGTGGCGGTATTGCGCTGCACTAGTTCGCAACCGCCGTTAAGCAAACAAAGAAGAAGAAGAAGAAGAAGACTAGCAAGATGGCGCCGTGTCAGGGCGCCGCAGTGAACGCTCTGGTGCGCACAATCTGTGTTTTGTTGTTTTTCGTCTGGGATTCACTTGCCACAGTGAAATATGATCGGCAAACACTTCTGCACATTCGGGACCACGCGGGTGTCGGGTCACTCGTTTTACCTGAACTGAGGTGCACAAACTTCCTCGAGTGTCCCACTCGAGAGGCTGGTGGAGCACGGCAGGCGGGCCGCGGCGGTGGCCGCCAACAGAGCGAGGGGACTGGGCGTCTCCGGCGTTCTCTCCGCGGTGTGGAGCTGGGCACCTCAAGTCGGCGAAGGAGGCGCAGACACCGGGGAAGGCGAGGCGGTCTGCTCGTTCGTAGCCGCTCCTCCAGGACTCCTTTGCCCTCCATCTACCTGGCCAACGTCCAGTCTCTGCCCAACAAGACGGACGAGCTCCTGTGTCGGGTCCAGAGCCAGCGCGAGGCCCGGGACTGTGTTCTGTCTCAGCGAGACGTGGCTCCACTCGAACGTCCCGGACTCTGCTGTTCAGCCCCCGGGATTCACCGCTCACCGCTCGGACAGAGTGAAGGAGACCACGGGCAAGGCCAGAGGCGGAGGTGTGTGCTTTTTAATTAATCAGCGCTGGTGCCCGGACACTCGAGTCGTGAACCAAACATGTACTGCCAATCTGGAATGCCTGGTCTTGAGCTGCCGCCCTTTTTATCTTCCCTGTGAGTTTTCAGTGATATTTTTATGTGCTGTTTACATTCACCCACGAGCGGATTACAAAGTAGCCCTACAGGATCTGAGCGAGATCCTTCACAAACATGAGTCTGCTCATCCTAACGCAGTCATCATTGTTGCTGGGATTTCAATAAATGTCATTTAAAGACTGTACTCCTGAACTTTTACCAACATGTGACTCAAGCTACAAGAGGAGCACATGTTCTGGATCACTGCTACAGTAACGTGAAGGGAGCTTACAGGTCCAGTCTCAGACCTCCTTTTGGAAAGTCTGACCACTCCTCTGTTCTCCTTCTTCCTTCGTATACTCAGAGGAGCAGGGAACATAAACCAACCTCTCGCACTGTGCAGTGTTGGTCCGAGGAGGCTAGCATGAAGCTACAAGGTTGTTTTGATGCTACGGACTGGTCTGTGTTTCAGTCAGAGGACGTCAATGAATTCTGTGACGCTGTGTCTGGATACATACGCTTCTGTATTGACGGCTGTGTCCCACAGAAGGTCATTAAAGAACATTTTAGTCAAAACCCTTGGATGAACGCGGAAGTGAAACTGAAACTTCATGAGCGTGCGTTGGCGTTTCAATCAAATGATACAGTTGCTTATAAGCTATCCTGTTACTCATTGAAACGTTCTATTAAATCTGCAAAGCGCAGTTACGGGGACAGGTTAAAGAGTTATTTTGAGGAAGATGACCCTCGGCGCATGTGGAGCGGTATTAAAGCCATCATATCGTGGAAACCTAGCGCTGGGAAAACTGCATCTGTCGGCCAAGCTCTGCCAAACGAGCTGAACACGTTCTACTGTCGCTTTGAATCCGCTGATGCCTGTCCTACTGTATTCCCTGAGTGTTTCAATCAAGGTACCTTCACCGTGACTCAGGAGGAAGTCAGGCGTGTCTTGTCCAGGACCACAGTCCGGAAAGCCCCAGGCCCGGACGGCATCCCTCCTCGTGTCCTGAAACTGTGCTCTGAGCAACTTGCTCCTGTGCTAACAGACATTTTCAACCTGTCGCTAAGGAACTGTACTGTGCCGAACTGCTTTAAAGAGTCGACCATCATTCCAGTTCCTAAGAAAACTCCTGTGACATGCCTGAATGACTACCGTCCTGTGGCCCTCACGTCTGTTCTTATGAAAACTTTTGAGCGGCTTGTGCTGGACTTCATTAAGAGCCAGAACCCTGTGAGTGTTGACCCGCTCCAGTTTGTTACAGACAGAACAGGAGTGTGGAGGATGCATCTCCTTTGCTCTGAACTCTGTCTACAGTCACTTGGACACTAGTCAATCTGTGGCCAGAATGCTTTTCATCGATTATAGCTCTGCTTTTAACTGCCTTGTCCCAGGTTAACTGCCTTGTCCCAGGTAAACTGATTGAAAAGCTCATGTCTCTGGGTTTAAGTGTTGCCAAGTGTAAATGGATTTTTAGCTTTTTAACTGACAGATCTCAGAGAGTGTTTTTCTGATGTTGTTTCTGTGAGCACTGGTTCTCCTCAGGGATGTATTTTGAGTCCTTTGCTTTTTACTTTGTACACTCACGATTGTGTGTCCTCCTCTGACTCAAACTTGATCATTAAATATGCTGATGACACCACCATCATCGGTCTCATCAGTGACACTGATGAATCGTCTTATAGAGCAGAGATACAAAATGTGGTTCAGTGGAGTCAAACTAACAACCTCCAGTTGAACGCATCCAAAACATGTGAACTGGTCACGACTTCAGTCGCAATAGTTCTCATTTGCCTGTCGTAATCGATAACTCCCAGGTGCAGATCGTAGAGGAGCAAGTTTCTGGGTTTAACTCTGTCTAACCTGAAATGGGTTAAAAACACTGACCGAGTCGTTAAGAAAGCTCGTCAGCGTCTCTACTTTCTGCGTAAACTTAGAGAATTTACCACTAACTCTAAGATTGTGCTTAACTTTTATGGCTGCACCATTGAGAGTTTACTTGTTGGTTCTGTGTCTGTGTGGTTTGGAAACATCACAGATAAAGAAAAGAGAGCTTTAAACAAGGTGCTCCGCTCTGCAAAGAGGACCGTGGGCTGTGAACTTCCTGTTCTGGAGGTTCTTTATAAATCCAGACTTTTAAACCAAGCTCTTAGGATTGTTAATGAATCTTCTGGCCACCCTGGGAAAGCCATGTTCCAGCTTCTTCCCTCTGGCAGAAGATATCGCTCTCTGAGATGCAGGACATCTCGTTACGCTAACAGTTTTTATCCACAGGCTGTTATCAGTGTGAACAGAGCACTTTAATGATTTGCACTTGTTTTGAAACTGTTTTAGTCGATCGATTTCACAGTGACTTTTGTTTACTGTTTTATTTGTTTTATTTTTGTCTTTTAATGTTGTTTTATGTCTGTATTTGTCTGTGCACACTGGAGACTTTTGCTAATGTATTCCAATGTGGTTTTACTGCAAATGGCAAATAATCTGAATCTGAATCTGAATTGAGTGTGTGTGTGTGTGTGTGTCTGTGAGTGTGTGTGTGTGTGTGTGTGTGTGTGTGTGTATGTATGTGTATGTGTGTGTGTGTCTGTGTGTGTGTGTGCGTGTGTTTGTGTGTGTCTGTGTGTGTGTGTGTCTGTGTTTTAGTGTCTGTGTGTGTGTGTGTGTGTGTGTGTGTGTGTGTGTGTGTGTGTGTGTGTGCGTGTGTGTGTGTGTGTCTGTGTGTGTGTGTGTGTGTGCACTTGTTTTCAACTCCTGGTGGGTTCCATAACCTGAGATTCCACTCACGTCATGGGGACTGGTTTTACGTGGTGGGGCCCGAACACCGGACCCCACTGGTCCAAGCTTAATAATCAATGGGTAATGCTTTTCTAACGGTCCTTATGCAGTCTCTGTAAAAATATGGAAAGGACCCCTGGAGGTTTACTTTCCTGAAAAAAGTGTGTTATGTGTCGGAACCCTGGTGGTGGGTTGCGGGATATCAAGGAGGGGCACACTGGGGCCATTTCAGTCCAGCAGGCTGGAGCCAATCATGGAGCAGCACAACAGAGGCTGGAGCCAATCATGGAGCAGCACAACAGAGGCTGGAGCCAATCATGGAGCAGCACAACAGAGGAAATCAGGTGTCAGGCTAGAAAAAGGTGCAAGTGTGTGGTTCATTAGGCTGCAGCCAATCACAGAGCAGCACACTGAAGCGCACGCTTACAAACCACTGGTAAGTGCTGACTACAAGTCATGACTTCAAATTGTTATATAGAATGATTACAAATTATTTGTTGTTTGTGCAGCTTAGTCAAGAGTCCCTAATTGATGAAGTCGACTCAGATTCTGACGATTTAACTGTCAAGAAGAAACCTGTAAAAAAGTATGGAAAAAGAAAAATCAAAAACACTTTTCTTCAAGACTCGGAAAGTGACGAACCAAAGGCAAATAAGATTGTTATCATGCAGCTGCAAAAGAAGAAAAATGGGGGGCGAGTTTACAGCAAGAGACACTTCTGCCTCTACTGTTCAATGTCCTGCCACAAAATGTCCCGTTATTTGACTAGAAAACATGGAAATGAAAGTGACGTAGCCAGAGCATTGGCTCTACCTGTGAAATCTAAAGCACGTAAACTTCAGTTTGATTTGATCAGGAATAGTGGAAACCGTGAGCACAATTTTGAGGTTTTAAAGGCCGGCATTGGAACTTTAGTCCCAGCTAAACAGCCAAATTCCCCAGTTAAATCCAGTGAGTTTTTGCACTGTATAGACTGTGGGGCATTGCTTAAGCGAAAGTCGCTGTGGAGGCATGTGGCCAGGTGCCGGCTTTCACAGAAAGATGCCCAGGCTAAACCAGGTAGAAGTAGGGTCCAGTCCCTCTGCTCCCTAGCCCAGCCTGTACCGGAGGGCATCAGCAAAAAGCTGTGCTCTTTAATTTCGGCAATGCATCAGGATGAGGTCACGGGTGTTGTCAAAGCAGAAAAGGGGATTCTGAGACTCGGAGAGCACCTGTACTTAAAACACGGGCATGATAAGACTAAGCATGATTACATTAGGCAGAAATGAGAGAAGTCGGTAGGTTAATTAACGAAGCAAAAACCGCAGGGAAACTGAAAAAAATTAAGGATTTCTTTATTCCTTCCAACTTTAACCATGTGATTGATGCAGTCAGGTCTGTGGCTGGATATGATGAGGAAACAAATCAATACAAGACTCCATCCTTGGCCCTCAAACTCGGCCATAGCCTCAGAAAGCTAGCAGATATTCTTGAATGTGGACTCAAAAATGGAGCATTGTGTTGATGAACTATTTATTAAAAACCTCCAACGAAGCCGGCTGCTTTTTGAGAAGAGGTGGGACGTCTGTGTTTCTTCTGCTGCCCTACAGACCCTCCGGCAAGCCAAGTGGAACACTCCGGACCTGCTCCCTCTGACTGAGGACGTTAGAGCCATGCATGCACATATTGAGGTATGTCGACCTGAATATGTGCAAACCCTAATAAGTGAGCCAACGTCTAAGCATTGGTCTAAACTGGCAGTTTTGACTCTTTGTGAGGTCATTATTTTCAATCGAAGAAGGGAAGGTGAGGTTTCAAAGATGCCACTGACAGCCTTTACCTTAAGAAGTAAGACTGGGATCCATTCTGACATTGCTCTGGGACTGTCCCAACTTGAGAAAAAGCTGTGTCAGCATTTTCAACGCATTGAAATTAAAGGGAAAAGAAGTCGGAAAGTGCCGGTTCTTTTGACTCCTGAAATGATTGCTTCGATGGAGGTGCTGGTGGAGAACAGAAGGGCCTGTTCCATCTCTGACCATAACCCATACTTCTTTTCCCGCCCGGGCGCAGACACCCACATCAGGGGATCAGACTCCCTACGCCAGGTAGCCAAAGAATGTGGTGCGGTGCATCCAGAGATGCTATCCTCAACCAAACTTAGAAAGCACATAGCTACTATGTCTACAGTTCTCAATATGAAAGAGAATGAGATGGACATACTTGCCAACTTCCTCGGCCATGACATTCGCATCCACAGGCAATATTACAGACTACCAGAGGGGGCGCTGGAGCTGGCCAAAATCAGCAAAGTGTTGATGGCCATGGAGCAGGGAAGAGTGACGGAATTCAAAGGAAAGAGCCTCGACCAGATACAAATTGAGCCTGAAGGTAATTCTTGATATTATTAAAATATGTATGATTTTTTTTCCCCTAAAGGCCACTTGTATTTTTATTTTCTGTGCGACAGGGAGAGCAGTAGAGATCCTCTCACAAACGGACGGGCTAAAAGAAACTTCAAGCGGAGAACCTTCAACCATTCATCCAGATGCACCCCATGGTAGTGGCAGTGCCCCTTCTGGTAAGTGTACCAGGTGGGGGATTACAGCCAGGCTGCTTGGTCCTCACCCTGGGAGTGTATATTGCTAATATATTTTTATTTCTCTCCCTAGAACGTTAGAGAAAGCCATGGTCTGCATCTGAGGTGAAGGCTGTGGAGAAGACCATGACACCTTTCATACAGACTGGAAAGGTCCCTGGGAAGTCTCACTGCCTGGCCTGCATTAATGCCTCACCAGATGACCTTAGACATCGGACATGGAGTGGCATTAAATTCTATGTCAAAAATAGAATCACTGCAATTCGAAAACAAAATCTAAAATAAAATTCCTTTAAAATAGTTGTTTGGTTTCTATTGACTGTTTTGTATTACTTAAAGTAGTCCCAGTAAAAAAAGATTATGTCTATGGGTCCCATTCTGAACGGCCCTGTCAAAGGGACCCACCAGGTAACAAAAACGTGTATGTGTGTGTGTGTGTGTGTGTGTGTGTGTGTGTGTGTGTGTGTGTGTGTGTGTGTGTGTGTGTGTGTGTGTGTGTGTGTGTGTGTGTGTGTGTGTGTGTGTGTGTGTGTGTGTGTGTGTGTGTGTGTGTGTGTGTGTGTGTGTGTGTGTGTGTGTGTGTGTGTGTGTGTGTGTGTGTGTGTGTGTGTGTGTGTGTGTGTGTGAGTGTGTGTGTGTGTCTGTATGAGCGTGTGTGTGTGTCTCTGTGTGAGCGTGTGTGTGTGTCTGTGTGAGTGTGTGTGTGTCTGTGTCTGTGTGAGTGTGTCTGTGTGAGTGTGTGTGTGTGTCTGTGTGAGCGTGTGTGTGTGTGTCTGTGTGAGTGTGTGTGTGTGTCTGTGTGAGTGTGTGTGTGTGTCTGTGTGAGTGTGTGTGTGTGAGTGTGTGTGTGTTTGTGCGTGTGTGCGTGTGTGCATGTGTGTGTTTGTACGTGTGCGTGTGTGTGTGTGTGTGTGTATTCTTGATTGTGAGTGCGTGTGTGTGTTTGTGTGAGTGCGTGTGTGTGTGTGTGTATTCTTGATTGTGAGTGCGTGTGTGTGTGTGTGTGTGTGTTTGTGTGAGTGCGTGTGTGTGTGTGTGTGTGTGTATTCTTGATTGTGAGTGCGTGTGTGTGTGTTTGTGTGAATGTGTGTGTGTGTGTATTCTTGATTGTGAGTGCGTGTGTGTGTGTATTCTTGATTGTGAGTGTGTGTTGTCCGTATGGCTGTCATTGTTGGGCTAATGTGTTTCATGTTAGATCACTGTGAAGATGTGTGTTAGGACTAGGCCGATTTTATTCTTTCTGTTTAATGTGTTGCACTGTACGAAAAGGAGAGAGCATTAGCATTAGCATTAGCATTAGCATTAGCTGCATCTTTCATAATGTAACTATGTATGACTACATTGTCCCTGTCAAATCAATAAATAAAAATAAATAAAACGTCCGTTACACATGTATCAAGTCATTTAATTTTGTATTAATTATTAATATTTTTAAACTATTTTTTAAAATCAAGTGATTAACTGATGTTGTGTTAACGATGCTCATCTGTTCCAGACTGAGGACAGTTTATTTTCCATGTAACGGTCCAATCAGAGGCTGATTTGGTCGTTTAAAATGTCGGCAAAAATATATTTGTCAATCTTTCCTTTTGATTTTATCCACACTATCTCTTCAATGTGCCTGTGTTTGAAATCTTTCTTCCAATCTATGAAAGTAATTTTAGTTTTAGAGTTATAACC
>OZ035839.1:38310695-38385695 GCA_964034765.1 Knipowitschia caucasica | reverse complement strand
CCACGGGTTCTTTTCTGGACTCTCAAAGTCTCTTCACATCGTTATTCTCTCTCTCCAAACACACTGGTGATAAACTACTACTGTAGCCACAGCTGCCCTGGGGCACACTGACAGAAGCCCCTCCCACCACCACCAACCACTCACACACACACCAGACTCATTCTAATGTGGGGGAAGTGTCTTGCCTAAGGACACAACCACAGTTTGGCACTTTACAGCCGCAGCCGCCCCACTGTGGCACCTGCTGTTCAGAGGTCTCCCTTCACAGTACTAACCAGGCACTGTCCTGCTTAGCTTTAGAGGTCTGACATAATTTGGCTTTCGCCTGAAAGACTGAGCAGACATCTATAACTACATTTTCATTTTAATGTGAAGCTCTTTGTGATCCTGGTCTGTGAGGTGCTATACTAACACACTTTACTTACTTACATACACTAAAGTGCTAAAGTAGAACACACGCTAACACTAAAGTGCTAAAGTAGAACACATGCTAACACTAAAGTGCTAAAGTAGAACACACGCTAACACTAAAGTGCTAAAGCAGAACACTTGCTAACACTAAAGTGCTAAAGTAGAACACACGCTAACACTAAAGTGCTAAAGTAGAACACACGCTAACACTAAAGTGCTAAAGCAGAACACTTGCTAACACTAAAGTGCTAAAGTAGAACACACGCTAACACTAAAGTGCTAAAGTAGAAGACACGCTAACACTAAAGTGCTAAAGTAGAACACATGCTAACACTAAAGTGCTAAAGTAGAACACACGCTAACACTAAAGTGCTAAAGTAGAACACACGCTAACACTAAAGTGCTAAAGTAGAAGACACGCTAACACTAAAGTGCTAAAGTAGAACACACGCTAACACTAAAGTGCTAAAGTAGAAGACACGCTAACACTAAAGTGCTAAAGTAGAACACATGCTAACACTAAAGTGCTAAAGTAGAACACACGCTAACACTAAAGTGCTAAAGTAGAAGACACGCTAACACTAAAGTGCTAAAGTAGAACACATGCTAACACTAAAGTGCTAAAGTAGAAGACACGCTAACACTAAAGTGCTAAAGTAGAAGACACGCTAACACTAAAGTGCTAAAGTAGAAGACACACTAACACTAAAGTGCTAAAGTAGAACACATGCTAACACTAAAGTGCTAAAGTAGAACACTTGCTAACACTAAAGTGCTAAAGTAGAACACATGCTAACACTAAAGTGCTAAAGTAGAACACATGCTAACACTAAAGTGCTAAAGTAGAACACACGCTAACACTAAAGTGCTAAAGCAGAACACTTGCTAACACTAAAGTGCTAAAGTAGAACACATGCTAACACTAAAGTGCTAAAGTAGAACACATGCTAACACTAAAGTGCTAAAGTAGAACACATGCCAACACTAAAGTGCTAAAGCAGAACACACGCTAACACTAAAGTGCTAAAGTAGAAGACACGCTAACACTAAAGTGCTAAAGCAGAAGACACGCTAACACTAAAGTGCTAAAGTAGAAGACACGCTAACACTAAAGTGCTAAAGCAGAACACATGCTAACACTAAAGTGCTAAAGTAGAAGACACGCTAACACTAAAGTGCTAAAGTAGAACACACGCTAACACTAAAGTGCTAAAGCAGAAGACACGCTAACACTAAAGTGCTAAAGTACAAGACACGCTAACACTAAAGTGCTAAAGCAGAACACACGCTAACACTAAAGTGCTAAAGTAGAAGACACGCTAACACTAAAGTGCTAAAGTAGAAGACACGCTAACACTAAAGTGCTAAAGTAGAAGACACGCTAACACTAAAGTGCTAAAGTAGAAGACACGCTAACACTAAAGTGCTAAAGTAGAAGACACGCTAACACTAAAGTGCTAAAGCAGAAGACACGCTAACACTAAAGTGCTAAAGCAGAAGACACGCTAACACTAAAGTGCTAAAGTAGAAGACACGCTAACACTAAAGTGCTAAAGCAGAAGACACGCTAACACTAAAGTGCTAAAGCAGAACACACGCTAACACTAAAGTGCTAAAGCAGAACACACGCTAACACTAAAGTGCTAAAGTAGAAGACACGCTAACACTAAAGTGCTAAAGCAGATCACACACCAACACTAAAGTGCTAAAGCAGAACACACGCTAACACTAAATTGCTAAAGTAGAAGACACGCTAACACTAAAGTGCTAAAGTAGAAGACACGCTAACACTAAAGTGCTAAAGTAGAACACATGCTAACACTAAAGTGCTAAAGTAGAAGACACGCTAACACTAAAGTGCTAAAGTAGAACACATGCTAACACTAAAGTGCTAAAGTAGAACACATGCTAACACTAAAGTAGAACACATGCTAACACTAAAGTGCTAAAGTAGAACACATGCTAACACTAAAGTGCTAAAGTAGAACACATGCTAACACTAAAGTGCTAAAGCAGAACACACGCTAACACTAAAGTGCTAAAGTAGAACACACGCTAACACTAAAGTGCTAAAGTAGAACACATGCTAACACTAAAGTGCTAAAGCAGATCACACGCTAACACTAAAGTGCTAAAGTAGAACACACGCTAACACTAAAGTGCTAAAGCAAAACACTTGCTAACACTAAAGTGCTAAAGTAGAACACATGCTAACACTAAAGTGCTAAAGTAGAACACATGCTAACACTAAAGTGCTAAAGTAGAACCCATGCTAACACTAAAGTGCTAAAGTAGAACACATGCTAACACTAAAGTAGAACACATGCTAACACTAAAGTGCTAAAGTAGAACACATGCTAACACTAAAGTGCTAAAGTAGAACACATGCTAACACTAAAGTGCTAAAGTAGAACACATGCTAACACTAAAGTGCTAAAGTAGAACACATGCTAACACTAAAGTAGAACACATGCTAACACTAAAGTGCTAAAGTAGAACACATGCTAACACTAAAGTGCTAAAGTAGAACACATGCTAACACTAAAGTGCTAAAGTAGAACACATGATAACACTAAAGTGCTAAAGTAGAACACATGCTAACACTAAAGTGCTAAAGTAGAACACATGCTAACACTAAAGTGCTAAAGTAGAACACATGCTAACACTAAAGTGCTAAAGCAGAACACATGCTAACACTAAAGTGCTAAAGTAGAACACATGCTAACACTAAAGTGCTAAAGTAGAACACATGTTAACACTAAAGTGCTAAAGTAGAACACATGCTAACACTAAAGTGCTAAAGTAGAACACATGCTAACACTAAAGTGCTAAAGTAGAACACATGTTAACACTAAAGTGCTAAAGTAGAACCCATGCTAACACTAAAGTGCTAAAGTAGAACACATGCTAACACTAAAGTGCTAAAGTAGAACACATGCTAACACTAAAGTGCTAAAGTAGAACACATGCTAACACTAAAGTGCTAAAGTAGAACACATGCTAACACTAAAGTGCTAAAGTAGAACACATGCTAACACTAAAGTGCTAAAGTAGAACACACGCTAACACTAAAGTGCTAAAGCAGAACACACGCTAACACTAAAGTGCTAAAGCAGAACACATGCTAACACAAAAGTGCTAAAGCAGATCACACGCTAACACTAAAGTGCTAAAGTAGAACACACGCTAACACTAAAGTGCTAAAGCAGAACACTTGCTAACACTAAAGTGCTAAAGTAGAACACATGCTAACACTAAAGTGCTAAAGTAGAACACATGCTAACACTAAAGTGCTAAAGTAGAACACATGCTAACACTAAAGTGCTAAAGCAGAACACACGCTAACACTAAAGTGCTAAAGCAGAACACACGCTAACACTAAAGTGCTAAAGTAGAACACATGCTAACACTAAAGTGCTAAAGTAGAACACATGCTAACACTAAAGTGCTAAAGTAGAACACATGCTAACACTAAAGTGCTAAAGTAGAACACATGCTAACACTAAAGTGCTAAAGTAGAACACATGCTAACACTAAAGTGCTAAAGTAGAACACATGCTAACACTAAAGTGCTAAAGTAGAACACATGCTAACACTAAAGTACTAAAGTAGAACACATGCTAACACTAAAGTGCTAAAGTAGAACACATGCTAACACTAAAGTGCTAAAGTAGAACACTTGCTAACACTAAAGTGCTAAAGTAGAACACATGCTAACACTAAAGTGCTAAAGTAGAACACATGCTAACACTAAAGTTCTAAAGTAGAACACATGCTAACACTAAAGTGCTAAAGTAGAACACATGCTAACACTAAAGTACTAAAGTAGAACACATGCTAACACTAAAGTGCTAAAGTAGAACACATGCTAACACTAAAGTGCTAAAGTAGAACACTTGCTAACACTAAAGTGCTAAAGTAGAACACATGCTAACACTAAAGTGCTAAAGTAGAACACATGCTAACACTAAAGTGCTAAAGTAGAACACATGCTAACACTAAAGTGCTAAAGTAGAACACATGCTAACACTAAAGTGCTAAAGTAGAACACATGCTAACACTAAAGTGCTAAAGCAGACCAAGAGCCACTTTTGGACTGTCCTGTAAAGATGTTTCTAGAGGAAAGAAGGTGTCGTCAGATTCAGTGGATAATTCTGTTTCCTGTACACCCCCACAGTCAGGTCAGTGACATGGACCCTTTGAGCCGCGACACATTCACACTGGTTTCACATGATCTGTAAGCCACGCCCCTTCCTCTGTAAACCATGACCTTTCCTCTGTCAGCCACGCCCCTTAAGCCTAGTGTATACTTGCGCGGCGCTGCTTACGTTAGCGGTTGCGGTGGACCGCCGCAAGCACAATTTCATTTATACTCCTTGCGGAGTTTTGAGGAGAATGTTGTAATCCCACAACCAACCACACGATGGCGATCTCACAGGAGGTGCCTCAGAAACCAAAGCGGTCTCATTTACGCTGCTTCTTTCTCCTCTTCAGAACAAAAACAGAGCTGTTTGAGATCATTACATGTGTTTCTACTGTAGGTTTATGTGATAGTTCTATGGACTCATTATTTCTGAACTCATTTAACTGTGATGCTGTGAATAAAGACACAGTTCTGTGGAAACATAGTTATTATTAAATAGTTTTCATCACAAACAGCAAAACATGAACAATTTACAAGTGCAGGAGGAAAGCAACAAACGCGATAATCTACGATTCAAACAAGACAGGAACAGTTTATATGTTATATATAAGTTATATATAAGTTATATATATGTTATATATATGTTATATATAAGTTATATATAAGTTATATATATGTTAGATATGTGTTATATAAAAGTTATATATATGTTATATATAAGTTAAATATATGTTAGATATAAGTTATATATATGTTATATATATGTTAGATATATGTTATATATATGTTAGATATATAACTTATATATATGTTAGATATATCTAACATATATATAACTTATAAGTAACATATATGTTAGATATGTTATATATATGTTAGATATAAGTTATATATATGTTATATATAAGTTATATATATGTTAGATATATGTTAGATATAGGTTAAATATATGTTATATATATGTTAGATATAAGTTATATATATGTTAGATATAAGTTATATATATGTTAGATAGTCCACAGTCTCCTGTATATCAGGCTCTTTTCCTTGGAAGCACAAAGCTCTCTGCTCCATAGAGCCTCGTCCATGCTCCTGCTGCAGCCGCTCCGTGCTTCCTTCCAATACACACACACGGACCAATCACAGCGGAGCTTCTCTCACACACTGACCAATCACAGCGGAGCTTCTCTCACACACGGACCAATCACAGCGGAGCTTCTCTCACACACGGACCAATCACAGCGGAACTTCTCTCACACACGGACCAATCACAGCGGAGCTTCTCTCACACACGGACCAATCACAGCGGAGCTTCTCTCACACACGGACCAATCACAGCGGAGCTTCTCTCACACACGGACCAATCACAGCGGAGCTTCCTTGTGGCGACCCTTACGTAGTTAGAACATGTCGATGCTGCGCGGCAGGCGACGTAAGGGCCTTGGGGCGACCAACGCGTTGTGCAGGTGACGTCACCTCCGTAAGCTCCGCGCGAGTATACACTAGGCTTTATTCTGTAAGCCACGCCCAGAGATTTAGCCACGCCCCTTCCCTGTAAACCCCGGCCCTCACTGTTAAAGCAGGTACCTGTGAAGCGCTTCTTTCCGCTGAGGTCGAACTGGTTGTGGGGCCCCCTGTGTGAGGGTCTGGGGGCCACAGTGCTGGGGGCCACAGTGCTCGGGGCCGCAGTGCTGGGGGCCACAGTGCTGGGGGCCACAGTGCTCGGGGCCACAGTGCTGGGGGCCACAGTGCTGGGGGAGGGGGGGAGGGTGGTCTGAGGGAGCAGCTCGTCTGGGAAACAAAATGTGAACGTAAACATTTTTAATTTTCAACATGAGGAAGCTCCTTAAGCTCCTCATGTAACTCTGACCTCTGACCCTGATCACTGACCTCTGACCTCTGACCCTTACCCCTGACCATGACCTCTGACCCTAACCTCTGACTAATGAATGGTGTAGCGCATCAAAAGACACGAGCGTCCTGCGCACAGCAGTCTGACACAGGCGCTCCTCCGCAGGAATCAAGCTCCTGTAGTTGGTCCAGGCGGGCGAGGTCCAGGCGGGCGAGGTCCAGGCGGGCGAGGTCCAGGCGAGGTCCAGGCGAACGAGGTCCAGGCGGGCGAGGTCCAGGCGGGCAAGGTCCAGGCGGGCGAGGTCCAGGCGGGCGAGGTCCAGGCGGGCGAGGTCCAGGCGGGCGAGGTCCAGGCGGGCGAGGTCCAGGCGTGAGCTCAGTTCCAAACGCAGGACACTGTTTCTCTTTCAAGACCAAATGCAATTAGAGCCAGAGGTCTCGCTGCAGGACGTGTGACATCACCATGTACAGAGAGAGACCAGAGAGAGAGACCAGAGAGAGAGACCAGAGAGAGAGACCAGAGAGAGACCAGAGAGAGAGACCAGAGAGAGACCAGAGAGAGAGACCAGAGAGAGACCAGAGAGAGAGACCAGAGAGAGACCAGAGAGAGACCAGACCAGAGAGAGAGACCAGAGAGAGACCAGAGAGAGAGACCAGAGAGAGAGACCAGAGAGAGAGACCAGAGAGAGACCAGAGAGAGACCAGAGAGAGACCAGAGAGAGACCAGAGAGAGACCAGAGAGAGACCAGAGAGAGACCAGAGAGAGACCAGAGAGAGACCAGAGAGAGACCAGAGAGAGACCAGAGAGAGAGACCAGAGAGAGACCAGAGAGAGACCAGAGAGAGAGACCAGAGAGAGACCAGAGAGAGAGACCAGAGAGAGAGACCAGAGAGAGACCAGAGAGAGACCAGAGAGAGACCAGAGAGAGACCAGAGAGAGACCAGAGAGAGAGACCAGAGAGAGACCAGAGAGAGACCAGAGAGAGACCAGAGAGAGACCAGAGAGAGAGACCAGAGAGAGAGACCAGAGAGAGACCAGAGAGAGACCAGAGAGAGACCAGAGAGAGAGACCAGAGAGAGACCAGAGAGAGACCAGAGAGAGACCAGAGAGAGAGACCAGAGAGAGACCAGAGAGAGACCAGAGAGAGACCAGAGAGAGAGACCAGAGAGAGACCAGAGAGAGAGACCAGAGAGAGACCAGAGAGAGACCAGAGAGAGAGACCAGAGAGACACCAGAGAGTTTCTCTGAGCACAGACGTAATAAAGTAACTTTATAAATACCTCGTTCAAAGTCTTCTGTTCCTGAAGATTCGTCTGAGAAACAACAACACAGTATTTAAGAGCTAACCTAGAGCTAACCTAGAGCTGACCTAGAGCTCACCTAAAGCTAGCCTAGAGCTGACCTAGAGCTAGGCAAGGCAAGGCAAGGCAAGTTTATTTATATAGCACAATTCATACACAAGGCAATTCAAAGTGCTGAACAAAACAAGAAAGCATTAAAATCATAAATTATCACATAACATTAAAAAGAAAGATAAAAATATAAAATCCCTCAGTTGTATGCACAGTTAAACAGAACCGTCTTTAACCTGGTTTTAAACATTGTCAGAGAGGAGGCCTGTCTCACATCTTCAGGAAGACTGCTCCAGATTTTAGCAGCATGAATCTGAAAAGCAGCTTCCCCATGTTTAGTTCTGACTCTGGGCACTAACAGGAGTCCAGTCCCTGTGCTCCTCAGAGTCCCAGCAGGAGTCCAGTCCCTGTGCTCCTCAGAGTCCCAGCAGGAGTCCAGTCCCTGTGCTCCTCAGAGTCCCAGCAGGAGTCCAGTCCCTGTGCTCCTCAGAGTCCCAGCAGGAGTCCAGTCCCTGTGCTCCTCAGAGTCCGGACTGGTTCATATGGGACTAACATGTCACTAATATATTTTGGTGCGAGGCTATGGAGAGACTTGTAACAAGCAGAGCTGTTTTAAAGTCTATTCTCTGAGCCACAGGAAGCCAGTGCAGAGACCTGAGGACTGGACTAATGTGGTCGTACTTCCTGGTTCTAGTCAGGACTAATGTGGTCGTACTTCCTGGTTCTAGTCAGGACTAATGTGGTCGTACTTCCTGGTTCTAGTCAGGACTAATGTGGTCGTACTTCCTGGTTCTAGTCAGGACTAATGTGGTCGTACTTCCTGGTTCTAGTCAGGACTAATATGGTCGTACTTCCTGGTTCTAGTCAGGACTGGAGCTGCTGCATGTTGAATGTACTGCAGCTGTTTTACAGCCTGTTTGGACAGACCTGTGAGCAGGCCATTGCAGTAGTCTAACCTACTGGAGACAAATGCATGGATAAGAATCTCCAGGTCTGCTTTAGACACTATGTTTTTGATCCTGGCAATGTTTTTTAGATGGTAAAAAGCTGCTGATGTTACTGATTTGATGTGGCTATTAAAATTTAAGTCTGAGTCCAGTATTACCCCTAGATTTCTGACCTTGTTTGAAGGTTTTAGGGAGAGAGACTGTAGGTGACAGATGACGCTCTCTCTTTGTTTCTGGGGACCAAAGACAATCATTTCAGTTTTGTCTGCGTTTAGCTGAAGGAAGTTGTTTTGCATCCACTCACTGATCTGTTGGATACAGTGAAGGAGTGAGTCCACTGGTCCATGTTCTCCTGCAGTCAGTGAGACATAGATCTGAGTGTCGTCTGCATAGTTATGATAGGAAACTTCGTTTCTGCGTATTAACTGACCTAACGGCAGCATGTAGAGATTGAACAGAAGAGGTCCCAGGATCGACCCCTGTGGGACTCCACAGGTCAGGGCCATATGATCTGAGACACAGTTTCCAATCTCCACAAAGTACTTCCTGTCTTCAAGGTAAGACCTAAACCAACTTAGGGCGGTGCCAGCGACGCCAACCCAGTCCTCTAGTCTCTGTAAGAGGATCTCATGGTCGACGGTGTCAAAGGCAGCACTTAGATCTAACAGGATTAAGATTGAGACTTTGCCTGCGTCAGTGTTCAGCCGGATATCGTTTGTAACCTTAACAAGAGCAGTCTCAGTGCTGTGGTGGGGTCTAAAGCCGGACTGAAACATATCAAATGAGTTGTTGATTATAAGAAATCTAGTAAGCTGTAGGTAGACAACTTTCTCAAGGACTTTCCCCATAAATGGCAGATTTGAGATGGGACGATAGTTGTTAAGTACCGTAGCATCGAGACTGCTCTTTTTTAGCAGGGGCCTGATGACTGCAGTTTTCAGGGCCATCCATCCATCCATCCATTTTCTTCCGCTTTATCCGTTGCCGGGTCGCGGGGGCAGCAGTCTAAGCAGAGACGCCCAGACTTCCCTATCCACACACACCTCCTCAAGCTCGTCCGGGGGGACCCCTAGGCGTTCCCAGGCCAGCTGAGAGACATAGTCTCTCCAGCGTGTCCTGGGTCTTCCCCGGGGCCTCCTCCCGGTGGGACGTGCCCGGAACACCTCCCCAGGAAGGCGTCCAGGAGGCATCCTGAACAGATGCCCGAGCCACCTCAACTGGTTCCTCTCGACGTGGAGAAGCAGCGGCTCTACTCCGAGCTCCTCCCGTGTGACCGAGCTCCTCACCCTATCTCTAAGGGAGCGCCCAGCCACTCTGCGGAGGAAGCTCATTTCGACCGCTTGTATCCGCGATCTCGTTCTTTCGGTCATTACCCACAGCTCATGACCATAGGTGAGGGAGGGAACGAAGATTGACCGGTAAATTGAGAGCTTTGCCTTTCGGCTCAGCTCCCTCTTTACCACAACGGTCCGATACAGAGACCGCATCACTGCGCACGCTGCACCGATCCGCCTGTCAATCTCACGCTCCATCCTCCCCTCACTCGTGAACAAGACCCCGAGATACTTGAACTCCTCCACTTGAGGAAGGACCTCTCCACCCACCTGGAGAGGGCAAGGCACCTTTTTCCGGTCAAGCACCATGGCCTCGGATTTGGAGGTGCTGATTCTCATCCCAGCCGCTTCACACTCGGCTGCAAACCGTCCCAGTGCATGTTGCAGGTCCTGGTTCGTTGGAGCCAGCAGGACGACATCATCCGCAAAAAGTAGAGATGAAATCCTGTGGTTCCCGAACCGGACCCCCTCCGGCCCCTGGCTGCGCCTAGAGATTCTGTCCATAAATACAGTGAACAGAACCGGTGACAAAGGGCAGCCTTGGCGGAGGCCAACATGCACCGGGAACAGGTCTGACTTACTGCCAGCAATGCGAACACAGCTCTGGCTCCGGTCATACAGGGACCGAACAGCCCTCAGCAGAGGACCCCGGACCCCGTACTCCCGGAGGACCCCCCAAAGGACACCCCGGGGAACGCGGTCGAACGCCTTCTCCAAATCCACAAAGCACATGTGGACAGGTTGGGCGAACTCCCATGAACCCTCGAGTATCCGATGGAGAGTATAGAGCTGGTCCAGTGTTCCGCGACCGGGACGAAAACCACACTGCTCCTCCTGAATCCGAGATTCGACCATCGGACGAAGCCTCCTCTCCAGTACCTTGGAGTAGACCTTACCGGGGAGGCTGAGGAGTGTGATCCCACGATAATTGGAACACACCCTCCGGTCCCCCTTCTTGTAGAGAGGGACCACCACCCCGGTCTGCCACTCCATTGGCACCGCCCCCGATCGCCACGCGATGTTGCAGAGACGTGTCAGCCAAGACAGTCCTACAACATCCAGAGACTTTAGATAGTCAGGACGGATCTCATCCACTCCCGGCGCCTTGCCACCATGGAGGCTGCCAACCACCTTGGTGACCTCGGCCAGGGAGATGGAAGTATCCGCCCCAACATCCTCAGCCTCTGCCTCCTGGACGGGGGACGTGACGGGGGGATTGAGGAGAACCTCGAAGTATTCCTTCCACCGCCCGACAATATCCCCAGTCGAGGTCAGCAGCCCTCCACCCGCACCATACACGGTGTTGGCAAAGAACTGCTTCCCCCTCCTGAGGCGCCGGACGGTTTGCCAGAACCTCTTCGAGGCCGACCGATAGTCATGCTCCATGGACTCTCCGAACTCCTCCCAGTCCCGGGTTTTTGCCTCTGCAACAGCCCGGGCCGCGGCACGTTTGGCCTGCCGGTACTGGACAGCTGCCTCAGGAGTCCCACGAACCATCATTGCTCGATAGGACTCCTTCTTCAGCCTGACGGCATCCCTTACTGCCGGTGTCCACCACCGGGTTCGGGGATTGCCGCCGGGACCAGCACCAGAGACCTTGCGACCACAGCTACGAGCCGCCGCATTGGCGATAGAGGAAGAGAACATGGTCCACTCGGACTCGATGTCCCCCTCCTCTGCCGGGACCTGGGAGAAGCTCTCCCGGAGGTGTGAGTTGAAAGTCCGTCTGACAGGGGGCTCACCAAGACGTTCCCAGCAAACCCTCACTACACGCTTGGGCCTGCCAGGTCTGACCGGCCTCCTGCCCTGCCAGCGGATCCAACTCACGACCAGGTGATGATCGGTTGACAGCTCCGCCCCTCTCTTCACCCGAGTGTCCGAGACACGCGGTCGAAGGTCAGATGATACGACTACAAAGTCGATCATCGACCTCCGGCCTAGGGTGTCCTGGTGCCACGTGCACTGATGGACACCCTTGTGCTCGAACATGGTGTTCGTGATGGACAGGCCGTGACTGGCACAGAAGTCCAACAACTGAACACCGCTCGGGTTCAGATCAGGGCCGTTCTTCCCCCTTCACCCCTCTCCAAGTGTCACTGGCATTTCCCACATGGGCGTTGAAGTCCCCCAGGAGAATAACGGAGTCCCCGGGCGGTGCACTGTCCAGTACCCCTCCCAAGGACTCCAAGAAGGCCGGGTACTCTGCACTACCGTTAGGCCCGTAGGCCGTCACAACAGTGAGAGACTTGTCCCTCACCCGGAGGCGGAGGGACGCGACCCTCTCATTCACCGGGGAGAACTCCAACACGTGGCGGCTGAGATGGGGGGCAATGAGTATGGCCACCCCAGCTCGCCGCCTCTCCCCGCGGGAAACACCAGAAAAGTGGAGCGTCCAACCCCTCTCAAGGAGTTGGGTTCCAGAGCCCAAGCTGTGTGTGGAGGTGAGGCCGACTATCTCTAGTCGGTATCGCTCGACCTCCCCCACAAGCTCGGGCTCCTTCCCCCCCAGTGAGGTGACGTTCCACGTCCCAAGAGCCAGATGTTGGGTGTGTGGACTGGGTCGTCGAGGTCTCCGCCTTCGACTGCTGCCCAGTCCTCTCTGCACCTCGCCACCACGGACCCCTCTGCAGGTGGTGAGCCCACAGGAGGGACTGCCCACGTCATCCCTTCGGGCTGAGCCCGGCCGGGCCCCGTGGGCTAAGGCCCGGCCACCAGGCGCTCGCTTGCGAGCCCCGACCCCAGGCCTGGCTCCAGGGTGGGGCCCCGGCTGCGCCATGCCGGGCGACGTCACGGTTTTTGTTGTCGTGCTGTCCATGGTTGGCTTCGGACTGCGCTTCGTCTGACTCGTCACTTGAGACCTGTCTGCCATGGGAGACCCTACCAGGGGCATGAAGCCCCAGACAGCATAGCTCCCAGGATCATCCGAGTGCTCAAACTCCCCCACCACGTTAAGGTGGCAGTCCAAGGGGGGAGCCTTTGGGAATATTCCAGAATGAAGGGACATGTTTACTATCTGTGTGAGTGAAGGTAACAGACTGCTCAGAACAGACTTCAGAAATCTAGTGGGTAGTACATCCAAGCTGCATGTGGAGGAGCTCAAACTGGAGATTATCTCTTGGACAGTTTGATCATCTACAGGTGCAAAGTGAGTTAGCTCAAAGAGCCTTTCTGGCTGTTGGATGGTTATCTGTGGATTGGAGACAATGGCGTTTTTGATGCCTTGAACCTTGTCATTGAAAAAATTAGCAAGCTCATTGCATTTACGTTTGGAAGTAAGCTCTAATGGCATCTGAACAGGGGGGTTTGTTAATCTATTAACTGTTGAGAACAGAACACGCAGATTGTTGCTGCAGCCTTCAATCATTTCAGAAAAATACCTTTCTCTCGTACTACGTAGCACCCGGTTAAACTCGCACAACTTATCTTTGAAGATCTCGTAATCTACCTGGAGGTTGGACTTGCGCCACTTCCGCTCGGCCCTCCGGCACTTTCTCTTTTGTGCCCTGACCGAGTCTGCTTTAGCCCACGGCGCCTTCTGCTTATTTTTCACTATTTTAACCTTCACAGGGGCAACGGTATCCAGAACATTCAAAACACTAGAGGTGACAGAGTTAAACAGTTCATCTACAGTAGAATACGATGCATTCTCAAAGTTCATCATTCCCATAAATAGTTCACTCGTATTTTCATTTATGTGTCTTCTTCATACAGTTGCAGAGTCCACTGGTGGTTTGTTAGTGAAACACATGTCAAAAAAAACACAGAAATGATCCGAAAGAGCAACATCGACCACGTTTACATTTGAAATAATCACCCCCTTTGTAACCAACAGATCTAGAGTGTGCCCTCTGCTGTGGGTGGGGCCACTCACGTGCTGAGTGAGATCAAAGGATTCAAGTACAGAACTCAGCTCATTTGCATTTCTGTCATCAACATTATCCACATGAATATTAAAATCACCTGTAATAACCAAACTATCAAAATCTGTGCATACAACTGAAAGCAACTCGGTAAAATTATCAATAAAACTGTGACATGACTGCGGTGGCTTGTATAGGACAACGAAGAGTATTGGAGGAGATTGTTTTTGTTGTATTTTAAAAGACACATATTCAAATGACGAAAACTTCCCAAGAGACATTCTATGGGAGACAAAGTGGTCTCTAAAAATGGCAGCTAAGCCTCCTCCTTTTTTGTTTTCCCGTATTTCAGATTCAAACTTGAAATTTGGTGGTGATGCTTCTATTAAAACTGCATTTTCTGAATTTTGGTCAAGCCAAGTTTCAGCCATGAACATAAGATCTAGATTATAAGAACAAATAAAATTATTGATTAAAAAAGACTTGTTACAAAGAGATCTGACATTTAGCATAGCAAGTTTCAAAGTTTCAGTATCAGCGGTTGCGGTCGGCTGATTCTTACACGGAACAAGAATTAGATTTTCCAGATTAGACTGATTAACTCCAGATGTTTTTCTGTAATGTATTCTTTGTGTTATCACTAAGGGAATGGCACAGGTGGCTTCATGACAGGGCCCCAGCCGGGTCTCTCCTCTAACTAGACTGCCAGTGGCTGCGAAGCAGAGACCCTGTGCATCCTAGTGTTTAGAGAAAAGAGGGGAAGGGGAAGGCAGGGGAGGAGGATGGAGAGGTGGGTGGCTTTTGGGTGTTGAACGAGGGGGGCAGGGAGGTGGATGGGTTTTAGGTGATGGGTTAGGGCCGGGGTGGGCTGAGGCAGAGGTTTTGGATGTTGAACGAGGGGGAAGTTGGGGTGGAATGGTCATGAGGTTAGGGGAGGGACTGGCTGAGGTGGTTTTTGTAGGTGAATTGGAAACCCTAGGTGGTTTTGGAGGGTTTAGCATGTTGGACAGGATGGGTGTGAGGAATAGTGCCGATTTTATTAGCCCTGCAGAGTGTTCAGGTAGGTCTAACAGTGAAGGCGGGGATGAAAAACAAAGGGAGGTGTCCCCATTCTCTCTTGATGGAGTGGACGTGGCAGGGGGGACCCAAGACAGGTCCATGGGAGGTGGCGAGGGAGTCTTTGATGGAGGGGCAGGTGGTTGAGGAAACCCCAGCACAGGCCTGTCTGCTGTAGGCTGGGGTGAGGATGAGGGCTTCAGAGGCGAAGGCGTGGCTGCTTTGGAGCAGGCTGGGGATGAGGATGTTGGTGGTGGTGGTCGTGCTGCTGGTGCTGCTACTGGTGATGATGCAGCTGCTGCTGGTGATGATGCAGCTGCTTCTGATGACAGTGGAGGTGTTGAGATCCTTCGAGGTGGTGGTGGTGTTGAGATCCTTCGAGGTGGTAGAGGTGCAGAGACTTTTGGAGTTGGCTTCCTCCCTTTCGATGGCTGCACGCGCTGCGCAGGCTGAGGTCTCAGGGCAAAAGAAAGGTTATCCATCAACACTTTTACTCCGTAAGTGTTCAGATGTGGCCCTTTCCCTTCAAAAAGCTCATGCCTATTCCAGAACAGATTAAAATTCTCAATGAAGGCAAGTCCTCTGCGTGAACATTCGTTGAGTAGGAAAGTATTTAGCTGATACAGACGACTGAATTTCATTTGCTTCCCGTCCACATTTGGTAGTGGGCCACTGATAACAATTTTTGTGTCCATTTTAGCAAGGTCGTCCAATAAGAGAGAGTAATCCCGTTTCAACTTTTCACTTGTGTTGTCATAGACGTCTACTGCCCCCACGTGGATCAACAATCTTTTTACCCCGCCGGTCTCAGACAGAAGCCTCGGAGCCAACCGCCTTATCTCATCCACTTTGGCAGAGTGTACTGAGTGAACCTTGAGATTACGCATAAGCTGACCTAAAGCTTACCTAGAGCTAACCTAGAACTGACCTAGAGCTTACCTAGAATTAACTTAAAGCTAACCTAGAGCTGACCTAGAGCTGACCTAGAGCTAACCTAGAGCTAACCTAGAGCTCACCTAAAGCTAGCCTAGAGCTGACCTAGAGCTAACTTAGAGCCAGAAGGTTCTAGACTCTTCTGTCTGGTTCTAGACCCTCCTGTCTGGTTCTAGACCCTTCTGTTTGGTTCGAGACTCTTCTGTTTGGTTCTGGACCCTTCTGTCTGGTTCTAGACTCTTCTGTTTGGTTCTAGACTGAAGAAGAGGATGTACCTTCGATGAGGTAACAGTCCAGGACTCCTTCCTCGTCCACCTCTGGGAACCCGTAGTCATCCGTCTTGGAGTAGGTCCCAGGAGGACAGGAGGGGGCCTCGGTGGAGGCCTCGGTGGAGGCCTCAGTGGGGGCCTCGGTGGGGGCCTCGGTGGAGGCCTCGGTGGGGGCCTCTGTGGGGGCCTCGGTGGGGGCCTCAGTGGGCGGGTCCAGCCCCAGCACAGGCCGCCCTCCCACCATCAGCAGCTTGTCTCTGGGGTTGACCACCGGGCGACTGTCCCGACCGTGTCCGAACAGAGCCACACCCTCCTGGGTCACCAGCGGACTGCCCATCTGGTCTGCACATACAAGCAACACACAACCTGCCCATCTGGTCTGCACATACAAGCAACACACAACCTGCCCATCTGGTCTGCACATACAAGCAACACACAACCTGCCCATCTGGTCTGCACATACAAGCAACACACAACCTGCCCATCTGGTCTGCACATACAAGCAACACACAACCTGACCATCTGGTCTGCACATACAAGCAACACACAACCTGCCCATCTGGTCTGCACATACAAGCAACACACAACCTGCCCATCTGGTCTGCACATACAAGCAACACACAACCTGACCATCTGGTCTGCACATACAAGCAACACACAACCTGACCATCTGGTCTGCACATACAAGCAACACACAACCTGCCCATCTGGTCTGCACATACAAGCAACACACAACCTGCCCATCTGGTCTGCACATACAAGCAACACACAACCTGACCATCTGGTCTGCACATACAAGCAACACACAACCTGCCCATCTGGTCTGCACATACAAGCAACACACAACCTGCCCATCTGGTCTGCACATACAAGCAACACACAACCTGCCCATCTGGTCTGCACATACAAGCAACACACAACCTGCCCATCTGGTCTGCACATACCAGCAACACACAACCTGACCATCTGGTCTGCACATACCAGCAACACACAACCTGACCATCTGGTCTGCACATACAAGCAACACACAACCTGCCCATCTGGTCTGCACATACAAGCAACACACAACCTGACCATCTGGTCTGCACATACCAGCAACACACAACCTGCCCATCTGGTCTGCACATACAAGCAACACACAACCTGCCCATCTGGTCTGCACATACAAGCAACACACAACCTGCCCATCTGGTCTGCACATACAAGCAACACACAACCTGACCATCTGGTCTGCACATACAAGCAACACACAACCTGACCATCTGGTCTGCACATACCAGCAACACACAACCTGCCCATCTGGTCTGCACATACCAGCAACACACAACCTGACCATCTGGTCTGCACATACAAGCAACACACAACCTGCCCATCTGGTCTGCACATACCAGCAACACACAACCTGACCATCTGGTCTTCACATACAAGCAACACACAACCTGACCATCTGGTCTGCACATACCAGCAACACACAACCTGCCCATCTGGTCTGCACCTTGATTCTTGGTCCCTTATGGTTCTCACTATGCTCCTGCTGGTACCCTCCTGAGAAAGCATGATGCTGGCTTTCATTTTGATGCAGATGATTCTCAGATGGTTCTACCGCTGGACTGTGACAGGAGCCTCTCTGACTGTTTGGACGATCTATAATCAGAGCAGTGGCCACACCCCCTCTGCTGCTCTGGGCCTGGACCTGGGCCTGGACCTGGGCCTGGACCTGGACCTGGGCCTGGACCTGGGCCTGGACCTGGGCCTGGACCTGGGCCTGGACCTGGGCCTGGACCTGCAGATCCAAAAGTCGTCAAAGCTTTTTCAGCGAAGGCAAATGTAACCCGCATTTCCTAACATGATATTTTTATATTTATTATGGTTGCCCAACATTAATAATATTTTATGAATATTGCGGCCCAATAAATGCATACAGCGTCAGCCCTGCTTCCCTCTAACCTGCGGGGTCATACCAGGTCATTCCCCCCCGCCCCTTCCTGGACGGCTCTCTGTGACTGTGGCCTGTGGCGTGCGTCTGGCTTCTCTGCGTTTATTGCCTTTTACCGCGCTGATTTTGCCTCATATTATCTTTTACGTTGAATCTCCGATCCAGGGTGAGTCCATATACAAGTTATGGTCGTATTATGTGCTGCATATCTTTGTGAGCGCTCATGATCGCGTAACTTTCAGAGTATCAGCCAGTGTTTGTTAGCGGGGCTAACAAACCCAACAAACTACTCGGCCTGACATCATCCCACTTCGAATCTGACTCTGTACCTTCAATGGTCAGGCTTTTGTTTTTACGTTGGATTATTGCAACGTCTCTTCGACCGACTGCAATCACCTTCTGATGGCGAGCTATTGTTCTACCTGAGTGGTAGGATCTTGAATACTTGAACTTTTCTGAATCCCAAAAAGGAAATCTAAAGACTCTAAAAGGAACTTAAAGTACAGTTATGAGCCCACCATAACTGAATTGAACTGACCTACCAAAGGACACTTTTAGTTTTTGTATTTTTCTTTTTGTATTACAAATATTTCCTTATATCTGCCCTATTTATAGCAACACATGTAAATAATATAATATCGTTATCGCATACCTCACCTATATTTATAGAATCTGTGACTACAATCAATATATATATACTTCTCTAACAACGCAATTGATTTTGTCTGTGTTTCATTCACACACCCTGGCTCCTTGGCCGAATCTACTTCTGGTCAACCTAATTGTTCACTCTGCTACTAGCCTAGCGTTACATTTGTCGAGCTAGCCAGGAGCCACACTGTGTGAATATTCACCGAGTCACATTACTTTTGACTAGTTTTGAATATTTTTGTTTTCCTGAGACATCCCTAGTAATATGGATGTCTTTGAACAAATGGGGGTAAATATTACCCATTGTGTTTATGTGACAGGTGTGACAAACACTCAAGCAGATGACGAGTTAGTTGATTTTTTACGTACCTTTGGCGACGTCAGAATGGCGGTTACAGTTACTGACCCCGATAGTTCCTTCTACAAAAGCCTGATTGTTGAATATAGAAACATAGCAGCTTTAAACAGACTAAAGCCACTGCTGCCATACAAATATAAATCTGAGAAAAATGCAGAGTATATCTGCCGGATTAAGCCACTTGCGGAGGAGTTTCAGGCCACAGTCACAGGGAGTATTTCCACCAGCCTCCCTGCCCGTCCTGCTACCCCTTCCATCGACTACCTCCATGAACTCAAACGCATAGCCCAACGAAGTGGAAAGCCCTTTGAAGAAGTCATGAAGGAAGTGATGGACCAGCTAAGTGAACATCTGGGGGAAGTCGGAGGTGAGGGGACTGACGATGAGGATGACGGAGAGGAAGAAAGGGACACTAAAGCGGAAGTACGTGGGCCTGAGCTGTCAGAGTTACCATTGCATTCCACAGTCACCGCTGAGCTGCCAGGTCATTCCCCCATTGACCAGTCGGCAACCTTTCCTCAACCCAACCCTTCAATCAACATAGGGCAGAGGGTTTCTCTTTCCCAGAGGGTTTCTCTTTCCGGTCACCACTTGAACCCCCCAGAAGTACAGAGAGTAGTCGTGGAGCACATCATGAGAAAAGATGACTTTAGCTCTCAACCCATGTCCCTGCTGCGCCTCCGTACATTTTCTGGAAGAACGCCCAAACCAGCTAATGAAGCGGATTATGACTCGTGGCGTTCCCACATTGAACTTTTGCGTGCAGATCCCAGCTTGTCACAGTTGCATGTTACACGCCGCATCCTGGACAGTCTGCTCCCTCCCGCTGCGGATCTTGTTAAAGGCTTGGGACCCAATTCGCTGCCCGCCATGTTCATCCAAGTCCTTGACTCAGCTTTTGCCACTGTTCAGGATGGAGACGAGCTTTTTGCGCAATTTCTGAATACTCTTCAGGACCATGGAGAGAGGCCGTCCTCCTACCTGCAAAGGTTGCAGCTGACATTAGGTACAGTCATAAAGCGAGGTGGCATTTTACCAGGAGACCCTGACAAACATCTATTAAAGCAGTTTTGCAGAGGGTGTTGGGACAATGCAGTCATCACAAAATTACAGTTAGAACAAAGGAGGGATAACGGTCCGTGTATTTTTCGTTCAATTGTTTTTTCAAATTAAAATAGAAAATGAAATAACAAAAAATGGCTTGAATTTTCATTTTTCATTTTGATGAGGAAAAGGAAAAACGAAAAATTGGCTTGATATTTGATTTTTCGTTTCGATGCAAAAAATGAAAAAACGAAATATTGAATAATGCTATCATGCCGATTTGATTTCATTTTTCGTTTTGGGGCAACCGGAAGTGTGCGCCAAAGCCCGTGCACCCCATTATTTTCGTCCGGCTGAAAACAGCCGAAAGCAGCCAGGCCTCAAGTGAGTTCAGTCTGGTTCAGTCTTGACCTGAAAATGTGAGGAAATAGGCGGAGGCTGCTTTCACCACAATTGCCTCTATATGCCAGTGAACTTGTCTTTATCTGCCTGAAATGTGTGTCTTCGGGTCGAACACGTGACGTCATGCACGTTCACGTTAGCTGTAGCAGCGCTGGCTGTATCTGTCACTACTGAAGCTGCAGAGGTGGCTCTGGAAAGACGAATACAGTGGAGAATAACAAGAGACCGGCTTCAGGCAGCGCTGAAACTCCAGCCCAAACTAAAGTAAAGTGCTTGAAAGGTAAGGCGGTTGTTTCTAAATACGTGTGGGCAAAAGTAGTGTTAGTTGTTTCAACGCAGCGGTCCGTGCATCACGAGGCTACGTAGCAAAATGCCATTTCTTTTGCCAGTAACTGAGTTTGGCTGCGTTTTAATTGTGGAAAACGCACAGAATGAGGCATGGATGTCTCCTTTTCCAAAATACCAGCCCTAGTAAACCCCAGCCAGATCTCTGCGTTAGAAGGAAATAACACAACAGCTAGCATTAGCTGGATATGCTACATGAACTTATGCGCAGCGTTTTGTTTACAAACGGGGCTATTTTAGAAACAACTGCAGTACCTACAGCTTTAGCAAAGGGCTCGTTGTTTAGTTAAGAAGGAGAGGCTTACAAACATGTCCAGTATTCAGGCAATCATGTGTAAATTACATTATTATCATTGCATTATTCTCAATGTATTTCAATGTGTACAAACTTTGCACATGTGTTTACCAAAGCAAGTACTAAAATGGCATGTGTGAAGTTACATTCTTTTTAACACTGTTTTGTGTCCATATAGTTTGGAACAGCCAAAACTGAAACATGGGATGCACGGAGGAGATGATCGACAGATTAGTTGCCCTTGGTAAGCATATTCACTACAGTGTATCCTTACAGGCCACTCTCCAGGTAATGCACTAAGCTCTTGGACATCTGATTATTATAGATTTGCTGGAATGTTTGTTTTTCACTATTTTCCCATTATCTAACTTTTTTTTCCAAAAAGATCCCTCCACTATGTGCTGTACATACACAACAATGGAGCTAAACACCATGGACATCATCAGTGTTGTCAATGTGGACCAAGAAAGGGTTGACAGTAAAAGTGGTGCCATGGAGAAGGCAGCTTTTTATCGAAACCTTTGATAAACTCACAAAGGAGATGCACATCGCAAAGATTGTAACTGATGCTCGAGTAGATTCAGATTCAGATTCATTTATTGCCATTTGCAGTAAAACCACATTGGAAAACTGTGCAAGACTACCCCGGTGTGCACCAGACAGAGAAGACGACACACACCAGAGCTCTTGCCACGGCGCCATCTTTACGGCGCCATGCGACAAACAGTAGAATAAACAGCAGAGAGCAATAACATACAGTTTCACAGACAGTTGGATAGACACATTGTGCTTTGTATAAACCACGGATTTTTTTTCTCGGGATGAGCACCTCCGACTGCCGGCCCAATGTGGCTGTCAGAGGGGGGCGGGGTCAGGGAGGGGGGTGAGTCGGAAACACAGTGAGGAGTGGAGGGGAGGGAGGGAGCAAGATGGATAGAGAGGGAGGCGGGGGAGACGGGATCCGAGCTGGAGACTGAAGTGTGAGATTGTTGTAGATGGGACTTTTGTTATTATGGCCTTGGCCCGAGGAATGTGAGATAAGAGTGGAGAGAAGACACAGCTGGAGAAAAACACATCGCCTCAGGGGGACAATATTAAATGCAATGTCGCAGTCAAAAACAGGCAGATATTCTATTAAATCCAATTAAACCGAATTGCGGCGCCCTCAGACCCCGTACACAGGGGCAAATCCAAGCCGGGTCAGAGAGTTCAAGCCTGACAAACAATGTCATTCAATCTCAACTCCAGAGTCTTATGTCCATCGAGTGAACGAGCTGCGAGGTCTTTAACCAACTGTTCCACCAAAACCACTCTCCTTTGTCCAGACACGGCACTCTCAACCACGACGCGGCTAAGCTCCTTGTACATCCCATCAATTTTGTCGGCCAGCAGGTCGTGAATCTTGCGAACTGCCATGCCTCCGAATTTGTGGTAGAAGAGAACTGCTCCAAAGCCAAACAGGAGGATTCCCACCACCAAAATGCCAAAGATATATACGTCTTCCGAATCTTCAATGGACAGGGTCGACAGACAGAGGGGCTGAAACTTGTTCCAGCTGTCAAGAGTATACCCCGCTGGTGAAGTCCCGTCCGGGCACTCGGGCTCTCCAGACCCACGCTTACGTGTTGAAAAGATAGAATCAATTGCGTTGAGGGACCAGTTAATCATTTCCATTCTTGCTAAAAGTTGTCTGTGGCAAAACTCCAGGAAAAAGACAAAAACAGGAGATAGCAGCAGTCAGAAGCAGGAGCGTCTGAGACACGTCTGTGCTCGACGGAGGCGGAAGTATATCGCTGCCCTTATGCATAAGGAATATTAAAGGTAAAGGTGCACTTGGTTGATCCCCGCAGGGCAATTCAATCCTCTGCATTTGACATAACATGCTTATGAGTTTTTAATTTGAATTGCAACTTGTTACAAGATTATTTTGTTGTGTTCTGAACAGATCGAGAAAAGGGCAGATATCAGGGTATTATTCCTTCACTCGATGTCTGGCATGCCTCAAATAATCTAACAAAGAAACTTCGTGCTGTATGTCGAATTATCCATCCATCCATCCATTTTCTTCCCCTTAATCCATTTCTGGGTCGGGGGGGTGGCAGTCAGAGCTGCACCCAGTTCACAGAGCACCAGCCTCTCACTGATCCTCCTGCAGGTGCTGAGTCCACAGGAGCTGAGATCTTTCAGTGGGAGCTTCAGGCAAAGTGGGGTTAAGTGTCTTGCCCAAGGACACAACGACAGCAGTCATCAGTGGGAGTCGTGAAGTAGGTCTTATGGTGGGCTTGAACCCACGACCTTCAGGCCCAAAGGCCAATGCTCTACCAACTGAGCTACTGTCAAATTATATTATATTATATTATATTGTTCTGTTAAGACTTTTTTTTAAAATAACTTTGGTGTCTTCCAACAGGCTGGAATGGTTTCTGGTCAAAAGCCTATACTTGTATGGATCAAGGACATTAACCATTTCTGTTATGCTTGTCAGAACACAAGCCCCAGAGAGGAGTTTATGGTCTGTATGAACATTACATTTATAAAGTCACCTGATATTGTCACTTTTTCTCTTTGTGTGGTGAAATGGTATAACTTTTTTCACACATGCTGTAATTTGTTGTCTTCTTGTACACTCCTCACTGCAGTAGACAATAACACCATAACCATCGCCCAGTGCATGTGAACAGGAAAGGCCCAGTATTGTAAGTCATACTTTATTGCTTGATGATAAAGAAATATATTATTTGTACTGATGTCTACACTAATGATTTGTAGACATGAACGAGACTACAGCAGAAAGTCTCAGCGTTACAGTGTGCACTGTGAAGGAGACTGAAGACTACAGCTCTATCCCAGACCAGCGCCTCAGCTCTGCTGGGGGCTCATGACCCCAGGGCCCTGGGTCCTGTCCTCCTCATCCCTCCTCCTGCTGGGGGCTCATGACCCCAGGGCCCTGGGTCCTGTCCTCCTCATCCCTCCTCCTGCAGCTGAACTGGAGCAGACACAACAGAGGACAGGTAGTGATGATAATCAAGTGGAAAACAAGTCTCTATGATATAAAATATTTTTCTTTCTTTTTCTAGAACTTGATATCTGGTCCCTGAACAGAGGACAGCAATCAAAGATGGACACAGCACATTTATTTATATTATGTCAGATTTTGTACACATTTTTCCCAAACATTGAAATAAATGTAAGACTTGTTTCTAAAGTGGTGATGAGTTGCATTTTTGTTTTAATTCCCCACTGTGGGACTAATAAAGCGGGCTTCTTTATAACCAACAGGTCGTGCTCTTCTTATTCTAGACTCTCCTGGCTGCTCCTCTTCCTCCTCTGGCTGCTCCTCTTCCTCCTCTTCCTCCTCTGGCTGCTCCTCTTCCTCCTCTTGCTGCTCCTCTTCCTCCTCTGGCTGCTCCTCTTCCTCCTCTGGCTGCTCCTCTTCCTCCTCTGGCTGCTCCTCTTCCTCCTCTTCCTCCTCCTCCTCCTCCTCTCCCCCTTTCAGAGTCACTGCTCTCAGGAATTCAGATTTAACTGGACTGGAGTCCTGGAAGGAAAAGCAAAAAGATTTACATGTCACCATTCTGGAATGTATGTTTTGTACAAACTTCATTAATGTGAGCCATGAAAAAAGATTATGAATTTATCAGAAGAGTTGATATAGTTTTATACCTACAGACAACTTGTGTAGTATTAGTAGCAGACTAGTGTCAGTAATAACACTAATAAAAACAAAACAGTAACAGTGGTAATTATGCTGTATTTTCTATGGGAATAATAATGTTGCTAATGTTAGCTTGTCTTGGCTGCAAAATAACAGTGACTTCACTGATTTATGTTTATGAGTAGTAAATATACCACAAAAAGTCTCATGCTACGCTAACCTTATAAGGCCCAATGAAAAGATGATTTTGGCTTGTCATGGAAGCATTTCTATCTGTGGAATTGTATTATTACAGTTAGGCTTACGTTTATATATACATAATATACACTTTTTTTGTTCCCCTTTCAAACGTTCTTTTGATGATTCACTTTGCTTTACATTTGTTGAAATTGATTTGGTCTAAATATCATACAAAACAGTAACATTACTTACCTCTGTTGAAGTCATCCCCGCAAATCTGTAAATGATCAGGACAGGACCATAATCAGCTGTTTCTGTTCTGTTCCTCGTGCACGCACCTGCTTTCTGCTGTTTCAAACCGGACGAAAATAATGGGGTGCACGGGCTTTGGCGCACACTTCCGGTTGCGCCAAAATGAAAAATGAAATCAAATCGGCATGAAAGCATTATTCAATAGTTCGTTTTTTCATTTTTTGCATCGAAACGAAAAATCAAATGTCAAGCCATTTTTTCGTTTTTCCTTTTCCTCATCAAAATGAAAAATGAAAATTCAAGCCATTTTTTGATATTTCATTTTCAATTTTAATTTGAAAAAACAATTGAACAAAAAATACACGGACCGATAACCCACCCGCTTTTTCCGAACTATTGTTCCTGCTTCGAACTGAAGAGGATAGGCAGCTGGCCAAAGACTCTTTGATGAAGAAACATATTACTTCTTCAAAACAACGGGCCAGTTTGCAGTCCCACACCACACCCTCCTGCCCATGCGGTCAAGCAGACCCCACTGCCATAAATGAATTGAAGCAGCAAATGCAAAAACTGCAAAGTCAGATGTCTGCCTTGCTGGCTAAGACAATGCCTGCCTCTAATTCTAATGCAGATCGCCGGCAGGGCAAGCAAAAAGCTAAAACCAATGGCTCAACAAAACCCAAGCCTTGGTTTTGTTTCAAGTGCGGCGAAGATGGACACATTGTTCCCTCGTGTACAAACCCTGCCAATCCCAGTCTTGTAGAGCAGAAACGAAGCCAACTCAGACAGAGACAGCTAGCATGGGATGCTAAGAACAAAATACCGTCAAACTAGACGCAGCTTCTTCTGAGGGACAAGTGGAAGCTGCCGTACACGAGCGTCCCCATAACAAACATGCCGCATCGCAACTTTCATTACCAAAAGGACTCATTGGAACAAAGAGCACCGGACAGGTCAGGATTAACGGAATGGATTTTAACTGCCTGTTTGACACCGGCTCTCAGGTCACCACGGTCACCCACTCATTCTATAACTCATATTTGTCTGACCATGAGATCAAGCCGCTAGACAACTTGCTGGAGGTGGAAGGTGCTAACGGACAGGCAGTACCCTACTTGGGATATGTGGAGCTGGATGTTGAGTTTCCTGTGGAGTTCCTGGGTCAGGCAACGACAGTTGAGACTCTTGCATTGGTGGTGCCTGATCTCCGCTCCTCACAGCTCTCTGTGCTCATTGGAACCAACACACTGGATGTAGTATATGCAAAACAATTTGGCACTAAAGACGTACAGTTCAGTCCGCTGCAATACGGATACAGGGCAGGTTAAAGATGTTGGAGCACAGACACAATCTTACCATTAACGACCACCATGGCATCCTCAACCTGCAGTCCAGTAGTCCAACAGCCATCACCGCTGGGGCCACCGTTGTTTTGGACGCTTTAGCCATTGCTCCAGTCTTGCAAGGCGAGAGGGCTGCCATTGTGCAACACCCAGTTTCCTTCTCTCTGCCTGGTGGTCTCATGATAAAATCCTGCCTGGTAGATCTACCTCCGCAACAGCCATACCACCTGCCTGTAGTTGTTACAAACCAGGGCGTATTGCCATTGCAGAGCTCTGTGCGATCCGGACAGTTCTACACCAGGAACACAGTGTACGCTTACTTGAGCAACAGCAGTCAGAGTCCAAGCTCAATTACAACTTCACAGATTCACCCATTTCACCCTAGTGGAAACAGCGCATTATTGCAAAGCTGGACGGCATCCCTGAGGTCTTTGCCAAACACAACATGGATTTTGGTTGCACCAATAAAGTTAAACACCAAATCAAGCTTGCTGATCCAACCCCGTTCAAGCAAAGACCCAGACCAATCCACCCACAAGATCGGGATGCTGTCAAACAACACCTTAAAGAGCTGCTGGATTCTGGCGTGATACGAGAATCGGACTCCCCATTCGCTTCCCCCCATCGTAGTGGTACGCAAAAAGAACGGCAGCGTAAGGCTCTGTATTGATTATAGGAAGTTGAACACTCAAACCATTAAAGATGCATACCCTTTGCCCAAGCTCGAGGACACTTTCACTGCACTGTCCGGATCAAAATGGTTCTCCGTATTAGATTTGAAGTCGGGGTACTACCAAATCGAAATGGAGGAGTCTGACAAACCAAAAACAGCATTTGTCTGTCCAGTGGGATTCTGGGAATTTAATCGAATGCCACAAGGTGTCACCTGAAATCTCCACCTGAAAGAAGCGCTAGTTTTCATTGACGATCTGATTGTATTCGCTCCTACCCTGGCAGAGCATGAAGAGAGTCTGATGAAGGTCCTACAGCGGCTAAAGGAGTTTGGCCTTAAGTTGTCTGTGGAGAAGTGCATCTTTTTCCAACCATCAGTGCGGTATCTCGGGCATGTTGTGTCAAGGAATGGAGTTGAAACAGACCCAGATAAGATTGCCACTTTAACATCATTGCCAGTGCCCCAGAATCTGAAGGAGCTTTGCTCATTCCTTGGTTTCGCTGGATACTACCGACGGTTTGTGAAGGATTACTCTTCAATCGTTAAACTGTTGAACGAGCTTACCTCGGGTTATCCACCGAGCCAGAAAAAAATGAAACAAACCGCAAAGCCCCAGGATTACTTAAATCCAAAGGAGCCTTTCGGGGGTCGCTGGTCTTTGGCATGCCAAACTGCTTTTGAAACCATCATACAAAAGCTAACATCTGCCCCAGTTCTGGCTTTTGCTGATACTAGCAAGCCGTACATTCTTCATACAGATGCCAGCTGCACCGGTCTTGGTGCAGTCTTGTATCAGGAACATGAGGGCAAGAAGAAAGTTGTCGCTTATGCTAGCCGAGGTTTGTCTCGGAGTGAAGCAAGATACTCTGCACACAAGCTAGAATTCTTGGCACTCAAGTGGGCGGTAACCGAGAAGCTGAGTGATTACTTGTATGGCACTCATTTTACTGTAGCCACCGACAGTAATCCTTTGACCTATCTCTTGACCTCCGTGAAACTTGACGCAACGAGCTACCGTTGGCTTTCGGCACTTTCCACGTACTCTTTTAAGATCATCTACAGAGCGGGAAAGCAAAACGCTGACGCGGACGGTCTCTCGCGTCGACCACATGAGGAGGTACCGGAAGACCACTTATCACAGAAGGAGCGTGAAAGGATATTAAGGTTTACCCAGCATCACCTTGAAGATCCTTCCTCAGTCTCCATCGACCAGCACACAGTCCACGCCATCTGTGAGCGACAGCTTGTATTCAGTTCCGCTGATGATGACAACATTACTGCTCTCGTCCAGAGGCTTTCCACTGACCCACAATGTCTACCTGATGATTTTGTTGATGATGCACAGGTTGCTTCGTCCGTCATACCAGCTTTCTCTCATGCCGACATCTCAGCAAAACAACGTGCTGATCCCGTTTTGCAACATGTCTTTGCCCAACTGGAAAGCGGGGAAAGTGCACCTACCCCTCTGAGAACCGCGCTTCCAGACCTGCCTTTGATCCTTCGAGAACTCCCGAAATTGTAGCTCCATCACGACGTTCTTGTGAGGAGGCGGCAGATTGGGGGTGAGATGTCTTACCAGCTGGTGTTGCCCGAAGAATACCGGTCTGAAGCTCTTTTCCAGCTGCATGACCAGATGGGACACTTGGGCATCAAGAGAACCCTAGATCTTGCGCGATCCCGGTTTTACTGGCCTCGCATGTCTCTAGACATTCACAACAAAATAAAGAACTGTGAAAGATGCATCAGACGGAAAGCACACCCTGACAAAGCAGCTCCTCTGGTCAATATCACCACAACAAGGCCTTTAGAACTTGTATGCATGGACTTTTTGTCGCTGGAACCTGATCGAAGCAAGACCAAGGACATACTTGTCATAACCGATCACTTCACAAAGTATGCAGTTGCGGTTCCCACGCCGAACCAAAAAGCTAGGACCATGGCTAAGTGCTTGTGGGATAACTTCCTGGTGCATTATGGGATCCCTGAAAAGCTCCATAGTGATCAGGGACCCGATTTCGAAAGCCGCACCATCAAGGAATTCTGTGCGATGGCAGAAATAACCAAGACCCGAACCACCCCATACCACCCTCGGGGTAACCCAGTAGAGCGGTTCAATCGCACCCATCTGGACATGCTTGGTACTCTTGAAAATCACCGCAAGACCCAATGGAAAGATTTCGTAAAACCATTGGTGCACGCATATAATTGCACCCGGAGTGATGCAACTGGTTTCTCCCCCTATGAGCTTATGTTCGGGCGCCAACCACGTCTTCCAATAGACCTTGCTTTTGGCCTGCCCTTAGGAGAGAAAGTGCAGACATCTCACTCTCAGTACGTCAGCAAGCTCAAAGCCCATCTTGAAGAGAGCTATAAAATTGCCATTGAGAATTCTGAGCGGTTGATGCTCAGGAACAAAACCAGATTTGACAAAAACATTACTGCTTCAGAGTTGTCTGTGGGTGATCGGGTGCTGGTGAAGAATGTGTGCATAAGGGGAAAGCACAAGATTGCAGATCGGTGGGAGCCAGAGGTCATAATTATCATCAAAAGATCTGGTCCACTTCCCGTCTACACTGTTAAACCAGAGAACAAAGATCGTCCTGTTCGAACACTGCACAGAGACCTTCTCTTACCTTGTGGCTTCCTTCCTTCTCCCGCAAAGCAAACCCAGCATAAGGGGGACCGTCCTTTGTCTTCGACAGGGTCGGGACCCCCAGAACCTTCTGAAGATGGCGATGAAGACCTATCAGACAAAGAAATGTTTCCGAATGTGCCTCGCTCCATCCCAGAACCAATTCGATTCACTTCTGTGGTTGAGATTCCTTCTTCCTCACGCCCCACTTCTACTTCTCACTCACCCGAATTGCCTGTGGTTCCGCCTGGCCAGCAACCTCAGTCTATTCCAGATGAAGAAGTTCAAGTTGCAGTGGAACGTTGTGAGATGGAGCTTGAGCCTGAACCGGAGTCGAATGACTCGCATGACTATGAGAACTTACCTGATGATACCGTACCTGAACCCGAACCTGCGAATACTCACCTCGATCCAGAACCTGATGCAACATTGGAGCCAGTGGACAATTCTTCCTCTGATCCGGAGTCCCCGGAGTCTCTCAGTTCTCCTCCTGACTCGCCCTCTGACCCCAATACGTCCAGTCCAGACATTGACCCACCGGTCCGCCGTCAAACCAGAGAACGTCGTCCCCCTGACCGATTGCAATATTCGAAACTTGGTCACCCCTTGTTACATAGCATTCAGTCTTTGTTTCATGGACTAAGCACAGCGTTCAATTATGCTTTTGAACTCGATTAGGCCCAGCCAACCCTTGCCAGTGCCCAGCCGGTCTGCTGTCAGCCTGTTGCATGTACAGGGCCGTACATGAGTTTAGGGGGGGAACGTGTAACCCGCATTTCCTAACATGATATTTTTATATTTATTATGGTTGCCCAACATTAATAATATTTTATGAATATTGCGGCCCAATAAATGCATACAGCGTCAGCCCTGCTTCCCTCTAACCTGCGGGGTCATACCAGGTCATTCCCCCCGCCCCTTCCTGGACGGCTCTCTGTGACTGTGGCCTGTGGCGTGCGTCTGGCTTCTCTGCGTTTATTGCCTTTTACCGCGCTGATTTTGCCTCATATTATCTTTTACGTTGAATCTCCGATCCAGGGTGAGTCCATATACAAGTTATGGTCGTATTATGTGCTGCATATCTTTGTGAGCGCTCATGATCGCGTAACTTTCAGAGTATCAGCCAGTGTTTGTTAGCGGGGCTAACAAACCCAACAAACTACTCGGCCTGACATCATCCCACTTCGAATCTGACTCTGTACCTTCAATGGTCAGGCTTTTGTTTTTACGTTGGATTATTGCAACGTCTCTTCGACCGACTGCAATCACCTTCTGATGGCGAGCTATTGTTCTACCTGAGTGGTAGGATCTTGAATACTTGAACTTTTCTGAATCCCAAAAAGGAACTCTAAAGACTCTAAAAGGAACTTAAAGTACAGTTATGAGCCCACCATAACTGAATTGAACTGACCTACCAAAGGACACTTTTAGTTTTTGTATTTTTCTTTTTGTATTACAAATATTTCCTTATATCTGCCCTATTTATAGCAACACATGTAAATAATATAATATCGTTATTGCATACCTCACCTATATTTATAGAATCTGTGACTACAATCAATATATATATACTTCTCTAACAACGCAATTGATTTTGTCTGTGTTTCATTCACACACCCTGGCTCCTTGGCCGAATCTACTTCTGGTCAACCTAATTATTCACTCTGCTACTAGCCTAGCGTTACACAAAGATAGTCTGTTTTAACAGAGCAGCACTTTGAGACTGATGTGCTTTTGTGACAACCTTAGAAGCACTTTACGGCGAAGCACTTTACGGCGAAGCACTTTACGGCGATGCACTTTACGGCGATGCACTTTACGGCGAAGCACTTTACGGCGAAGCACTTTACGGCGAAGCACTTTACGGCGATGCACTTTACGGCGATGCACTTTACGGCGATGCACTTTACGGCGATGCACTTTACGGCGAAGCACTTTACGGCGATGCACTTTACGGCGATGCACTTTACGGCGATGCACTTTACGGCGATGCACTTTACCGCGAAGCACTTTACCGCGATGCACTTTACCGCGATGCACTTTACCGCGATGCACTTTACTACGATACACTTCACTACGATACACTTCACTACGATGCACTTTACTGCAAAGCACTTTACGCCGAAGCACTTACGGCGATGCACTTTACTGCGAAGCACTTTACTACGATGCACTTTACTACGATGCACTTTACTGCGATGCACTTTACTGCGATGCACTTTACTGCAATGCACTTTACTGCAATGCACTTTACTGCAATGCACTTTACGGCGAAGCACTTTACGGCGAAGCACTTTACTGCGATGCACTTTACGGCGATGCACTTTACGGCGATGCACTTTACTGCGATGCACTTTACTGCGATGCACTTTACTGCGATGCACTTTACTGCGATGCACTTTACTGCGATGCACTTTACTGCGATGCACTTTACTGCGAAGCACTTTACTACGATGCACTTTACTGCGATGCACTTTACTGCGAAGCACTTTACTGCGAAGCACTTTACTGCGAAGCACTTTACTGCGAAGCACTTTACTACGATGCACTTTACTGCGAAGCACTTTACTGCGAAGCACTTTACTACGATGCACTTTACTTGCGAAGCACTTTACTGCGAAGCACTTTACTGCGAAGCACTTTACTGCGAAGCACTTTACTGCGAAGCACTTTACTGCGATGCACTTTACTGCGATGCACTTTACTACAAAGCACTTTACTGCGATGGACTTTGCTGCGATGCACTTTACTGCGATGCACTTTACTACGAAGCACTTTACTACGAAGCACTTTACTACGATGCACTTTACTGCGATGCACTTTACTGCGATGTACTTTACTACAATACACTTTACTACGATGCACTTTACTGCGAAGCACTTTACTGCGATACTGTTCTGTGTTCCTCTGATACTGCTCAACCTACACAATCTGCCCATCTGGTCTACAGACACAGCAACACACAACCTACACAACCTGCCCATCTGGTCTACACACACAGCAACACACAACCTACCCATCTGGTCTACACACACAGCACCACACAACCTACACAACCTGCCCATCTGGTCTACACACACAGCAACACACAACCTGCCCATCTAGTCTACACACACAGCACCACACAACCTACACAACCTGCCCATCTGGTCTACACACACAGCAACACACAACCTACACAACCTGCCCATCTGGTCTACACACACAGCAACACACAACCTACACAACCTGCCCATCTGGTCTACACACACAGCAACACACAACCTACACAACCTGCCCATCTGGTCTACACACACAGCAACACACAACCTGCCCATCTAGTCTACACACAGCACCACACAACCTACACAACCTGCCCATCTGGTCTACACACAGTAGTAGTAGTAGTAATCTTTATTTATATACCGCCTTTTCACTGCACATCAGAGTCTCAAAGCGGTTTACAATTGTTATTTTTGGGAGTGGGGCCAGTACAGGAGGCACATGCCAGACCTATTGTACATATTTTTAGTGGTAGGGGAAACCGGAGCACCCGGAGGAAACCTACGCAGACACGGGGAGAACATGCAAACTCCACTCAGAAAGGCCCTGGTCCAACCGGGATTCGAACCCAGGACCTTCTTGCTGAGAGGCGAGAGTGCTATCCACTCAGCCACCGTGCCGCCCACACAGCAACACACAACCTACACAACCTGCCCATCTGGTCTACACACACAGCAACACACTTTACTACGATGCACTTTACTTGCGAAGCACTTTACGGCGAAGCACTTTACTGCGATGCACTTTACGGCGATGCACTTTACTGCGATGCACTTTACTGCGATGCACTTTACTGCGATGCACTTTACTGCGAAGCACTTTACTGCGAAGCACTTTACTGCGAAGCACTTTACTGCGATGCACTTTACTGCGATGCACTTTACTGCGAAGCACTTTACTGCGAAGCACTTTACTGCGAAGCACTTTACTACGATGCACTTTACTACGATGCACTTTACTGCAATGCACTTTACTGCGAAGCACTTTACTATTTACTGCGATGCACTTTACTACGAAGCACTTTACTGCGAAGCACTTTACTGCGATGCACTTTACTGCGATGCACTTTACTGCGAAGCACTTTACTGCGAAGCACTTTACTACGATGCACTTTACTACGATGCACTTTACTGCGAAGCACTTTACTGCGAAGCACTTTACTGCGAAGCACTTTACTACGATGCACTTTACTGCGAAGCACTTTACTACGATGCACTTTACTACGATGCACTTTACTGCAATGCACTTTACTGCAATGCACTTTACTGCGAAGCACTTTACTATTTACTGCGATGCACTTTACTGTGAAGCACTTTACTGCGAAGCACTTTACTACGATGCACTTTACTGCGATGCACTTTACTGCGAAGCACTTTACTGCGAAGCACTTTACTACGATGCACTTTACTGCGAAGCACTTTACTGCGAAGCACTTTACTGCGAAGCACTTTACTACGATGCACTTTACTTGCGAAGCACTTTACTGCGAAGCACTTTACTGCGAAGCACTTTACTGCGAAGCACTTTACTGCGATGCACTTTACTGCGATGCACTTTACTACAAAGCACTTTACTGCGATGCACTTTACTGCGATGCACTTTACTACGAAGCACTTTACTACGATGCACTTTACTGCGATGCACTTTACTGCGATGTACTTTACTACAATACACTTTACTACGATGCACTTTACTGCGAAGCACTTTACTGCGATACTGTTCTGTGTTCCTCTGATACTGCTCAACCTACACAATCTGCCCATCTGGTCTACACACACAGCAACACACAACCTACACAACCTGCCCATCTGGTCTACACACACAGCAACACACAACCTGCCCAGCTAGTCTACACACACAGCACCACACAACCTACACAACCTGCCCATCTGGTCTACACACAGTAGTAGTAGTAGTAATCTTTATTTATATACCGCCTTTTCACTGCACATCAGGGTCTCAAAGCGGTTTACAATTGTTATTTTTGGGAGTGGGGCCAGTACAGGAGGCACATGCCAGACCTATTGTACATATTTTTAGTGGTAGGGGAAACCGGAGCACCCGGAGGAAACCTACGCAGACACGGGGAGAACATGCAAACTCCACTCAGAAAGGCCCTGGTCCAACCGGGATTCGAACCCAGGACCTTCTTGCTGAGAGGCGAGAGTGCTATCCACTCAGCCACCGTGCCGCCCACACAGCAACACACAACCTACACAACCTGCCCATCTGGTCTACACACACAGCAACACAAACCATTCAGAAACTACTCCAAAGACATGGTGGCTAAATGAGGAAGCGGGAATCTCTCAGTGTGTGTGTGTGTGTGTGTGTCTTTGTGTGTCTGTGTGTGTGTGCGTGTATGTGTGTGTGTGTGTATGTGTATGTGTGTGTGGATGTGTATGTGTGTCTGCATGTGTGTGTGTGTGTCTGTATGTGTCTGTGTGTGTGCGTGTATGTGTGTGTATGTGTGTGTGTGTGTGTGTATGTGTATGTGTGTGTGTGTCTGTGTGTGTGCGTGTGGGTGTCTGTGTGTGTGTATCTGTGTGTGTGTGTGTATGTGTATGTGTATGTGTGTGTATGTTTCTCATACCATCAGTGTGGTCTTGTGGATATTTATGAACTTTGTCCATCGGTTATGGGTCGTTGTGATGTTGTGTAAATGTTGTGCTGTTGTGTTGATGCTGTGTTGTTGTGTGTTGTTGTGGTGCTACTGTGTTGTTGTGTTGCTGTTGAGTTGTTGTGTGTTACCGAACAGTGTATGTCCGTCCTCTCCCAGCAGCACAGTCCGGGGTCGGCCCTGAGAGTCCTGAAGAACCGCTCCCTCTGAGTTCATGAGGAGACCACGCTGTAGGTCCACCAGCTGAAGACACCAGGAATCAGAGACCAGCAAGACCAGGGGGACCAGGAACCATCAAGACAAGGCACCAGCAAGACCAGAGAGAAACCAGCAAGACCAGGGAGCAGCAAGACCAGGGACCAGAGAGACCAGAGACCAGCAAGACCAGGGACCAGCAAGACTAGAGAGAGACCAGAGAGACCAGGGACCAGGGACCAGCAAGACCAGGGACCAGGGACCAGCAAGACCAGAGAAAGACCAGAGACCGGAGAGAGACCAGAGAGAGACCAGAGAGAGACCAGAAAGAGACCAGAGAGAGACCAGAGAGAGAGACCAGAGACCAGAGAGAGAGAGACCAGAGAGAGACCAGAAATAGACCAGAGAGACTAGACAGAGACCAGAGAGACCAGAGAGAGAGACCAGAGAGTGACCAGAGAGACACCACAGTAGTCCTCTGAACTAACCACTGTGGTCACATGGTTTAAGCAGATGGTGCAGCTCTCATGAAGCTGGTTTTAAAGTGTGTTTTAGAGTCAGAGGAAACCAGAGGCCACTACAACCTCTAAAACAGTGTACTGGTCCCTTACCCATCTGGTCCCTTACCCATCTGGTCCCTTACCCATCTGGTCCCTTACCCATCTGGTCCCTTACCCTGCTGGTCCCTTACCCATCTGGTCCCTTACCCATCTGGTCCCTTACCCATCCGGTCCCTTACCCTGCTGGTACCTTACCCTGCTGGTTCCTTACCCATCTGGTTCCATCCGGTCCCTTACCCTGCTGGTACCTTACCCTGCTGGTCCCTTACCCATCTGGTTCCATCTGGTCCTGAGATGAACCTCTGAGCAGAAGATTCATCTAAAGAAGATCTGAGATCTTTATCCTCAGCCGTCGTCAGGTTCGGTTGTCTACTTTTATCTACACAAAACGAAAACACAAGTTTCAACACAATCATCACACAACTTACACAATCACAACACAATCAACACAATCAACGCAATCATCACAATAATCACAATAATCACAATCAACGCAATCAACGCAATCATCACAATCAACACAATCAACACAATCAACACAATCATCGCAATCATCGCAATCAACGCAATCAACGCAATCATCGCAATCAACGCAATCATCGCAATCATCACAATCAACACAATCAACACAATCAACACAATCAACTCAATAATCACAATCAACGCAATCAACGCAATCATCACAATCATCACAATCAACACAATGAACGCAATCAACGCAATCAAGGCAAACAACACAATCATCACAATCAACACAATCATCACAATCAACAAAATAATCACAATCAACGCAATCAACGCAATCATCACAATCAACACAATCATCAGAGTCAACACAATCAACACAATCAACTCAATAATCACAATCAACACAATGAACGCAATCAACGCAATCAAGGCAAACAACACAATCATCACAATCAACACAATCATCACAATCAACAAAATAATCACAATCAACGCAATCATCACAATCAACACAATCATCAGAGTCAACACAATCAACACAATCAACTCAATAATCACAATCAACACAATCATCGCAATCAACACAATCAACGCAATCAACGCAATCAACGCAATCAACGCAATCATCGCAATCATCGCAAACAACGCAATCATCACAATCAACACAATCAACACAATCATCGCAATCAACGCAATCAACGCAATCATCGCAATCAACGCAATCAACGCAATCAACGCAATCAACACAATCATCACAATCAACACAATCAACACAATCATCACAATCAACACAATCATCACAATCAACGCAATCATCACAATCAACGCAATCATTGCAATCATCGCAATCAACGCAATCAACGCAATCATCACAATCATCACAATCAACACAATCATCACAATCAACGCAATCATCAGAGTCAACACAATCAACACAATCAACTCAATAATCACAATCAACACAATCATCGCAATCAACACAATCAACGCAATCAACGCAATCATCGCAATCAACGCAATCATCACAATCATCACAATCATCACAATCAACACAATCATCGCAATCAACGCAATCATCGCAATCAACGCAATCATCGCAATCAACGCAATCAACGCAATCATCACAATCAACACAATCAACACAATCAACACAATCATCACAATCATCACAATCAACACAATCATCACAATCAACACAATCAACACAATCAACACAATCATCACAATCAACACAATAATCGCAATCAACGCAATCAACGCAATCATCGCAATCAACGCAATCATCACAATCATCACAATCAACACAATCAACACAATCATCACAATCATCACAATCAACACAAACACAATCATCACAATCAACACAATCATCGCAATCAACGCAATCATTGCAATCAACGCAATCATCGCAATCAACGCAATCATCGCAATCATCGCAATCATCGCAATCAACGCAATCAACGCAATCATCGCAATCAACACAATAATCGCAATCAACGCAATCAACGCAATCATCGCAATCAACGCAATCATCACAATCATCACAATCAACACAATCAACACAATCATCACAATCAACACAATCAACACAATCATCACAATCAACACAATAATCGCAATCAACGCAATCATCGCAATCAACGCAATCATCGCAATCAACGCAATCATCGCAATCATCGCAATCATCGCAATCAACGCAATCAACGCAATCAACGCAATCATCACAATCATCACAATCAACACAATCATCACAATCAACACAATCAACACAATCAACACAATCAACGCAATCAACGCAATCATCGCAATCATCGCAATCATCGCAATCAACGCAATCAACGCAATCAACGCAATCATCACAATCAACACAATCAACACAATCAACACAATCAAAACAATCATCGCAATCAACGCAATCAACGCAATCAACGCAATCAACGCAATCAACACAATCAACGCAATCATCGCAATCATCGCAATCAACGCAATCAACGCAATCAACGCAATCATCGCAATCAACGCAATCAACGCAATCAACGCAATCATCGCAATCAACGCAATCAACGCAATCAACGCAATCATCGCAATCAACGCAATCATCGCAATCAACGCAATCAACGCAATCATCGCAATCAACGCAATCAACGCAATCAACGCAATCATCGCAATCATCGCAATCAACGCAATCAACGCAATCAACGCAATCATCACAATCAACACAATAATCGCAATCAACGCAATCAACGCAATCAACGCAATCATCGCAATCATCGCAATCATCGCAATCAACGCAATCAACGCAATCAACGCAATCATCACAATCAACACAATAATCGCAATCAACGCAATCAACGCAATCAACGCAATCATCGCAATCATCGCAATCATCGCAATCAACGCAATCAACGCAATCATCACAATCAACACAATCAACACAATCAAAACAATCATCGCAATCAACGCAATCAACGCAATCAACGCAATCATCGCAATCAACGCAATCAACGCAATCAACGCAATCATCGCAATCAACGCAATCAACGCAATCAACGCAATCAACGCAATCATCGCAATCAACGCAATCATCGCAATCAACGCAATCAACGCAATAATCGCAATCAACGCAATCAACGCAATCAACGCAATCATCGCAATCATCGCAATCAACGCAATCAACGCAATCAACGCAATCATCGCAATCAACGCAATCATCGCAATCATCGCAATCAACGCAATCAACGCAATCATCGCAATCATCGCAATCATCGCAATCATCGCAATCAACGAAATCAACGCAATCATCGCAAATAACGCAATCAACGCAATCAACACAATCAACACAATCAAAACAATCAAAACAATCATCGCAATCATCGCAATCAACGCAATCAACGCAATCAACACAATCAACACAATCAAAACAATCATCGCAATCAAATCAATCATCGCAATCATCGCAATCAACGCAATCAACGCAATCATCGCAATCAACGCAATCAACGCAATCAACGCAATCAACGCAATCAACGCAATCATCGCAATCAACGCAATCATCGCAATCAACGCAATCAACGCAATCATCGCAATCAACGCAATCAACGCAATCAACGCAATCATCGCAATCATCGCAATCAACGCAATCAACGCAATCAACGCAATCATCGCAATCAACGCAATCATCGCAATCAACGCAATCAACGCAATCAACGCAATCAACGCAATCATCGCAATCAACGCAATCATCGCAATCAACGCAATCAACGCAATCATCGCAATCAACGCAATCAACGCAATCAACGCAATCATCGCAATCATCGCAATCAACGCAATCAACGCAATCAACGCAATCATCGCAATCAACGCAATCATCGCAATCATCGCAATCATCGCAATCAACGCAATCAACGCAATCATCGCAATCATCGCAATCATCGCAATCAACGCAATCAACGCAATCAACGCAATCAACGCAATCAACACAATCAAAACAATCCAAACAATCATCGCAATCATCGCAATCAACGCAATCAACGCAATCAACACAATCAACACAATCAAAACAATCATCGCAATCATCGCAATCAACGCAATCATCGCAATCAACGCAATCAACGCAATCAACGCAATCAACGCAATCAACGCAATCATCGCAATCAACGCAATCAACGCAATCAACGCAATCAACGCAATCAACACAATCAACACAATCAAAACAATCATCGCAATCATCGCAATCAACGCAATCAACGCAATCAACACAATCAACGCAATCAACGCAATCAACGCAATCAACGCAATCATCGCAATCATCGCAATCAACGCAATCAACGCAATCAACGCAATCATCGCAATCAACGCAATCATCGCAATCAACGCAATCAACGCAATCAACGCAATCAACGCAATCATCGCAATCAACGCAATCATCGCAATCAACGCAATCATCACAATCATCACAATCAACACAATCAACACAATCAACACAATCAACACAATCAAAACAATCAACACAATCAACACAATCAAAACAATCATCGCAATCAACGCAATCAACGCAATCAACGCAATCATCGCAATCAACGCAATCAACGCAATCAACACAATCAATACAATCAAAACAATCATCGCAATCAACGTAATCAACGCAATCAACGCAATCAACGCAATCAACGCAATCAACACAATAATCGCAATCAACGCAATCAACGCAATCAACGCAATCAACGCAATCAACGCAATCAACGCAATCAACACAATCAACACAATCAACACAATCAACGCAATCATCGCAATCAACAAAATCAAAACAATCATCGCAATCAACGTAATCAACGCAATCATCGCAATCAACGCAATCAACGCAATCATCGCAATCAACGCAATCAACGCAATCATCGCAATCAACGCAATCAACACAATCAACACAATCAAAACAATCATCGCAATCAACGTAATCAACGCAATCATCGCAATCAACGCAATCAACGCAATCATCGCAATCAACGCAATCAACGCAATCAACGCAATCATCGCAATCAACGCAATCAACACAATCAACACAATCAACACAATCAAAACAATCATCGCAATCAACGTAATCAACGCAATCATCGCAATCAACGCAATCAACGCAATCAACGCAATCATCGCAATCAACGCAATCAACGCAATCAACACAATCAACACAATCAAAACAATCATCGCAATCAACGCAATCAACGCAATCAACGCAATCAACGCAATCATCGCAATCAACACAATCAACACAATAATCACAATCAACGCAATCAACGCAATCATCGCAATCAACGCAATCAACGCAATCAACGCAATCATCGTAATCAACGCAATCAACGCAATCAACACAATCAACACAATCAAAACAATCATCGCAATCAACGCAATCATCGCAATCAACGCAATCAACACAATCAACACAATCAACACAATCAACACAATCATCGCAATCAACGCAATCAACGTAATCAACGCAATCATCGCAATCAACGCAATCAACGCAATCATCGCAATCAACGCAATCAACGCAATCAACACAATCAATACAATCAAAACAATCATCGCAATCAACGTAATCAACGCAATCAACGCAATCAACGCAATCAACGCAATCAACACAATAATCGCAATCAACGCAATCATCGCAATCAACGCAATCAACGCAATCAACGCAATCAACGCAATCAACGCAATCAACACAATCAACGCAATCATCGCAATCAACACAATCAAAACAATCATCGCAATCAACGTAATCAACGCAATCATCGCAATCAACGCAATCAACGCAATCATCGCAATCAACGCAATCAACGCAATCATCGCAATCAACGCAATCAACACAATCAACACAATCAAAACAATCATCGCAATCAACGTAATCAACGCAATCATCGCAATCAACGCAATCAACGCAATCATCGCAATCAACGCAATAAACGCAATCAACGCAATCATCGCAATCAACGCAATCAACACAATCAACACAATCAAAACAATCATCGCAATCAACGTAATCAACGCAATCATCGCAATCAACGCAATCAACGCAATCAACGCAATCATCGCAATCAACGCAATCAACGCAATCAACACAATCAACACAATCAAAACAATCATCGCAATCAACGTAATCAACGCAATCAACGCAATCAACGCAATCAACGCAATCATCGCAATCAACACAATCAACACAATAATCACAATCAACGCAATCAACGCAATCATCGCAATCAACGCAATCAACGCAATCAACGCAATCATCGTAATCAACGCAATCAACGCAATCAACACAATCAACACAATCAAAACAATCATCGCAATCAACGCAATCAACGCAATCATCGCAATCAACGCAATCAACACAATCAACACAATCAACACAATCAACACAATCATCGCAATCATCGCAATCAACGCAATCAACGCAATCATCACAATCAACACAATCAACGCAATCAACGCAATCATCGCAATCATCGCAATCAACGCAATCATCGCAATCATCGCAATCATCACAATCAACACAATCAACACAATCATCGCAATCATCGCAATCAACGCAATCATCACAATCAACACAATCAACACAATCATCACAATCATCACAATCAACACAATCAACACAATCATCACAATCATCACAACACAATAATTACAATCAACGCAATCAACGCAATCATCGCAATCATCGCAATCAACACAATCAAAACAATCATCGCAATCAACGCAATCAACACAATCAACGCAATCAACACAATCAACGCAATCAACACAATCATCGCAATCAACGCAATCAACGCAATCAACGCAATCATCGCAATCAACGCAATCAACGCAATCATCGCAATCATCGCAATCAACGCAATCAACGCAATCATCGCAATCAACGCAATCATCGCAATCATCGCAATCATCGCAATCAACGCAATCAACGCAATCATCGCAATCATCGCAATCATCGCAATCATCGCAATCAACGCAATCAACGCAATCATCGCAATCAACGCAATCAACGCAATCAACGCAATCATCGCAATCAACACAATCAACACAATCAAAACAATCAAAACAATCATCGCAATCATCGCAATCAACGCAATCAACGCAATCAACACAATCAACACAATCAAAACAATCATCGCAATCATCGCAATCAACGCAATCATCGCAATCAACGCAATCAACGCAATCAACGCAATCAACGCAATCAACGCAATCATCGCAATCAACGCAATCAACGCAATCATCGCAATCAACGCAATCATCGCAATCAACGCAATCATCGCAATCAACGCAATCAACGCAATCAACGCAATCAACACAATCAACACAATCAAAACAATCATCGCAATCATCGCAATCAACGCAATCAACGCAATCAACACAATCAACACAATCAACACAATCATCACAATCATCACAATCAACACAATCATCACAATCAACACAATCATCACAATCAACACAATCATCGCAATCAACGCAATCATCACAATCATCACAATCAACACAATCAACACAATCAACACAATCAAAACAATCAACACAATCAACGTAATCAACGCAATCATCGCAATCAACGCAATCAACGCAATCATCGCAATCAACGCAATCAACGCAATCATCGCAATCAACGCAATCAACACAATCAACACAATCAACACAATCAAAACAATCATCGCAATCAACGTAATCAACGCAATCATCGCAATCAACGCAATCATCGCAATCAACACAATCAAAACAATCATCGCAATCAACGTAATCAACGCAATCATCGCAATCAACGCAATCAACGCAATCATCGCAATCAACGCAATCAACGCAATCATCGCAATCAACGCAATCAACACAATCAACACAATCAACACAATCAAAACAATCATCGCAATCAACGTAATCAACGCAATCATCGCAATCAACGCAATCAACGCAATCATCGCAATCAACGCAATCAACGCAATCAACGCAATCATCGCAATCAACGCAATCAACACAATCAACACAATCAAAACAATCATCGCAATCAACGTAATCAACGCAATCATCGCAATCAACGCAATCAACGCAATCAACGCAATCATCGCAATCAACGCAATCAACGCAATCAACACAATCAACACAATCATCGCAATCAACGCAATCAACGCAATCAACGCAATCAACGCAATCAACGCAATCATCGCAATCAACACAATCAACACAATAATCACAATCAACGCAATCAACGCAATCATCGCAATCAACGCAATCAACGCAATCAACGCAATCATCGTAATCAACGCAATCAACGCAATCAACACAATCAACACAATCAAAACAATCATCGCAATCAACGCAATCAACGCAATCATCGCAATCAACGCAATCAACACAATCAACGCAATCAACGCAATCAACGCAATCATCGCAATCATCGCAATCAACGCAATCAACGCAATCAACGCAATCATCGCAATCAACGCAATCAACACAATCAACACAATCAAAACAATCATCGCAATCAACGTAATCAACGCAATCATCGCAATCAACGCAATCAACGCAATCATTGCAATCAACGCAATCAACGCAATCAACACAATCAACACAATCATCGCAATCAACGTAATCAACGCAATCAACGCAATCAACGCAATCAACGCAATCATCGCAATCAACACAATCAACACAATAATCACAATCAACGCAATCAACGCAATCATCGCAATCAACGCAATCAACGCAATCAACGCAATCATCGTAATCAACGCAATCAACGCAATCAACACAATCAACACAATCAAAACAATCATCGCAATCAACGCAATCATCGCAATCAACGCAATCAACACAATCAACACAATCAACACAATCAACACAATCATCGCAATCATCGCAATCAACGCAATCAACGCAATCAACGCAATCAACACAATCAACACAATCAACACAATCAACGCAATCATCGCAATCATCGCAATCAACGCAATCAACGCAATCATCACAATCATCACAATCAACACAATCAACACAATCATCACAATCATCACAATCAACACAATCAACACAATCATCACAATCAACACAATAATTACAATCAACGCAATCATCGCAATCAACGCAATCAACGCAATCAACGCAATCATTGCAATCATCACAATCAACACAATCAACTCAATCATCGCAATCATCGCAATCAACGCAATCAACGCAATCATCACAATCAACACAATCAACACAATCATCACAATCATCACAATCAACACAATCAACACAATCATCACAATCATCACAATCAACACAATAATTACAATCAACGCAATCAACGCAATCATCGCAATCATCGCAATCAACACAATCAAAACAATCATCGCAATCATCGCAATCAACGCAATCAACACAATCAACGCAATCAACACAATCAACACAATCAACACAATCAACACAATCATCGCAATCAACGCAATCAACGCAATCATCGCAATCAACGCAATCAACGCAATCATCACAATCATCACAATCATCACAATCAACACAATCAACACAATCAACACAATCATCACAATCATCACAATCAACACAATCAACACAATCAACACAATCAACACAATCATCACAATCAACACAATAATTACAATCAACGCAATCATCGCAATCATCGCAATCAACGCAATCAACACAATCAACACAATCATCGCAATCATCGCAATCAACGCAATAATCGCAATCATCACAATCAACACAATCATCACAATCAACACAATCAACACAATCATCGCAATCAACGCAATCAACGCAATCATCGCAATCAACGCAATCAACGCAATCATCACAATCATCACAATCATCACAATCAACACAATCAACACAATCAACACAATCATCACAATCATCACAATCAACACAATCAACACAATCAACACAATCATCACAATCAACACAATAATTACAATCAACGCAATCATCGCAATCAACGCAATCAACACAATCAACACAATCATCGCAATCATCGCAATCAACGCAATAATCGCAATCATCACAATCAACACAATCATCACAATCAACACAATCAACAAAATAATCACAATCAACGCAATCAACGCAATCACAATCAACACAATCAACACAATCAACACAATCATCACAATCAACACAATCAACGCAATCAACGCAATCAACGCAATCATTGCAATCAACGCAATCAACACAATCAACACAATCATCGCAATCAACTCAATCATCGCAATCATCGCATTCAACGCAATCAACGCAATCAACGCAATCAACGCAATAAACGCAATCAACACAATCAACACAATCAACACAATCACAATCAACACAATAATCACAATCAACGCAATCAACGCAATCAACGCAATCAACGCAATCAACGCAATCAACGCAATCAACACAATCATCGCAATCAACGCAATCATCGCAATCAACACAATCAACACAATCATCACAATCAACACAATCGCAATCATCGCAATCATCACAATCAACGCAATCAAGGCAAACAACACAATCATCACAATCAACGCAATCAACGCAATCAAGGCAAACAACACAATCATCACAATCATCACAATCAACACAATAATCACAATCAACACAATCAACACAATCATCGCAATCAACGCAATCAACGCAATCAACGCAATCATCACAATCATCACAATCAACACAATCAACACAATCAACACAATCATCACAATCAACACAATCATCACAATCAACACAATCATCACAATCAACACAATCATCACAATCAACACAATCACAATCAACACAATCATCACAATGAACACAATCATCACAATGAACACAATCATCACAATCAACACAATCAACACAATCAACACAATAAACGCAATCAACGCAATCATCACAATCAACACAATCAACACAATCACAATCAACGCAATAATCGTAATAATCGCAATAATCGCAATCAACACAATCATCACAATCAACACAATAATCACAATCAACGCAATCATCACAATCAACACAATCAACACATTCAACACAATCAACGCAATAATCGCAATAATCGCAATCAACACAATCAACACAATCATCACAATCAACACAATCATCGCAATCAACGCAATCATCACAATCAACACAATCATCACAATCAACGCAATCATTACAATCAACACAATCAACACAATTAACGCAATAATCGCAATCATCGCAATCATCGCAATCAACACAATCAACACAATCATCACAATCAACACAATCATCGCAATCAACGCAATCATCACAATCAACACAATCATCACAATCAACACAATCAACACAATCATCACAATCAACACAATCAACACAATCATCACAATCAACACAATCAACACAATCATCGCAATCATCGCAATCATCGCAATCATCGCAATCATCACAATCAACGCAATCAACGCAATCAACACAATCAACACAATCATCACAATCAACGCAATCAACGCAATTATCACAATCAACACAATCAACACAATCATCACAATCAACACAATCAACACAATCATCACAATCAACACAATCATCACAATCAACACAATCATCACAATCAACACATTCACAATCAACACAATCATCACAATGAACACAAACATCACAATCAACACAATCATCACAATCAACACAATCAACACAATCAACACAATCAACACAACATCATATGTGGATCCAGGCTACATGCAGCTCTTTTAACTTTGTCTTTGTGAATAACTTTGCCCTTTTCTGGAAACGTTACGAAGCCTATCGTCCAGACGGATTACACCCAAACAGATACGGTAGCAGCCTGTTGATGGACTACATGCGTCATGTTGTTCAGCGTTCCCCGAGGGGGGCGTGACTGTTTACATCTGAGCCCCCTCGGACCCCACCGCACTCCCCCGCCTCCTGCTCACCAGCACCGGGTGAGTACAACGGTGCAAACACTGCTCCCTGTCCGTCTGGCAGTGCATTACCAGTCCAAACACTGAACTGTGCTGACTCCCTTCTGACTCTGGGAGCTAAACAACAACAACAAGGGTTTTCACATTTTAGGCCAATTGAGACTGTGTGTTCCTCGCACCAGCTCAAAAATGTTTTTAAATTCTAAAAAACGAAATCAAAACAGGACAGCAGTTAGACGGTCCAACTCTGCAAATCTAATTTCTGTTCCCTGTAGAAATCAATCAACCACATTAATCGACTCTGACGTTATTTTTAAACTTGCTATGCTTAATGTCAGATCTCTATGTAACAAATCATTTTTAATTAATAATTTTATCACTTCTTATGATCTTGATTTTATGCTTATGGCTGAAACATGGCTGGACCAAAATACAGGAAATGCAGTTCTAATAGAAGCAACACCACCCAATTTTAAATTCGAATCCGAAATACGAGAAAACAAAAGGGGGGGAGGCATAGCTGCAGTTTTTAGAGAGCACTTTGTCTCCCATAGAATGCCCCTTGGAAATTTTTCATCGTTTGAGTATATTTCTTTTAAAATGGAACAAAAGCAATCTTCTACTCTTTTCATTGTCCTGTACAGGCCACCACAGTCATGTTGCGATTTTATTGACCATTTTACTGAACTACTTTCATTCGTGTGCACAGATTTTGATAGTTTAGTTATTACAGGTGATTTTAATGTACATGTTGATAATGTTGATGACAGAAATGCAAAGGAGCTGGCTTCTGTATTTGAGACCTTTGGTTTCATTCAGCACGTGAGTGGCCCCACCCACAGCAGAGGGCACACTCTTGACCTGCTAATTACAAAGGGGGTTAATGTATCAAATGTTAATGTAGTTGATGTTGCTTTGTCAGATCATTTCTGTGTATTTTTTGACATGTGTTTTGCTAGCAAACCACCAGCTGAATCTACAATTGTTAGAAGAAGACACATACATGAAAACACAAGTGAACTGTTCATGGGAATGCTACATTTTGAGAAAACTCCATGCTCTACTGTTGATGAATTGTATAACTCTGTCACCACCAGTGTTCTGACTGTTCTGGACGCCATTGCTCCTGTGACGGTTAAAATAGTTACCAGTAAGAAAAAGACCCCATGGACTAAGGCAGACTCGGTCAGGGCACAGAAGCAAGAGTGCCGGAGGGCCGAACGGAAGTGGCGAAAGTCCAATTTCCAGAGCGATTATGAAATCTTTAAAGATGAGTTGGGTGAATTTAACCGGGTTTTACGTAGAACAAGAGAAATGTATTTTTCTGACATTATTGGAGGTTGCAGTAACAATCTTCGTGTTATGTTTTCAACAGTTGGTAGATTAACGAACCCCCCTGTAAAGTTGCCCCTAGAATTTTCCTCTAAATCTAGGTGTAATGAGTTTGCACAGTTTTTTGATGACAAAGTACAAGGAATCAAAAACACTATCACCTCCACAGCACGTATAACAATGCAACAGCCAGAGAAGCTTTTTGAGCTAACTCACTTTGCACCTGTGGATACTGAAACTGTCAAAAAGATAATCATGAGTCTGAGCTCCTCCACATGTAGCCTGGATATATTACCCTCAAAATTTCTGAAGTCCGTCCTGAGCAGTTTGTTACCTTCACTGACACAAATAGTAAACATGTCTCTGTCGTCAGGAACATTTCCTATGGCCCTAAAAACAGCAGTCATAAGACCTCTCCTAAAAAAGAGCAGTCTGGATCCTGCGGGACTTCAAAATTATTGCCCCATATCGAATCTGCCATTCATTGGAAAAATTCTTGAAAAAGTGGCCTCCCAACAACTTACTGAATTTTTAACAATGAATAATTCTTTTGATATGTTCCAGTCTGGGTTTAGACCCCACCACAGCACTGAGACCGCTCTAGTGAAGGTAACAAACGACATTCGACTTCACACTGATGCAGGTAAAGTCACAGTTTTGGTCATGTTAGATCTTAGTGCAGCGTTCGACACTGTCGACCATGAGATCCTCATGCAGAGACTGGAGGACTGGGTTGGTGTCACTGGCACAGCCCTAGACTGGTTTAGGTCTTACCTGGAGGATAGGAAGTACTTTGTGGAGATTGGAGACTGCGTCTCAGATCATGTGGCCCTGACCTGTGGAGTACCACAGGGGTCGATCCTGGGACCTCACCTATTTAATCTCTACATGCTGCCGTTAGGTCAGTTAATACAAAGAAACAAAGTGTCCTACCACAATTACGCTGACAACACTCAGATCTATGTCTCACTGACTGCAGGAGAACATGGACCAGTGGACTCACTCCTTCACTGTATCCAACAGATCAGTGACTGGATGCAAAATAATTTCCTTCAGCTAAATGCAGACAAAACCGAAATCATTGTCTTTGGTCCCCAGAAACAAAGAGAGGGCGCCATTTGTCAACTTCAGTCTCTCTCCCTACTTCCTTCAGACAAGGTCAGAAATTTGGGGGTAATACTGGACTCAGACCTAAATTTCAATAGCCACATAAAATCAATAACATCAACAGCTTTTTACCATCTGAAGAACATTTCCAAAGTTAGAAATATAGTGTCCAGGGCAGACTTGGAGATTCTTGTCCATGCATTTGTCTCCAGCAGGCTAGACTACTGCAATGGCCTGCTCACAGGTCTGTCCAAACAGACCTGTAAGCAGCTGCAGTACATCCAAAATGCAGCAGCTAGAGTCCGGCAGGAACCAGGAAGTACGACCATATTAGTCCGGTCCTCAGGTCTCTGCACTGGCTTCCTGTGGCTCAGAGAATAGATTTTAAAACAGCTCTGCTTGTGTACAAGTCTCTCCATGGCCTTGCACCAAAATACATCAGTGACATGTTGGTGTCATATGAACCAGCCCGGACTCTGAGGAGCACAGGGACTGGCCTCCTGCTGGGACTCTGAGGAGCACAGGGACTGGCCTCCTGCTGGGACTCTGAGGAGCACAGGGACTGGCCTCCTGCTGGTGCCCAGAGTGAGAACCAAACATGGGGAGGCTGCGTTTCAGATCCATGCAGCTAAGATCTGGAACAATCTCCCTGAAAATGTGAGGGAGGCGTCTACTCTGTCAACGTTCAAATCCAGGTTAAAGACTGTTCTGTTTGCCTGTGCTACAACTGAAGGATTTTATCTCCATTTCTAATGCACTGTTGTCATTTTTTTTTTTTATTTTTTTTATTTCTTGTGTAATTTTGAAAGTTTTAATGGTTTTATTCTTTTGTGTGATTTTAATGTTTTAATTGTGTTTTAATCTTTTGTGTGATTTTAATGTTTTAATTGTGTTTTAATCTTTTGTGTGATTTTAATGTTTTAATTGTGATTCTGGTGTTTGTTTTATGTGATGATTTGTGATGTGGACTGTGAAGCACTTTGTGTTGCCCTGTGTATGAAAGGCGCTCTACAAATAAACTTTGATTGATTGATTGACAATCATCACAATCAACGCAATAATCGCAATCAACACAATCATCACAATCAACACAATCAACACAATAATCACAATCAACACAATCAACGCAATCATCACAATCAACACAATCAACACAATAATCACAATAAACACAATCAACGCAATCATCACAATCAACACAATCAACACAATAATCACAATCAACACAATCATCACAATCAACACAACACAATAATCACAATAAACACAATCAACGCAATCATCACAATCAACACAATCAACACAATCAACACAATAAACACAATCAACGCAATCAACGCAATCATCGCAATCAACACAATCAACACAATCAACACAATCAACACAATCATCACAATCATCACAATAAACACAATCAACACAATCAACACAGTCATCACAATCATCACAATCATCACAATCATCACAATCATCACAATCAACGCAATCAACGCAATCAACGCAATCAACACAATCAACACAATCATCACAATCAACACAATAATCACAATCAACGCAATCAACGCAATCAACGCAATCATCACAATCAACGCAATCAACGCAATCAACGCAATCAACGCAATCATCGCAATCATCGCAATCATCGCAATCAACACAATCATCGCAATCAACACAATCAACACAATCAACACAATCAACACAATCATCACAATCATCACAATAAACACAATCAACACAATCAACACAGTCATCACAATCATCACAATCATCACAATCATCACAATCATCGCAATCAACGCAATCAACACAATCATCACAATCATCACAATCAACACAATAATCACAATCAACGCAATCAACGCAATCAACGCAATCATCGCAATCAACGCAATCAACGCAATCAACGCAATCATCGCAATCATCGCAATCATCGCAATCATCGCAATCAACACAATCAACACAATCAACACAATCAACACAATCAACACAATCATCACAATCATCACAATAAACACAATCAACACAATCAACACAATAATCACAATCACCAATCAACACAATAATCACAATCAACACAATCAACGCAATCATCACAATCAACACAATCAACACAATCATCACAATCAACACAATCAACACAGTCATCACAATCATCGCAATCATCGCAATCATCGCAATCAACGCAATCAACACAATCAACACAATCAACACAATCAACACAATCATCGCAATCATCGCAATCAACGCAATCATCACAATCAACACAATCAACACAATCATCGCAATCAACGCAATCATCACAATCAACACAATCATCGCAATCATCGCAATCATCGCAATCAACACAATCAACACAATCAACACAATCAACACAATCAACACAATCATCACAATCAACACAATCATCACAATCATCACAATCATCACAATCAACACAATCACAATCAACACAATCATCACAATGAACACAATCATCACAATCAACGCAATCAACGCAATCAACACAATCATCACAATCATCGCAATCAACGCAATCAACGCAATCAACGCAATCAACACAATCATCACAATCAACACAATCATCGCAATCAACGCAATCATCACAATCAACACAATCATCGCAATCATCGCAATCAACACAATCAACACAATCAACACAATCATCACAATCAACACAATCATCACAATCAACACAATCACAATCAACACAATCATCACAATGAACACAATCATCACAATCAACGCAATCAACGCAATCATCACAATCAACACAATCAACACAATCATCACAATCATCGCAATCAACGCAATCAACGCAATCAACGCAATCATCACAATCAACACAATAATCACAATCAACGCAATCAACGCAATCATCACAATCAACACAATCAACACAATCAACGCAATCATCGCAATCAACGCAATCAACGCAATCATCACAATCAACACAATCAACACAATCATCACAATCATCACAATCAACACAATCAACACAATCATCACAATCAACACAATCATCACAATCAACACAAATCACAATCAACACAATCATCACAATCAACACAATCACAATCAACACAATCATCACAATGAACACAATCATCACAATCAACACAATCATCACAATCAACACAATCACCACAATCAACGCAATCAACTCAATCATCACAATCAACACAATCAACACAATCAACACAATCATCACAATCAACGCAATCAACGCAATCAACGCAATCATTGCAATCAACGCAATCAATGCAATCATCGCAATCAACGCAATCAAAGCAATCAACGCAATCAACGCAAACATCACAATCAACACAATCATCGCAATCAACACAATCAACACAATCATCACAATCAACACAATCAACACAATCAACGCAATCAACGCAATCAACGCAATCATCACAATCAACACAATCAACACAATCATCACAATCAACACAATCACAATCAACACAATCAACACAATCAACACAATCATCACAATGAACACAATCATCACAATGAACACAATCATCACAATCAACACAATCATCACAATCAACACAATCAACACAATCATCACACAACTTAAAGCTGGGGGACGTAACCTTCGAACCATCAAATTTTTCACTTCAGAGCAGCCTTACCGTTCCCACGGCCCGGCTTGGTCCCACCTCCTCCGTTTCTTAGCTTCCCTCTGATTGGATGACGGGCCCTCCCCCCCTGGCCTCTGAAACCCTCTCTCATGGACCCCCCATGGAGCAGCGAGCCCCCGGTCCTGCTCAGAGCACTCCCTCGGCTGTTGTCCAGCGCAGACTCAGACTCGAACTTTTGCGCTGGTCGGACCAGAGCCCGAGTCCCAGGGTCTCGTTTGATTGGCAGAAGCGAGGGTTGTACTCTCTCGTTGCTTCCTGAACCCGCCCTTCGCTGTGTTGTGGACGGACTGGTCCTGGTCTTGGCTGTGGATGGATTGGTCCCGGTCTTGGCTGTGGATTGACTGGTCCCGGTCTTGGCTGTAGATGGATTGGTCCCGGTCTTGGCTGTGGATTGACTGGTCCTGGTCTTGGCTGTGGATGGACTGGTCCCGGTCTTGGCTGTGGATGGACTGGTCCTGGTTTTGGTTGGATCAATGCTCTCTGTGATTTTACTAGAAGCATTTTTCAGATCCAATTTCTCCTTTGTTTCTTCCCCATCGTCTGGTCCGTGACTTTCATTGTCAATAGAATCAGAATCGGTCAAATGGACAGAACTTGGACCTGGTTTTCTCGCGGTTTCACCAACTCCTTCACTTACAGTCGGGTTTATTACCTCCATGCTATTCTTCAAAGAGTCCAAAGTGAGAGCACTTGTGTCCTTTCTGCTTGATAGTTTTGTCTCTTGGCTTATGGACACCCCTCTAGCACCGGTGGCCCCTGAAACTCGAGTTGGTAGACCCCTTGGACTCACCGCGAGTGAAGAGTTGGTCCTGGATTGCGGAGTCCGAGGGTCTTGTCTCGAAATCGGAACAGAAGCAGAGGATCTTGAGACGGATCCGAACCTGTGAGGGTATCGAGCTGCGAGCCATGGATATTTGTCCAGGAGCGATGAGCTGATCCTGGCCCGCGATGGCGAGCCCGTCCTCTCGCCGTCTGAATCGTGCGTCTTTGAGTCAGACGTAGATGTTTTGTCTTGGTCGTCATCGTTTCCCTCTTTCGAACTTGCAGCGGTTTCGGAAGATTCCAAAACAGGAGATTGCAAAGTAGTCTTTTCTTCAGCGGAAAAGTGAAAAGTTTGACGTTCTTCGCTTTCTCCGTCGGTGTTTTCTGACGTGGCAGATTCCAAAGTGGATTTTCCCGAGACGGTCTTTCCTGGAGTTCTGGAAGCTTCATATTTGTTCCTATCATTATTATTTCTATCAATTTGTAAATGTTGTTGTGGATTTTCAGTGTTATCCGATCCCGCTGAGTCCAAATCTGTTCGACTCATGGACTGAGACGTCTGTTTTAAATAAGAATTGGAGTTTTCAACTTTCAACACATTTTTTTTTAAAGTCTTGGAGGTGTCTTTAGAATTGGAATCTTGCTCAACGATAGAATATCTGTCCTCACTTCTCTCTTCTGTTCTACTTGAAGCTTGTCTTGAATTTTGGTCCAGATTTGAACCATGCTCAGTCCCTGCCGTCTCTTGTTGACTTAAAACTGAAACTCCTCTGGTTGAACCATGTGCGTTTGAACTACTTTGACTCTTACTAAGAACACTGGACGACCCAGACGATGGTTTAACAGGTCTATTCCCATTCCGAGTCCCATTTCCTCTCAATAAAACGTGAGCATTTCTTCTGTTAAAGCTGTACCTTCCACCAAAGCCTGCTCGGCCCCTGACACCACCACTTATCTCCGTCTTTTCTGGCTGCAGATGTCCATTCCGCAGTCTCAGAAAAGGCTCCTTGCTGCGCACAGATGGGTCATGTACATATTTCCTGTCTGGAGCCGTGGTTACTGTATGGTCTATTTTTGTAGCTTGTTGAATATTTGGTGTCACTGTAGTTGTCGTAACGTGGGAATTTCCAACAGAAGATTCTGTTTTTGACAAAGACGATGTTTTGGAGCCAGGTTTTTGGTGTACTCTGATTTTGACAGGTCTTCTTTGCTGAGGTTTTCTATTTTTAGATGGTGATTGAGTGACTACTTTTAAATTCGGTGTTGCAGATGTCAAACTTTCTCTGTCTTCTTCCAACACATCATTATTTTGCTCCAATGTAGTTTTGGGGAGAGGAGCTTTAGTTGTAGTAGCTTTAGTTGTAGTAGCTTTAGTTGTAGTAGCTTTAGTTGTAGTAGCTTTAGTTGTAGTAGCTTTAGTTGTAGCAGCTTTAGTTGTAGCAGCTTTAGTTGTAGTAGCTTTAGTTGTAGCAGCTTTAGTTGTAGTAGCTTTAGTTGTAGTAGCTTTAGTTGTAGCAGCTTTAGTTGTAGCAGCTTTAGTTGTAGTAGCTTTAGTTGTAGTAGCTTTAGTTGTAGTTGGTGTCATTGTCGTCGGTTCTTTCAATTTGGAACTTCCTCTATGTCCATTTCTCACGGACCCTCGGACAGAGGAGAAAACATTGTGGTAAGATCGGGTCTGTGATAGCGGGCGCACTCGTCGGGCTGGCGGAGCGCGGTGGGTGGTCGTGGTGGTAGAAGTCCTGATGGTAGAAGTGGTAGAAGTCGCAGCAGGTGATTGTGGTGTCTCCTTATCGTAGTCGTCATAATCCTCGTCTTCTTCTGGAGCTGGTGTCGTTCTCAGGACTTTGATCTTTAGAGTTGAAGCTGCAAAACAAACACCAGCGACTTTTTAGTCACACCATAAGAACCCAGGCACAGTGCAGATGGATAAATATGTACATTTCTAACCTGCTACCTCAATGCTAGCAGGCTACCTCAATGCTAACCTGCTACCTCAATGGCTTGTGTTTGTGAATGGCAGCTCTTGATTGGCTCTTTGGTTGCTAGGCTGTTGGCATCTCTGTGATTTGAGTCCATCTGGTTTTATTTCACATGTTTTAAATCAAACACAGATGATACTATTTTCTGTGAATCATTTGAGAATTTCCTGTGACGATCTGAAGTCTGTAAAAGATTAGATTATGTTGACTGTTTTCAGACTGTTCCAACCAGATTCTCCAACGGGACAAATACATTTAGTCGGATTTCAAGAACTGTTTCTTTATTTCCTTACTCCAAGGGAGACATTTCTGTATCTTTTAATCTTTTAATCTAGATTTGAGGCAGAATTGGAGCAGTTTTTGACTAAATCCTTTGTTGCAGTGAGAGACTTAGAGACAGTGAAAGTGTTGAGCCTCACGTCCGGGCGTGACCACGCTGAAGGCCTCGCTCTGTGGTCCTAAGGCCTTACTCTGTGGTCCTAAGGACTTACTCTGTGGTCCTAAGGACTTACTCTGTGGTCCTAAGGCCTTGCTCTGTGGTCCTAAGGCCTTGCTCTGTGGTCCTAAGGCCTTGCTCTGTGGTCCTAAGGCCTTACTCTGTGGTCCTAAGGCCTTGCTCTGTGGTCCTAAGGCCTTACTCTGTGGTCCTAAGGGTTTACTCTGTGGTCCTAAGGCCTTGCTCTGTGGTCCTAAGGCCTTACTCTGTGGTCCTAAGGCCTTACTCTGTGGTCCTAAGGCCTTGCTCTGTGGTCCTAAGGCCTTACTCTGTGGTCCTAAGGCCTTGCTCTGTGGTCCTAAGGCCTTACTCTGTGGTCCTAAGGGTTTACTCTGTGGTCCTATGGCCTTGCTCTGTGGTCCTAAGGCCTTACTCTGTGGTCCTAAGGCCTTACTCTGTGGTCCTAAGGCCTTACTTTGTGGTCCTAAGGGTTTACTCCGTGGTCCTAAGGCCTTACTCTGTGGTCCTAAGGCCTTACTCTGTGGTCCTAAGGCCTTACTCTGTGGTCCTAAGGCCTTACTCTGTGGTCCTAAGGGTTTACTCCGTGGTCCTAAGGCCTTACTCTGTGGTCCTAAGGCCTTACTCTGTGGTCCTAAGGCCTTACTCTGTGGTCCTAAGGCCTTGCTCTGTGGTCCTAAGGCCTTACTCTGTGGTCCTAAGGCCTTGCTCTGTGGTCCGGGCATGACCACGCTGAAGGCCTTGCTCTGTGGTCCTTGTCCTCTGCGGTTCGTGGCTCTGATCTTAAAGATGTATCGTTCTCCAGGAGTCAGACCGTCCACCGTCACCGAGGACGAGCTGCCCGGGAACGTCAGGCTCTTCATCCCAAACGGCTTCATGGCAGGAGCATAGGACAGGATGTACTCTGCAGGGGACACATGGTCAGTACACACATGGTCAGTACATACACACACACACAGTCACAAAGACACACACACATGGTCAATACACACACATGGTCACAGGGACACAGACACACACACACACTTACTTCCTGCTCTGGACAGAGCAGTCGCATTCTCTTGCTGCTCCTCGCTTGCTGCTTTTTAATCTCCTTTAATCATTTTTGCTTACATTTTTATCCCACAAAACACGGATTACTCCTTTTTACAAACTTCAACACAGGACTTGTGGAATTTACCTAACTTACAGCATGTCAGGAGGACGGGAAAAAAGAACAAAACTTTGCGACGGCTGTTTTTCACTCAAACAGGAGATAAAACTTCTTCAAGACCGAATGTTTGTGCTTGAATCAGAATTGGGGCTGAACACAACAATACCAGTGAAAGGAAATGGACCAAATGGACAGAACGTAAGTTATGATGACGCTATTTCATTTCCCAAAATCAACAGAGACAATTGTTGGAACACATATGGTGCCAAGCCCAAACAAGGCAAAGCTAATGATAACAAGAGTGTCATAATGCCACAGCAAAAATCTTTAATTACAAGAAACCGCTTTTCACCACTTTTGGAAGATGAATCAGCAGTAGCCTCTCAGTCCCAGTCTCAGTCTCAGTCAAGGTGAAATGCAGCTGAGTCGCTCTTTATCGGGGATTCTGCGATAAGACATGTAAACATGCGTAATCTCAAGGTTCACTCAGTACACTCTGCCAAAGTGGATGAGATAAGGCGGTTGGCTCCGAGGCTTCTGTCTGAGACCGGCGGGGTAAAAAGATTGTTGATCCACGTGGGGGCAGTAGACGTCTATGACAACACAAGTGAAAAGTTGAAACGGGATTACTCTCTCTTATTGGACGACCTTGCTAAAATGGACACAACAATCGTTATCAGTGGCCCACTATCAAATGTGGACGGGAAGCAAATTAAATTCAGTCGTCTGTATCAGCTAAATACTTTCCTACTCAACGAATGTTCACGCAGAGGACTTGCTTTCATTGAGAATTTGAATCTGTTCTGGAATAGGCATGAGCTTTTTGAAGGGAAAGGGCCACATCTGAACACTTACGGAGTAAAAGTGTTGATGGATAACCTTTCTTTTGCCCTGAGACCTCAGCCTGCGCAGCGCGTGCAGCCATCGAAAGGGAGGAAGCCGACTCTAAAAGTCTCTGCACCTCCACCACCTCGAAGGATCTCAACACCACCACCACCTCGAAGGATCTCAACACCACCACCTCGAAGGATCTCAACACCACCACCACCTCGAAGGATCTCAACACCTCCACCACCTCGAAGGATCTCAACACCTCCACCACCTCGAAGGATCTCAACACCTCCACTGTCATCAGAAGCAGCTGCATCATCACCAGCAGCAGCTGCATCATCACCAGCAGCAGCTGCATCATCCCCAGCAGCAGCTGCATCATCACCAGCAGCAGCTGCATCATCACCAGCAGCAGCTGCATCATCACCAGCAGCAGCTGCATCATCACCAGCAGCAGCTGCATCATCCCCAGCAGCAGCTGCATCATCACCAGCAGCAGCTGCATCATCCCCAGCAGCAGCTGCATCATCACCAGTAGCAGCACCAGCAGCACAACCACCACCACCAACATCCTCATCCCCAGCCTGCTCCAAAGCAGCCACGCCTTCTTCATCTACAGCGCCTCTGAAGCCCTCATCCTCACCCCAGCCTACAGCAGACAGGCCTGTGCTGGGGTTTCCTCAACCACCTGCCCCTCCATCAAAGACTCCCTCGCCACCTCCCATGGACCTGTCTTGGGTCCCCCCTGCCACGTCCACTCCATCAAGAGAGAATGGGGACACCTCCCTTTGTTTTTCATCCCCGCCTTCACTGTTAGACCTACCTGAACACTCTGCAGGGCTAATAAAATCGGCGATGAAGACTATTCCTCTCACACCCATATTAGCTCGCTCTAGAGTCCTGTCCAACATTCTAAACCACTCCCCATATGTACCTCCAAAACCACCTAGGGTTTCCAATTCACCTACAAAAACCACCTCAGCCAGTCCCTCCCCTAACCTCATGACCATTCCACCCCAACTTCCCCCTCGTTCAACATCCAAAACCTCTGCCTCAGCCCACCCCGGCCCTAACCCATCACCTAAAACCCCTCCACCTCCCTGCCCCCCTCGTTCAACACCCAAAAGCCACCCACCTCTCCGTCCGCGGATGCGGTTTAAGTGTTGCCATGTGTAAATGGATTTTTAGCTTTTTAACTGACAGATCTCAGAGAGTGAAAATCAATGAGTGTTTTTCTGATGTTGTTTCTGTGAGCACTGGTTCTCCTCAGGGATGTATTTTGAGTCCTTTGCTTTTTACCTTGTACACTCACGATTGTGTGTCCTCCTCTGACTCAAACTTGATCATCAAATATGCTGATGACACCACCATCATCGGTCTCATCAGTGACACTGATGAATCCTCTTATAGAGCAGAGATACAAAATGTGGTTCAGTGGAGTCAAACTAACAACCTCCAGTTGAACGCATCCAAAACATGTGAACTGGTCTACGACTTCAGTCGCAATAGTTCTCATTTGCCTGTCGTAATCGACAACTCCCAGGTGCAGATCGTAGAGGAGTGCAAGTTTCTGGGTTTAACTCTGTCTAACCTGAAATGGGTTAAAAACACTGACCGAGTCGTTAAGAAAGCTCGTCAGCGTCTCTACTTTCTGCGTAAACTTAGAGAATTTACCACTAACTCTAAGATTGTGCTTAACTTTTATGGCTGCACCATTGAGAGTTTACTTGTTGGTTCTGTGTCTGTGTAATTTGGAAACATCACAGATAAAGAAAAGAGAGCTTTAAACAAGGTGCTCCGCTCTGCAAAGAGGACCGTGGGCTGTGAGCTTCCTGTTCTGGAGGTTCTTTATAAATCCAGACTTTTAAACAAAGCTCTTAGGATTGTTAATGACTCTTCTGGCCACCCTGGGAAAGCCATGTTCCAGCTTCTTCCCTCTGGCAGAAGATATCGCTCTCTGAGATGCAGGACATCTCGTTACGCTAACAGTTTTTATCCACAAGCTGTTATCAGTGTGAACAGAGCACTTTAATGATTTGCACTTGTTTTGAAACTGTTTTAGTCAATCGATTTCACAGTGACATTTGTTTACTGTTTTCCATCCATCCATCCATTTTCTTCCCTTTAATCCATTTCTGGGTCAGGGGGGTGACAGTCAGAGATGCCACCCAAGTCTCATAGCACCAGCCCCTCACTGACCCTCTGCAGGTGGTGAGTCCACAGGAGGTGTTTACTGTTTTATTTGTTTTATTTCTGTCTTTTAATGTTGTTTTATGTCTGTATTTGTCTGTGCACACTGGAGACTTTTCGCTAATGTATTCCAATGTGGTTTTACTGCAAATGGCAAATAAACTGAATCTGAATCCTCCTCCTCCCCCGCCTTCCCCTTCCCCTCTTTTCTCTAAACACTAGGATGCACAGGGTCTCTGCTTCGCAGCCACTGGCAGTCTAGTTAGAGGAGAGACCCGGCTGGGGCCCTGTCATGAAGCCACCTGTGCCATTCCCTTAGTGATAACACAAAGAATACATTACAGAAAAACATCTGGAGTTAATCAGTCTAATCTGGAAAATCTAATTCTTGTTCCGTGTAAGAATCAGCCGACCACAACCGCTGATACTGAAACTTTGAAACTTGCTATGCTAAATGTCAGATCTCTTTGTAACAAGTCTTTTTTAATCAATAATTTTATTTGTTCTTATAATCTAGATCTTATGTTCATGGCTGAAACATGGCTTGACCAAAATACAGAAAATGCAGTTTTAATAGAAGCGTCACCACCAAATTTCAAATTTGAATCTGAAATACGGGAAAACAAAAAAGGAAGAGGCTTAGCTGCCATTTTTAGAGACCACTTTGTCTCCCATAGAATGTCTCTTGGGAAGTTTTCGTCATTTGAATATCCATCCATTTTCTACCCTTTAATCCATTCCTGGGTCAGGGGGGTGGCAGTCAGAGATGCCACCCAAGTCTCATAGCACCAGCCCCTCACTGATCCTCTGCAGGTGGTGAGTCCACAGGAGGACGGCTGCTCTCTGAGTGTGAGCATAGCCTTGATCTTTCAGTGGGGGCTTTGGGCAAAGTGGGGTTAAGTGTCTTGCCCAAGGACACAACGACAGCAGTCATCAGTGGGAGTCGGTGGAGAAGGTGCAGAGGTGGGAATAGAACCCACGACCTTCTGGCCTTAAGGCCAATGCTCTACCAACTGAGCTACTGTCGCCCCTTGTCGTCATTTGAATATGTGTCTTTTAAAATACAACAAAAACAATCTCCTCCAATACTCTTCGTTGTCCTATACAAGCCACCGCAGTCATGTCACAGTTTTATTGATCATTTTACCGAGTTGCTTTCAGTTGTATGCACAGATTTTGATAGTTTGGTTATTACAGGTGATTTTAATATTCATGTGGATAATGTTGATGACAGAAATGCAAATGAGCTGAGTTCTTTACTTGAATCCTTTGATCTCACTCAGCACGTAAGTGGCCCCACCCACAGCAGAGGGCACACTCTAGACCTGTTAGTTACAAAGGGGGTGAACATTTCAAATGTAAACGTGGTCGATGTTGCTCTTTCGGATCATTTCTGTGTATTTTTTGACATGTGTTTCACAAACAAACCACCAGTGGACTCTGCAACTGTTCGAAGAAGACACATAAATGAAAATACGAGTGAACTATTTATGGAAATGATAAACTTTGAGAATGCATCGTGTTCTACTGTAGATGAACTGTTTAACTCTGTCACCTCCAGTGTTTTGAATGTTCTGGATACCGTTGCCCCTGTGAAGGTTAAAATAGTGAAAAATAAGCAGAAGGCGCCGTGGGCTAAAGCAGACTCTGTCAGGGCACAAAATAGAGAGTGCCGGAGGGCCGAGCGGAAGTGGCGCAAGTCCAACCTCCAGGTAGATTACGAGATCTTCAAAGATAAGTTGTGCGAGTTTAACCGGGTGCTACGTAGTACGAGAGAAAGGTATTTTTCTGAAATGATTGAAGGCTGCAGCAACAATCTGCGTGTTCTGTTTTCAACAGTTAATAGATTAACAAACCCCCCTGTTCAGATGCCATTAGAGCTTACTTCCAAACGTAAATGCAATGAGCTTGCTAATTTTTTCAATGACAAGGTTCAAGGCATCAAAAACGCCATTGTCTCCAATCCACAGATAACCATCCAACAGCCAGAAAGGCTCTTTGAGCTAACTCACTTTGCACCTGTAGATGATCAAACTGTCCAAGAGATAATCTCCAGTTTGAGCTCCTCCACATGCAGCTTGGATGTACTACCCACTAGATTTCTGAAGTCTGTTCTGAGCAGTCTGTTACCTTTACTCACACAGATAGTAAACATATCCCTTCATTCTGGAATATTCCCAAAGGCCCTGAAAACTGCAGTCATCAGGCCCCTGCTAAAAAAGAGCAGTCTCGATGCTACGGTACTTAACAACTATCGTCCCATCTCAAATCTGCCATTTATGGGGAAAGTCCTTGAGAAAGTTGTCTACCTACAGCTTACTAGATTTCTTATAATCAACAACTCATTTGATATGTTTCAGTCCGGCTTTAGACCCCACCACAGCACTGAGACTGCTCTCGTTAAGGTTACAAACGATATCCGGCTGAACACTGACGCAGGCAAAGTCTCAATCTTAATCTTGTTAGATCTAAGTGCTGCCTTTGACACTGTCGACCATGAGATCCTCTTACAGAGACTAGAGGACTGGGTTGGCGTCGCTGGCACCGCCCTAAGTTGGTTTAGGTCTTACCTTGAAGACAGGAAGTACTTTGTGGAGATTGGAAACTGTGTCTCAGATCATATGGCCCTGACCTGTGGAGTCCCACAGGGGTCGATCCTGGGACCTCTTCTGTTCAATCTCTACATGCTGCCGTTAGGTCAGTTAATACGCAGAAACGAAGTTTCCTATCATAACTATGCAGACGACACTCAGATCTATGTCTCACTGACTGCAGGAGAACATGGACCAGTGGACTCACTCCTTCACTGTATCCAACAGATCAGTGAGTGGATGCAAAACAACTTCCTTCAGCTAAACGCAGACAAAACTGAAATGATTGTCTTTGGTCCCCAGAAACAAAGAGAGAGCGTCATCTGTCACCTACAGTCTCTCTCCCTAAAACCTTCAAACAAGGTCAGAAATCTAGGGGTAATACTGGACTCAGACTTAAATTTTAATAGCCACATCAAATCAGTAACATCAGCAGCTTTTTACCATCTAAAAAACATTGCCAGGATCAAAAACATAGTGTCTAAAGCAGACCTGGAGATTCTTATCCATGCATTTGTCTCCAGTAGGTTAGACTACTGCAATGGCCTGCTCACAGGTCTGTCCAAACAGGCTGTAAAACAGCTGCAGTACATTCAAAATGCAGCAGCTCCAGTCCTGACTAGAACCAGGAAGTACGACCACATTAGTCCTGACTAGAACCAGGAAGTACGACCACATTAGTCCTGACTAGAACCAGGAAGTACGACCACATTAGTCCTGACTAGAACCAGGAAGTACGACCACATTAGTCCTGACTAGAACCAGGAAGTACGACCACATTAGTCCTGACTAGAACCAGGAAGTACGACCATATTAGTCCTGACTAGAACCAGGAAGTACGACCACATTAGTCCTGACTAGAACCAGGAAGTACGACCACATTAGTCCTGACTAGAACCAGGAAGTACGACCACATTAGTCCTGACTAGAACCAGGAAGTACGACCACATTAGTCCTGACTAGAACCAGGAAGTACGACCACATTAGTCCTGACTAGAACCAGGAAGTACGACCGCATTAGTCCTGACTAGAACCAGGAAGTACGACCACATTAGTCCTGACTAGAACCAGGAAGTACGACCACATTAGTCCTGACTAGAACCAGGAAGTACGACCACATTAGTCCTGACTAGAACCAGGAAGTACGACCACATTAGTCCTGACTAGAACCAGGAAGTACGACCACATTAGTCCTGACTAGAACCAGGAAGTACGACCATATTAGTCCTGACTAGAACCAGGAAGTACGACCACATTAGTCCTGACTAGAACCAGGAAGTACGACCACATTAGTCCGGTCCTCAGGTCTCTGCACTGGCTTCCTGTGGCTCAGAGAATAGACTTTAAAACAGCTCTGCTTGTTACAAGTCTCTCCATGGCCTCGCACCAAAATATATTAGTGACATGTTAGTCCCATATGAATATGAGCACAAGGACTGGACTCCTGCTGGGACTCTGAGGAGCACAGGGACTGGCCTCCTGCTGGGACTCTGAGGAGCACAGGGACTGGACTCCTGCTGGGACTCTGAGGAGCACAGGGACTGGACTCCTGCTGGGACTCTGAGGAGCACAGGGACTGGACTCCTGCTGGGACTCTGAGGAGCACAGGGACTGGCCTCCTGCTGGGACTCTGAGGAGCACAGGGACTGGACTCCTGCTGGGACTCTGAGGAGCACAGGGACTGGACTCCTGCTGGGACTCTGAGGAGCACAGGGACTGGACTCCTGCTGGGACTCTGAGGAGCACAGGGACTGGACTCCTGTTAGTGCCCAGAGTCAAAACTAAACATGGGGAGGCTGCTTTTCAGATTCATGCTGCTAAAATCTGGAACAGTCTTCCTGAAGATGTGAGACAGGCCTCCTCTCTGACAATGTTTAAAACCAGGTTAAAGACAGTTCTGTTTAGCTGTGCTACAACTGAGGGATTTTATATTTTTATCTTTTTAATGTTCTGTGATTATTTATGCTTTCTTGTTTTGTTCAGCACTTTGCGTTGCCTTGTGTATGAATTGTGCTATACAAATAAACTTGCCTTGCCTTGCCACATGGTCAATACACACAGATGGTCACAGGGACACAGACACCCACACACACACATGGTGCGTTCAGACTGCACTTAACTTCGACCTCAAAAGCGTCAGGTTTGCATTGAAAGTGAAGCGCGTCAGGTGAAGCCGAGAAACCCGGCGTCACTTGGCGTGCGTCAAAAGCTTCAAAACATGCAAGTAATACGCACGTCACTTGAAGCTTTGACGCGCGTAACGCTCGCGTCTCTTTCGGCGTCAAGGGATTTTGACGCCGGGGAAAATCCCTTGACGCTGAAGTTGAGAAAAGCTGAACTTTTGAAGCTTGACGCCGGCTTCAACCAATCAGGAGACGAGGAGCAGCAGCAGCAGCAACAACAGCAGCAGCAGCAGCAGCAGCTCCTCTGTACGCAGCTCCTGCAGTAAAGTGAAACTCTTCCGTACGCAGCTCCTGCAGTAAAGTGAAACTCTTCCGTACGCAGCTCCTGCAGTAAAGTGAAACTCCTCTATTGCGGCGTAAAATGTCCAAACTGAGGCAATACGCCGCGGCAGCCTAAGACACGGGCTTTGTTGCTGACGCGTAGATTCATTCGTATGCAGATAGGGACTTACTTGATGTTTTGTGGATTTGACTCAGTTGCCCTTCCGGAAGATGATGATGATGATGATGATGTACAGAATGTTGCTTACGGTCAACAGAAAGTAGCAGCCCGTGCTCACCCTGCCATGATGCCTAATCCCACAGGTGTGCACATGCCCCTCTTAAGCCCTACACAGGTGCAGCCTAATTGAGAGACACCACTCTAAACTGCCACCCAGTGGACAAACTAGGACAGTGCGTGAGCCCTCAGCCGTGTAGATACTAAAATAGAAAAAGCTAATATGTGGCTCCTACATTCCGGCCCCTAATTATTACCAAGAAATAATTACCCATCACCACTAATATGCAGGAGACACACAAACAAAACAAACATAAGTGTCCATAGAATCAATCACTGTTCTGCTTCCTGTAGCAGACAGATCTTAGTGATTGGTCGATCAGTACGCTCGTTCCTAATGTACTTCAAAACAGAAGTGCTGTCTGTCCAAAGCAGACTCTTCAAGCTCAATACAGAACTCTTTTCTCCAAAACTTGTCCATCCTGCTGGCCACCACCGCAGCTGTTAGTTCCATGCGGGGGATGGTAACAGGCTTCAAGGGTGCTACACGCGCCTTGCCCATCACAAATGAGAAATGAACGCTGCCGCTTCCGTCATGAAGTATCAGGTAGGTAACCGTTCCAAACCCTTCCTCACTAGCGTCTGCAAAGTGGTGGAGCTGCGCAGTGACAACATTAAAATCTGCAGGCTTCAAACATCTACTGACCTCCCAGTTTTCAAGAAGGTAGAGATCTTTGAGCCACGACATCCAGTCTCTAACAATAGTAGGAGGCAATGGATCGTCCCACCCCAGTCGTCTTCTGCAGAGAGCCTGGACTAGCCTTTTGGCAACCAAAATAACAGGTGCTAGAAAACCCGGAGGATCGTAAACTGAACTAATAACAGATAAAATCCCTCTTCTGGTGAGTGGACGGTCTTTAAGCGTGATCTTAAACTTAAAGGAATCTGACTGAACACACCACTGTACACCTAAAGCACGCTCGACTGGCAAAATATCATGGTCCAAATCTAAATTTTTCACTTCTTTAGCTCTGGCTTCAAACGGGATAGCTGCAATAACAGAGCGCCTATTACTAAGCCACTTGGTAAGTTTAAATCCACCCTTAGCACACAATTGACTCAGTTCATGACATAACAAAATTGCTTCCCTATCGGATGCAACAGAAACCAAACAGTCATCAACGTAGCAATTGTGAAGAATAGCGTTGACCGCCGCAGAACCAAACTGACCACAATTATCTTCAGCGCACTTCCGTAGAGCAAAGGAGGCACAGCTCGGCGAGGATGTGGCACCGAACAAATGCACCACCATCCTGTGTTCCACCGGCTCTAGCTCACATTGCCCATCAGGCCACCATAAAAATCTCAAGAGATCATAGTCCTCCGGTGGCACACGTACCTGGTGAAACATGGCCTCAACATCTGCCATGAGCACCACGGACTCCTTACGAAATCTAGTGAGGACACCAACCAAAGAACTTGTGAGGTCTGGGCCTTGAAGAAGCTGTGAGTTCAGTGAGGTCCCTTGGAACGAGGCTCCACAATCAAACACAACCCATAGCTTTCCCTTTTGAGGATGATACACACCGTGATGTGGTATGTACCACACCCTACCATCAGCTCGTGCCAGTTGCTCAGGAGGAACTCGCTCCGCGTAACCATTAGAAATCATTCCTGACATGAATGAAACATAATCAAATCGAAATGATGCATCTTTACTCAGGCGTCTTTTAAGATTCACCATTCGCTGTTCCGCAACTCTCCTATTGTTAGGCATATTGAGGTGTCGATATCTCACTGGCAGCCCAATACTGTAGTGGCCATCCACCAGCTTGACAGACTCTGAAACAGATTTCAAAAACTGTTCCTCCTCTTTTGAGAGTGCCAGCTCTTCTTGCTGCCTTTCGGGAAAATCAAACTTTAGCTGCTGTTCCCAAAGACTGTCTAATCTCGCCACAGAGATACGATTTACAGAAACCTCAGGCTGTGAATGCTTCCCATGACCAACATCTCTGAGGGGGCCATTCACAGTCCAACCAAGAATGGTCTTGATGGCATATGGACCTCCATCCATGGCACGTACCACCTCCCATGGCTCCAGTGCCTGAGGTACATTGGTTCCTATTAAAAGATCTACATCAGCATCGATTTCCGGAATACTTAAGTGTCTCAAGTGCGGCCATTTTCGCAGATCTTTCGTACTTGCAATGTTGCCTCTGTGAACAGGCATGCTCGCTTGTGTATAGATCTCTGGTACATCACAAAACCTATCAGAGTCCAGACCAGATACTTCTATGTCAGACAACAGGTAGCTGTCCACCAACTTCTCTTGCCCCATTGTTCGAAGAAGAATTCCCATCTTCCTTCCTGTAAGATTAAGCCTATTCATGAGTCTCTCTGAACAAAACGTAGCAGTACTACCGGGGTCTAAAAACGCATACGTTAGCAGGGTCTCATGTCCTCGCTTGGACTTCACTCGAACAGGCAGGATTGACAACGCACAGTCCTGCTTGCCGGCCCCTGTTAACCCACTAGATTGAACAGCCACTACAGCACCTTGGCTGGCCCTGTTTGTGCAAATACCAGCCTGTGAAGAACTACTTTTGGAGTGGACATGCAATAACGTTGCGTGCTTAAGATTGCAAACTCTGCATGACAGACGTTTCCTACAATCTTTACTCCTATGCCCAATGCACAGACAACCAAAGCACAAATTGTTTTGCTTCAAAAAAGACAACTTCTCTTCTCGCGTCTTCTTATCCAATAGAAGGCAAACATCCAAAGCATGACCAGCCCCACAAAACAAACACACGTTCAAAGTAAAGTTCTTCTCTCCCTTATGGACAGGCGCAACCCTATTCTCTACAGGTGCTATTGTAGTGGCATAACTACCTTTAGGTTTAGTACCAGACTTAACATATTTAAACTCCTTTCTTACAGGTCCTGGAGAATCCTGAATGTCTCCAAACAAAGGGTCACTTGCTATCTTAACTCGCTTCTCAACAAAATACACGACATCATGAAAATTGGCTCTGCGATTAAACCGTTCTTGCAGATCACAAGCCGCATCTCTCCAACGGTCCCTAAGCTTATAGGGCAGCTTCTTTACAATAGTCTGCATGTTGGTGGGAACATTCAAATCACCCACACAATCACCCATGGAATTGCAGCATTCACGCAGCAACAAACTGTAGGCCTGAAGCCCTTTAAGGTCTTCGCCTTTCACTATGGGCCATGAAAGGACCTTGCCCATGTATGCAGATGCTACCTTAAAAGAATCTCCAAAATGCTCTTTAAGTAAAGCCTTTGCTTGCATGTAACCATGTGCAGGAGGTAGATATAGGCAACTTCGAACCAAGTCCCTCGGCTGACCTCTAGTGTACTGCTCAAGGTAATACAAACAATCTCTCTGACTTTGAGTTCTAGCTTCTATGTTATGTTCGAAGGCTCTAATGAACGTCTGATATTGCAGTGGATCTCCATCAAACACATGCACATCTCGTTTAGGCAAAAGAAACATTGACTGTTGTTCAACCAATAATGATGTAATTTCATTCTGTTTTTCCAAAACTGTAAGAAAACGTTTATCCGAGGCATTCTCTGTCATCTGTGGCGGGGGTTCAAAATAAGACTGCGGAGCAGCCTGACACTCCGCACCACTAGATGGGATCATAACTGGTAAACCGGCCCCAATAACGACAGAGTTCCGGTTAATACTCTTAGACCTTACTGCAGCACTGATAGATGGAGCATTCCATGTGTTAACGACAGGCACGAATGAACTAGCTTTTGCATTTAAACTAACGGCCTTGGGTTCTCCCATACAAGATCTTTTCCCATCAGATTTAGCAGACACATGAGATCCTTCTGAGGCCTTTAATACATTTACTTTGGCCATGGACGCAGCCAGCTCCATGTCTAAGTCAAGGGCCTCTTTCTTTCTCCTCAATAAATCCTGCTGCTCCTCCATTTTCCTTCGCAGCTCGTCCTGCTGTGCTTCTATAACATGTCTCTCTTTGAGAAGTTTCTGACGGGCCATAAGAGCTGCTGTCTCTGCCTCTGCTTGTAACCTGGCAGAGGAAGTGGTCGACACAGACCTGCTCACTACTGTACTACGCCTTTTAGATTTATTGGAAGTGTTTGAAACACTGTCACTCGGTTCAACAGTCTCAACTACATTATTTACACGTGTCATCTCATTTGTAATACTGCCACTTAAAACAGCAGTTTCCACAGTGCGAGCTCGAAACACAACAGCGCCCTCTGCAGGAAACACATCGACAACACCAGGCAACTCCAACAACCACTTATTAGTTTCTTCCGCAAAACTGGTTTTAAGCTCCGTGACACTTTCAAACCATTCATTTTGCCTTTTTTGTTCCTCTGGTGGAAGCATAGGAATCACATTATCATGCAGCTGACAGGCCTCACTGTACAAACCGGACACAGTTTCCAGACAAGAACGCACCATTTCAACATTTTCAACATTTTCCTTTAACTCAGATATGTCTCTCATTGTAGTCTTCATTCTTTTGACTTTGGCTTTTCTCTCATCCTGAAGCCTTTCCAGCTTCTGTTCAAAAGCCTTTTCCGTAAGCTTTACAGGCCTCTTAGCGGATTCATTTGACTCCATTGTTCATTCACACAAAAAAATCCAATATCCAGGAAAAAACTCCAAAATTACACACAGTGGCTTTAATTTTCCAAAGCACTTGAACAATGTACTGCAAGCGGTCTTCTCATTCCCCCTAATCTCTCCGTAGGCACTAAACTAGACTCAACCCTAGTCTTCTGTGCGTACTAGCGATGGGGTCTTATGTACCTCGGATATACCGATAGACTGACGCTGAGCAGAGCCCAGATCAGATCTACGGCGGTACTCCCAAGCAAATGCTTTACCCGCTTGACGCACGAGCGACCCTACAAAACAACAAAAATAGCGCTCCACCTTGTGTGAAACGCCACTGAGCCTAACCGGGGAATATAACAGTCAATGCGAACCAAACACTTGCAGTACCTCACGAAGCAACTGTGTTAATCCATTACGAACAAGTTTGTGAATGAATGAGACATCTCCAATGCGCGTTCACGTCTATCATTCCGAACCTTCAACGCGATCCGAAAGCGTTAAAAAGGGTTAAATGACAATACGATGAATCCTCGCATGAAAATACATTTCTGTTGACAAAATATTGCGGCGTAAAATGTCCAAACTGAGGCAATACGCCGCGGCAGGCTAAGACACGGGCTTTGTTGCTGACGTGTAGATTCATTCGTATGCGGATAGGGACTTACTTGATGTTTCGTGGAGTTGACTCAGTTGCCCTTCCGGATGATGATGGATGTACAGAATGTTGCTTACGGTCAACAGAAAGTAGCAGCCCGTGCTCACCCTGCCATGATGCCTAATCCCACAGGTCTGCACATGCCCCTCTTAAGCCCAACACAGGTGCAGCCTAATTGAGAGACACCACTCTAAACTGCCACCCAGTGGACAAACTAGGACAGTGCGTGAGCCCTCAGCCGTGTAGATACTAAAATAGAAAAAGCTAATATGTGGCTCCTACAAAATATTTAACTGATTCAGGATTTTTCTTCTCCATAAATTTAGGGTCTCCGGTCAGAACTATTGTTTTAGTACAGGACGTTCCCATATTTACTTTTTAGTTATTATTCCGATATCTTCTTCAACTTTTATTTATTAACTATTGCTTATACAACAGTGGATATTAATTACACATTTGTAAACGATCTTAGTGGAATGCCTCACGGGCCAAATTACTTCCTCGAGAAACAAGCTTCTAGATAAAAACCTAATGTTTCATCCGGTTTCTCTCTGGGTGTTTAATCACAAGGAATGTAATTGTTTTAGACCACTTTCACGATTACTTAAAACATAATGAGATGCAATCCGACTCTACTTCACCAAGTCGACAACTTTTTGTTATCACCGTTAGGTTTCTAGTTGTCCGGTGCTTCAAGTATTGAATTGATCTCCTTTCACACACACATTCACACAGACGTCTTTAATTCAAAATGAACCCCGTTCACTTTTAACTGCAGTAAAAAGTAGTCCCCGACTTACTCTTAATAATAACCCCGTTATTATACAGGCTTATGATAGTCCCCGACTATCTAAAGATAAACCCTGTTCATCCCGGCCTTGACTGTCTGCAAAATAGTCCCCGACTATTTAAAAAGGATAATCCCCGTTATCCCAGGCCTTTTTTAATTTGAATCCCCGACTCAAAAAGTAAAACCAACTTGCCTGTTTTGGCGACGTAAGGAAACCGTGGCTTTTATGTCTTCAATCCGAATTTCAAAGCTGATCAAACCCACACGGAGACGGTCGCTGCAGTTTTTCCTCCACCTGCAACCTCTAAGCCTCGCTGCTGTGGTCAGATCTCCAGTTGGAATGATGTTCAGCTCCGAAAAAAAAGATGTTTTGACATCCGGCGCAAGAAGGACCAAAAAATGTTAATGCTGGTTCACCAGGTTTCCTTAAACAGTCGTCCGATGAAAGGAAGGAAATTACAAACTTAGATAGATATAAAAGAAGGTTTAATATATAAAACAGAATACATATAAAAGACAGGCAGAGAGAGAGCCCGGGTCTGCTGCGGACGACAGGCAAAGCAAAAAGACCAACCCTGGAAGTTACGCCTCACCTCTTATACCAAAGTTCTAAAACACACATGTGACCATTTGGTGACAATTATGACCTATCGAACTCTAGGTGAGAAAACCAATCTCCTCTCATCAGTCAGGAGTCTTCTTGTCACAACACAGATGTCTTCTCGCTTCATGCTTGTTTTGTTTACTCTGCTCTTGTTTACTTATGCTCTTTCACTCTTGCCTGGGGGCTGCATTCTCGCCACGCTCAATGCATTAGCTGGTTAACTTGACTACCCTAATCTACACACATTTATTAATATGATAATACACATAACATTTCTTGACACAGTGAGACATGGAATCTTTTTATATCCTGATGTTTAAAGTGAACTCTTGTGGGACCGGCGTGACTGTCACTGACACAAGAGAAACACGCATTCATTATGGAGCACGTGTCGAGATCGTTTTCTCTTTTATACTCTGTTTACTCCTAACCCAAATGGCTCTGTGTGTTACGACCCGATACACAACCAAACAGCAGCTTCCCCCTCCCGCGTCGCCTCCTCCTCCCTCTCACCAGTCTGACAGCGATCGGAGGGAGTGTTGGCAGCCGCGGGGCCATGTTATTTGCACTTTGCTGAATCATGATCTATGATGTTTACATTGCCATAAAATCCCCTGCAGATGCGCAATGCTCGGTGCTTTTGTTAATTAAGGAAAAGTGGATTAACACAAAAGCAACGGCGCGATTACACAGGGCCCCAAAGTACGGTGGAAATAGTGTAGTCAAAGAGAAAAGTGAAATGTTCCCAGCATTATTGGCCAAACTGTATATCTGCCTCTAACCTTACATTTGTCATTCGTTCCTCATAAATGTTGGTACTTGGATGATTCGGTAGTGTCAGGGAGGCATTTGGCTAGAGTGACCAGACTCTCCAATTTTCGAGACAGTCCCTGTTTTGAGCTTTGTGTCCCGTAGGATTTCACCAGCCCCGGTATTTTGTCCCACTTTAAAGAGCGACTAAACACCTGTGCCCAGCCTGACTCCGCCTCCATAAAAACATTTGAAAAAGTTCTCTTAAAAGGGCGTGGCCTGGAGGACCAAGGGACAAGAAAGGGGGCTTAGAGTTGGGCGTGGTCTGGGCTGTGATTGGCAGCTCACCAGTTACACGAAAAAAAAAAACAGAGTTGTCATTGCTGATTAAAGCAATAGTTGTAGTATAAATGTAGTACCACCAAAAAAGGTTGAGAGGGTGCCATACTGACCTTTTTTGGCTCAAAAATGAGATTTACTCTAATTTGGGCTAAAATGTCAAGAAAATGACTACAATTAACATATTTATGCAGTTTATGAGTTTAAAAAAGTTGATTTGGTGTTTAGTTGCTCTTTACCGTCCCTGGTATCCTGATTCTTTTGCACCGATTTATTGTGTTTAACTAA
>OZ035839.1:38261955-38310685 GCA_964034765.1 Knipowitschia caucasica | reverse complement strand
TGTGTGGAGGAGAAGGAGGAGGTCAGAGTGTGAGGAAGAGGAGGTCAGAGTGTGTGGAGGAGAAGGAGGAGGTCAGAGTGTGTGGAGGAGGAGGAGGAGGTCAGAGTGTGTAAGGAGGAGGTGGTCAGAGTGTGTGGAGGAGGAGGTCAGAGTGTGTGGAGGAGAAGGAGGAGGTCAGTGTGTAGAGGAGGAGAAGGAGGAGGTCAGAGTGTGAGGAGGAGGAGGTCAGAGTGTGTGGAGGAGAAGGAGGAGGTCCTAGTGTGTGGAGGAGGTCAGAGTGTGAGGAGGAGGAGGAGGAGGTCAGAGTGTGTGGAGGAGAAGGAGGTCAGAGTGTGAGGAGGAGAAGGAGGAGGTCAGAGTGTGAGGAGGAGGAGGTCAGAGTGTGTGGAGGAGGAGGTCAGAGTGTGAGGAGGAGAAGGTCAGAGTGTGTGGAGGAGAAGGAGGAGGTCAGTGTGTAGAGGAGGAGAAGGAGGAGGTCAGAGTATGTGGAGGAGGAGGTCAGAGTGTGAGGAGGAGGAGGAGGTCAGAGTGTGTGGAGGAGGAGGTCAGAGTGTGAGGAGGAGGAGGAGGAGGTCAGAGTGTGTGGAGGAGAAGGAGGTCAGAGTGTGAGGAGGAGAAGGAGGAGGTCAGAGTGTGAGGAGGAGGAGGTCAGAGTGTGAGGAGGAGAAGGTCAGAGTGTGAGGAGGAGAAGGAGGAGGTCAGAGTGTGTGGAGGAGGAGGAGGAGGTCAGAGTGTGTGGAGGAGGAGGAGTAGGTCAGAGTGTGTGGAGGAGGAGGAGGAGGTCAGAGTGTTTGGAGAAGGAGGAGGTCAGAGTGTGTGGAGGAGGAGGAGGTGGTCAGAGTGTGTGGAGGAGGAGGAGGAGGAGGTGGTCAGAGTGTGTGGAGGAGAAGGAGGAGGTCAGAGTGTGTGGAGGAGGAGGAGGTGGTCAGAGTGTGTGGAGGAGGAGGAGGAGGTCAGAGTGTGTGGAGGAGGAGGAGGAGGTCAGAGTGTGTGGAGGAGGAGGAGGAGGTCAGAGTGTGTGGAGAAGGAGGAGGTCAGAGTGTGTGGAGGAGGAGGAGGTGGTCAGAGTGTGTGGAGGAGGAGGAGGAGGTGGTCAGAGTGTGTGGAGGAGAAGGAGGAGGTCAGAGTGTGTGGAGGAGGAGGAGGTGGTCAGAGTGTGTGGAGGAGAAGGAGGAGGTCAGAGTGTGTGGAGAAGGAGGTCAGAGTGTGTGGAGGAGGAGGAGGTGGTCAGAGTGTGTGGAGGAGGAGGTCAGAGTGTGAGGAGGAGGAGGTGGTCAGAGTGTGTGGAGGAGAAGGAGGAGGTCAGAGTGTGTGGAGGAGAAGGAGGAGGTCAGAGTGTGTGCAGGAGGAGGAGGAGGTCAGAGTGTGTGGAGGAGGAGGAGGAGGTCAGAGTGTGTGGAGGAGGAGGAGGTGGTCAGAGTGTGTGGAGGAGAAGGAGGAGGTCAGAGTGTGTGGAGGAGAAGGAGGAGGTCAGAGTGTGTGGAGGAGAAGGAGGAGGTCAGAGTGTGTAGAGGAGGAGAAGGAGGAGGTCAGAGTGTGAGGAGGAGGAGGTCAGAGTGTGAGGAGGAGGAGGTCAGAGTGTGTGGAGGAGGAGGTCAGAGTGTAAGGAGAAGGAGGTCAGAGTGTGTGGAGGAGGAGGAGGTGGTCAGAGTGTAAGGAGGAGGTGGTCAGAGTGTGTGGAGGAGGAGGTCAGAGTGTGTGGAGGAGAAGGAGGAGGTCAGAGTGTGTAGAGGAAGAGAAGGAGGAGGTCAGAGTGTGAGGAGGAGGAGGTCAGAGTGTGAGGAGGAGGAGGTCAGAGTGTGTGGAGGAGAAGGAGGAGGTCAGAGTGTGAGGAGGAGGAGGTCAGAGTGTGTGGAGGAGAAGGAGGAGGTCAGAGTGTGTGGAGGAGGAGGAGGAGGTCAGAGTGTAAGGAGGAGGTGGTCAGAGTGTGTGGAGAAGGAGGTCAGAGTGTGTGGAGGAGAAGGAGGAGGTCAGAGTGTGTGGAGAAGGAGGTCAGAGTGTGTGGAGGAGGAGGTCAGAGTCTGTCAGAGTGTGTGAGAAGGAGGAGGTCAGAGTGTGTGGAGGAGGAGGTCAGAGTGTGTGGAGGAGGAGGTCAGAGTCTGAGGAGGAGGAGGAGGAGGTCAGAGTGTGTGGAGGAGGAGGTCAGAGTGTGTGGAGGAGGAGGTCAGAGTGTGAGGAGGAGGAGGAGGAGGTCAGTGTGTAGAGGAGGAGAAGGAGGAGGTCAGAGTGTGAGGAGGAGGAGGTCAGAGTGTGTGGAGGAGAGGAGGAGGTCCTAGTGTGTGGAGGAGGTCAGAGTGTGAGGAGGAGGAGGAGGTCAGAGTGTGTGGAGGAGGTCAGAGTGTGAGGAGGAGAAGGAGGAGGTCAGAGTGTGAGGAGGAGAAGGAGGAGGTCAGAGTGTGAGGAGGAGGAGGTCAGAGTGTGTGGAGGAGGAGGTCAGAGTGTGAGGAGGAGAAGGTCAGAGTGTGTGGAGGAGAAGGAGGAGGTCAGTGTGTAGAGGAGGAGAAGGAGGAGGTCAGAGTGTGTGGAGGAGAAGGAGGAGGTCAGAGTGTGTGGAGGAGAAGGAGGAGGTCAGAGTGTGTAGAGGAGGAGAAGGAGGAGGTCAGAGTGTGAGGAGGAGGAGGTCAGAGTGTGAGGAGGAGGAGGTCAGAGTGTGTGGAGGAGGAGGTCAGAGTGTAAGGAGAAGGAGGTCAGAGTGTGTGGAGGAGGAGGAGGTGGTCAGAGTGTAAGGAGGAGGTGGTCAGAGTGTGTGGAGGAGGAGGTCAGAGTGTGTGGAGGAGACGGAGGAGGTCAGAGTGTGTAGAGGAGGAGAAGGAGGAGGTCAGAGTGTGAGGAGGAGGAGGTCAGAGTGTGAGGAGGAGGAGGTCAGAGTGTGTGGAGGAGAAGGAGGAGGTCAGAGTGTGAGGAGGAGGAGGTCAGAGTGTGAGGAGGAGGAGGTCAGAGTGTGAGGAGGAGGAGGTCAGAGTGTGTGGAGGAGAAGGAGGAGGTCAGAGTGTGAGGAGGAGGAGGTCAGAGTGTGTGGAGGAGAAGGAGGAGGTCAGAGTGTGTGGAGGAGGAGGAGGAGGTCAGAGTGTAAGGAGGAGGTGGTCAGAGTGTGTGGAGAAGGAGGTCAGAGTGTGTGGAGGAGAAGGAGGAGGTCAGTGTGTGTGGAGGAGGAGGTCAGAGTGTGTGGAGGAGAAGGAGGAGGTCATAGTGTGAGGAGGAGAAGGAGGAGGTCAGAGTGTGTGGAGGAGGAGGTCAGAGTGTGTGGAGGAGGAGGTCAGAGTGTGAGGAGGAGGAGGAGGAGGTCAGAGTGTGTGGAGGAGGAGGTCAGAGTGTGTGGAGGAGGAGGTCAGAGTGTGAGGAGGAGGAGGAGGAGGTCAGTGTGTAGAGGAGGAGAAGGAGGAGGTCAGAGTGTGAGGAGGAGGAGGTCAGAGTGTGTGGAGGAGAAGGAGGAGGTCATAGTGTGAGGAGGAGAAGGAGGAGGTCAGAGTGTGTGGAGGAGGAGGTCAGAGTGTGTGGAGGAGGAGGTCAGAGTGTGAGGAGGAGGAGGAGGAGGAGGTCAGAGTGTGTGGAGGAGAAGGAGGAGGTCAGAGTGTGAGGAGGAGAAGGTCAGAGTGTGTGGAGGAGAAGGAGGAGGTCAGTGTGTAGAGGAGGAGAAGGAGGAGGTCAGAGTGTGAGGAGGAGGAGGTCAGAGTGTGTGGAGGAGAAGGAGGAGGTCCTAGTGTGTGGAGGAGGTCAGAGTGTGAGGAGGAGGAGGAGGAGGTCAGAGTGTGTGGAGGAGGTCAGAGTGTGAGGAGGAGAAGGAGGAGGTCAGAGTGTGAGGAGGAGAAGGAGGAGGTCAGAGTGTGAGGAGGAGGAGGTCAGAGTGTGTGGAGGAGGAGGTCAGAGTGTGAGGAGGAGGAGGAGGTCAGAGTGTGTGGAGGAGAAGGAGGAGGTCAGTGTGTAGAGGAGGAGAGGGAGGAGGTCAGAGTGTGTGGAGGAGAAGGAGGAGGTCAGAGTGTGTGGAGGAGAAGGAGGAGGTCAGAGTGTGTAGAGGAGGAGAAGGAGGAGGTCAGAGTGTGAGGAGGAGGAGGTCAGAGTGTGAGGAGGAGGAGGTCAGAGTGTGTGGAGGAGGAGGTCAGAGTGTAAGGAGAAGGAGGTCAGAGTGTGTGGAGGAGGAGGAGGTGGTCAGAGTGTAAGGAGGAGGTGGTCAGAGTGTGTGGAGGAGGAGGTCAGAGTGTGTGGAGGAGACGGAGGAGGTCAGAGTGTGTAGAGGAGGAGAAGGAGGAGGTCAGAGTGTGAGGAGGAGGAGGTCAGAGTGTGAGGAGGAGGAGGTCAGAGTGTGTGGAGGAGAAGGAGGAGGTCAGAGTGTGAGGAGGAGGAGGTCAGAGTGTGAGGAGGAGGAGGTCAGAGTGTGTGGAGGAGAAGGAGGAGGTCAGAGTGTGAGGAGGAGGAGGTCAGAGTGTGTGGAGGAGAAGGAGGAGGTCAGAGTGTGTGGAGGAGGAGGAGGAGGTCAGAGTGTAAGGAGGAGGTGGTCAGAGTGTGTGGAGGAGGAGGTCAGAGTGTGTGGAGGAGAAGGAGGAGGTCAGTGTGTGAGGAGGAGGAGGAGGTCAGAGTGTGAGGAGGAGGAGGTCAGAGTGTGTGGAGGAGAAGGAGGAGGTCATAGTGTGAGGAGGAGAAGGAGGAGGTCAGAGTGTGTGGAGGAGGAGGTCAGAGTGTGAGGAGGAGGAGGAGGTCAGAGTGTGTGGAGGAGGAGGTCAGAGTGTGAGGAGGAGGAGGAGGAGGTCAGAGTGTGTGGAGGAGAAGGAGGAGGTCAGAGTGTGAGGAGGAGAAGGTCAGAGTGTGTGGAGGAGAAGGAGGAGGTCAGTGTGTAGAGGAGGAGAAGGAGGAGGTCAGAGTGTGAGGAGGAGGAGGTCAGAGTGTGTGGAGGAGAAGGAGGAGGTCCTAGTGTGTGGAGGAGGTCAGAGTGTGAGGAGGAGGAGGAGGAGGTCAGAGTGTGTGGAGGAGAGGAGGTCAGAGTGTGAGGAGGAGAAGGAGGAGGTCAGAGTGTGAGGAGGAGGAGGTCAGAGTGTGTGGAGGAGGAGGTCAGAGTGTGAGGAGGAGAAGGTCAGAGTGTGTGGAGGAGAAGGAGGAGGTCAGTGTGTAGAGGAGGAGAAGGAGGAGGTCAGAGTATGTGGAGGAGGAGGTCAGAGTGTGAGGAGGAGGAGGAGGTCAGAGTGTGTGGAGGAGGAGGAGGTCAGAGTGTGAGGAGGAGGAGGAGGAGGTCAGAGTGTGTGGAGGAGAAGGAGGTCAGAGTGTGAGGAGGAGAAGGAGGAGGTCAGAGTGTGTGGAGGAGGAGGTCAGAGTGTGAGGAGGAGGATGAGGAGGTCAGAGTGTGAGGAGGAGGAGGAGGAGGTCAGAGTGTGTGGAGGAGGAGGAGGTCAGAGTGTGTGGAGGAGGAGGAGGTCAGTGTGTGGAGGAGGAGGAGGTCAGAGTGTGAGGAGGAGAAGGAGGAGGTCAGAGTGTGTGGAGGAGGAGATCAGAGTGTGAGGAGGAGGAGGAGGAGGTCAGAGTGTGTGGAGGAGGAGGAGGAGGTCAGAGTGTGTGGAGGAGGAGGAGGAGGTCAGAGTGTGTGGAGGAGGAGGAGGAGGTCAGAGTGTGTGGAGGAGAAGGAGGAGGTCAGAGTGTGTGGAGGAGGAGGAGGTGGTCAGAGTGTGTGGAGGAGGAGGAGGAGGTCAGAGTGTGTGGAGGAGGAGGAGGAGGTCAGAGTGTGTGGAGGAGGAGGAGGAGGTCAGAGTGTGTGGAGAAGGAGGAGGTCAGAGTGTGTGGAGGAGGAGGAGGTGGTCAGAGTGTGTGGAGGAGGAGGAGGTGGTCAGAGTGTGTGGAGGAGAAGGAGGAGGTCAGAGTGTGTGGAGGAGGAGGAGGTGGTCAGAGTGTGTGGAGGAGAAGGAGGAGGTCAGAGTGTGTGGAGAAGGAGGTCAGAGTGTGTGGAGGAGGAGGAGGTGGTCAGAGTGTGTGGAGGAGAAGGAGGAGGTCAGAGTGTGTGGAGGAGAAGGAGGAGGTCAGAGTGTGTGCAGGAGGAGGAGGAGGTCAGAGTGTGTGGAGGAGGAGGAGGAGGTCAGAGTGTGTGGAGGAGGAGGAGGTGGTCAGAGTGTGTAGAGGAGGAGGGAGGAGGTCAGAGTGTGAGGAGGAAGAGGTCAGAGTGTGAGGAGGAGGAGGTCAGAGTGTGTGGAGGAGGAGAGGAGGTGGTCAGAGTGTGTGGAGGAGAAGGAGGAGGTCAGAGTGTGTGGAGGAGAAGGAGGAGGTCAGAGTGTGTAGAGGAGGAGAAGGAGGAGGTCAGAGTGTGAGGAGGAGGAGGTCAGAGTGTGAGGAGGAGGAGGAGGTCAGAGTGTGTGGAGGAGGAGGTCAGAGTGTAGAGGAGGAAGGAGGTCAGAGTGTGTGGAGGAGGAGGAGGAGGTCAGAGTGTAAGGAGGAGGAGGTCAGAGTGTGTGGAGGAGGAGGTCAGAGTGTGTGGAGGAGAAGGAGGAGGTCAGAATGTGTAGAGGAGAGAAGGAGGAGAGTCAGAGTGTGAGGAGGAGGAGGTCAGAGTGTGAGGAGGAGGAGGTCAGAGTGTGTGGAGGAGAAGGAGGAGGTCAGAGTGTGAGGAGGAGGAGGTCAGAGTGTGTGGAGGAGAAGGAGGAGGTCAGAGTGTGTGGAGGAGGAGGAGGAGGTCAGAGTGTAAGGAGGAGGTGGTCAGAGTGTGTGGAGGAGGAGGTCAGAGTGTGTGGAGGAGAAGGAGGAGGTCAGTGTGTAGAGGAGGAGAAGGAGGAGGTCAGAGTGTGAGGAGGAGGAGGTCAGAGTGTGTGGAGGAGAAGGAGGAGGTCATAGTGTGAGGAGGAGAAGGAGGAGGTCAGAGTGTGAGGAGGAGGAGGTCAGAGTGTGTGGAGGAGGAGGAGGAGGTCAGAGTGTGAGGAGGAGAAGGTCAGAGTGTGTGGAGGAGAAGGAGGAGGTCAGTGTGTAGAGGAGGAGAAGGAGGAGGTCAGAGTGTGTGGAGGAGGAGGTCAGAGTGTGAGGAGGAGGAGGAGGTCAGAGTCAGAGTGTGTGGAGGAGGAGGAGGTCAGAGTGTGAGGAGGAGAAGGAGGAGGTCAGAGTGTGAGGAGGAGAAGGAGGAGGTCAGAGTGTGAGGAGGAGGAGGTCAGAGTGTGTGGAGGAGGAGGTCAGAGTGTGAGGAGGAGAAGGTCAGAGTGTGTGGAGGAGAAGGAGGAGGTCAGTGTGTAGAGGAGGAGAAGGAGGAGGTCAGAGTGTGTGGAGGAGGAGGTCAGAGTGTGAGGAGGAGGAGGAGGTCAGAGTGTGTGGAGGAGGAGGTCAGAGTGTGAGGAGGAGGAGGAGGAGGTCAGAGTGTGTGGAGGAGAAGGAGGTCAGAGTGTGAGGAGGAGAAGGAGGAGGTCAGAGTGTGAGGAGGAGGAGGTCAGAGTGTGAGGAGGAGAAGGTCAGAGTGTGAGGAGGAGGAGGAGGAGGTCAGAGTGTGAGGAGGAGAAGGAGGTCAGAGTGTGTGGAGGAGAAGGAGGAGGTCAGAGTGTGAGGAGGAGGAGGAGGAGGTCAGAGTGTGTGGAGGAGGAGGTCAGAGTGTGAGGAGGAGGATGAGGAGGTCAGAGTGTGAGGAGGAGGAGGAGGAGGTCAGAGTGTGTGGAGGAGGAGGAGGTCAGTGTGTGTGGAGGAGGAGGAGGTCAGTGTGTGGAGGAGGAGGAGGTCAGAGTGTGAGGAGGAGAAGGAGGAGGTCAGAGTGTGTGGAGGAGGAGGTCAGAGTGTGAGGAGGAGGAGGAGGAGGTCAGAGTGTGAGGAGGAGGAGGAGGAGGTCAGAGTGTGTGGAGGAGGAGGAGGTCAGTGTGTGGAGGAGGAGGAGGTCAGAGTGTGTGGAGGAGGAGGAGGTCAGTGTGTGAGGAGGAGGAGGTCAGAGTGTGAGGAGGAGGAGGAGGAGGTCAGAGTGTGTGGAGGAGGAGGTCAGAGTGTGAGGAGGAGGAGGAGGAGGTCAGAGTGTGTGGAGGAGGAGGTCAGAGTGTGAGGAGGAGGTCAGAGTGTGTGGAGGAGGAGGTCAGAGTGTGAGGAGGAGGAGGAGGTCAGAGTGTGTGGAGGAGGAGGTCAGAGTGTGAGGAGGAGGAGGTCAAAGGGCAGAGGACAGCCGTAGTGGTGGTCATGGCTGTAGATCCTGGTTGTTTGGATCAGAGAGTCGATGTCTCTCTCGCTCTTGGCGTACAGCTTGATGTCATCCATGTAGAGGAGGTGACTGATCTTTGCTCCGTTCCTGAGGCGGTATCCATAGCCAGTCTGGTCAATTACTTGGCTTAGAGGGTTGAGGCCTATGCAGAACAGTAGTGGGGACAGAGCATCTCCTTGGTAGATACCACAGTTGATGGTCACTTGTGCGAGCGGCCATTTGCCTCAAGGGTGGTCTTCCACATTCCCATCGAGTTTGCAACGAAGTCCCTTAGAGCCCTGTTGATATTGTACAACTTCAAGCATTCCATGATCCATGTGTGTGGCATTGAGTCGTAGGCTTTCTGGTAATCAATCCAGGCTGTGCACAGGTTGGCAGTCTTGGGCGAATGTTCTGTCAACCAGGAGCTGGTGTTTGGCTCCTCTGGTGTCTCTACAGGAGCTGGTGTTTGGCTCCTCTGGTGTCTCTACAGGAGCTGGTGTTTGGCTCCTCTGGTGTCTCTACAGGAGCTGGTGTTTGGCTCCTCTGGTGTCTCTACAGGAGCTGGTGTTTGGCTCCTCTGGTGTCTCTACAGGAGCTGGTGTTTGGCTCCTCTGGTGTCTACAGGAGCTGGTGTTTGGCTCCTCTGGTGTCTCTACAGGAGCTGGTGTTTGGCTCCTCTGGTGTCTCTACAGGAGCTGGTGTTTGGCTCCTCTGGTGTCTCTACAGGAGCTGGTGTTTGGCTCCTCTGGTGTCTCTACAGGAGCTGGTGTTTGGCTCCTCTGGTGTCTACAGGAGCTGGTGTTTGGCTCCTCTGGTGTCTCTACAGGAGCTGGTGTTTGGCTCCTCTGGTGTCTCTACAGGAGCTGGTGTTTGGCTCCTCTGGTGTCTCTACAGGAGCTGGTGTTTGGCTCCTCTGGTGTCTCTACAGGAGCTGGTGTTTGGCTCCTCTGGTGTCTCTACAGGAGCTGGTGTTTGGCTCCTCTGGTGTCTCTACAGGAGCTGGTGTTTGGCTCCTCTGGTGTCTCTGCAGGAGCTGGTGTTTGGCTCCTCTGGTGTCTACAGGAGCTGGTGTTTGGCTCCTCTGGTGTCTCTACAGGAGCTGGTGTTTGGCTCCTCTGGTGTCTCTACAGGAGCTGGTGTTTGGCTCCTCTGGTGTCTCTGCAGGAGCTGGTGTTTGGCTCCTCTGGTGTCTCTGCAGGAGCTGGTGTTTGGCTCCTCTGGTGTCTCTACAGGAGCTGGTGTTTGGCTCCTCTGGTGTCTCTACAGGAGCTGGTGTTTGGCTCCTCTGGTGTCTCTACAGGAGCTGGTGTTTGGCTCCTCTGGTGTCTCTACAGGAGCTGGTGTTTGGCTCCTCTGGTGTCTCTACAGGAGCTGGTGTTTGGCTCCTCTGGTGTCTCTACAGGAGCTGGTGTTTGGCTCCTCTGGTGTCTCTACAGGAGCTGGTGTTTGGCTCCTCTGGTGTCTCTACAGGAGCTGGTGTTTGGCTCCTCTGGTGTCTCTACAGGAGCTGGTGTTTGGCTCCTCTGGTGTCTACAGGAGCTGGTGTTTGGCTCCTCTGGTGTCTCTGCAGGAGCTGGTGTTTGGCTCCTCTGGTGTCTCTACAGGAGCTGGTGTTTGGCTCCTCTGGTGTCTCTGCAGGAGCTGGTGTTTGGCTCCTCTGGTGTCTCTACAGGAGCTGGTGTTTGGCTCCTCTGGTGTCTCTACAGGAGCTGGTGTTTGGCTCCTCTGGTGTCTCTACAGGAGCTGGTGTTTGGCTCCTCTGGTGTCTCTACAGGAGCTGGTGTTTGGCTCCTCTGGTGTCTCTACAGGAGCTGGTGTTTGGCTCCTCTGGTGTCTCTACAGGAGCTGGTGTTTGGCTCCTCTGGTGTCTCTACAGGAGCTGGTGTTTGGCTCCTCTGGTGTCTCTACAGGAGCTGGTGTTTGGCTCCTCTGGTGTCTCTACAGGAGCTGGTGTTTGGCTCCTCTGGTGTCTCTGCAGGAGCTGGTGTTTGGCTCCTCTGGTGTCTCTACAGGAGCTGGTGTTTGGCTCCTCTGGTGTCTCTGCAGGAGCTGGTGTTTGGCTCCTCTGGTGTCTCTACAGGAGCTGGTGTTTGGCTCCTCTGGTGTCTCTGCAGGAGCTGGTGTTTGGCTCCTCTGGTGTCTCTGCAGGAGCTGGTGTTTGGCTCCTCTGGTGTCTCTACAGGAGCTGGTGTTTGGCTCCTCTGGTGTCTCTGCAGGAGCTGGTGTTTGGCTCCTCTGGTGTCTCTGCAGGAGCTGGTGTTTGGCTCCTCTGGTGTCTCTACAGGAGCTGGTGTTTGGCTCCTCTGGTGTCTCTGCAGGAGCTGGTGTTTGGCTCCTCTGGTGTCTCTACAGGAGCTGGTGTTTGGCTCCTCTGGTGTCTCTACAGGAGCTGGTGTTTGGCTCCTCTGGTGTCTCTACAGGAGCTGGTGTTTGGCTCCTCTGGTGTCTACAGGAGCTGGTGTTTGGCTCCTCTGGTGTCTCTACAGGAGCTGGTGTTTGGCTCCTCTGGTGTCTACAGGAGCTGGTGTTTGGCTCCTCTGGTGTCTCTACAGGAGCTGGTGTTTGGCTCCTCTGGTGTCTACAGGAGCTGGTGTTTGGCTCCTCTGGTGTCTCTACAGGAGCTGGTGTTTGGCTCCTCTGGTGTCTCTGCAGGAGCTGGTGTTTGGCTCCTCTGGTGTCTCTGCAGGAGCTGGTGTTTGGCTCCTCTGGTGTCTCTACAGGAGCTGGTGTTTGGCTCCTCTGGTGTCTCTACAGGAGCTGGTGTTTGGCTCCTCTGGTGTCTCTGCAGGAGCTGGTGTTTGGCTCCTCTGGTGTCTACAGGAGCTGGTGTTTGGCTCCTCTGGTGTCTCTGCAGGAGCTGGTGTTTGGCTCCTCTGGTGTCTCTGCAGGAGCTGGTGTTTGGCTCCTCTGGTGTCTCTACAGGAGCTGGTGTTTGGCTCCTCTGGTGTCTCTGCAGGAGCTGGTGTTTGGCTCCTCTGGTGTCTACAGGAGCTGGTGTTTGGCTCCTCTGGTGTCTCTGCAGGAGCTGGTGTTTGGCTCCTCTGGTGTCTCTGCAGGAGCTGGTGTTTGGCTCCTCTGGTGTCTCTACAGGAGCTGGTGTTTGGCTCCTCTGGTGTCTCTGCAGGAGCTGGTGTTTGGCTCCTCTGGTGTCTACAGGAGCTGGTGTTTGGCTCCTCTGGTGTCTCTACAGGAGCTGGTGTTTGGCTCCTCTGGTGTCTCTACAGGAGCTGGTGTTTGGCTCCTCTGGTGTCTCTACAGGAGCTGGTGTTTGGCTCCTCTGGTGTCTCTGCAGGAGCTGGTGTTTGGCTCCTCTGGTGTCTCTACAGGAGCTGGTGTTTGGCTCCTCTGGTGTCTCTGCAGGAGCTGGTGTTTGGCTCCTCTGGTGTCTACAGGAGCTGGTGTTTGGCTCCTCTGGTGTCTCTGCAGGAGCTGGTGTTTGGCTCCTCTGGTGTCTCTGCAGGAGCTGGTGTTTGGCTCCTCTGGTGTCTCTACAGGAGCTGGTGTTTGGCTCCTCTGGTGTCTCTGCAGGAGCTGGTGTTTGGCTCCTCTGGTGTCTACAGGAGCTGGTGTTTGGCTCCTCTGGTGTCTCTACAGGAGCTGGTGTTTGGCTCCTCTGGTGTCTCTACAGGAGCTGGTGTTTGGCTCCTCTGGTGTCTCTACAGGAGCTGGTGTTTGGCTCCTCTGGTGTCTCTACAGGAGCTGGTGTTTGGCTCCTCTGGTGTCTCTACAGGAGCTGGTGTTTGGCTCCTCTGGTGTCTCTACAGGAGCTGGTGTTTGGCTCCTCTGGTGTCTCTACAGGAGCTGGTGTTTGGCTCCTCTGGTGTCTCTACAGGAGCTGGTGTTTGGCTCCTCTGGTGTCTCTACAGGAGCTGGTGTTTGGCTCCTCTGGTGTCTCTACAGGAGCTGGTGTTTGGCTCCTCTGGTGTCTACAGGAGCTGGTGTTTGGCTCCTCTGGTGTCTCTACAGGAGCTGGTGTTTGGCTCCTCTGGTGTCTCTGCAGGAGCTGGTGTTTGGCTCCTCTGGTGTCTCTGCAGGAGCTGGTGTTTGGCTCCTCTGGTGTCTCTACAGGAGCTGGTGTTTGGCTCCTCTGGTGTCTCTACAGGAGCTGGTGTTTGGCTCCTCTGGTGTCTCTGCAGGAGCTGGTGTTTGGCTCCTCTGGTGTCTACAGGAGCTGGTGTTTGGCTCCTCTGGTGTCTCTGCAGGAGCTGGTGTTTGGCTCCTCTGGTGTCTCTGCAGGAGCTGGTGTTTGGCTCCTCTGGTGTCTCTACAGGAGCTGGTGTTTGGCTCCTCTGGTGTCTCTGCAGGAGCTGGTGTTTGGCTCCTCTGGTGTCTACAGGAGCTGGTGTTTGGCTCCTCTGGTGTCTCTGCAGGAGCTGGTGTTTGGCTCCTCTGGTGTCTCTGCAGGAGCTGGTGTTTGGCTCCTCTGGTGTCTCTACAGGAGCTGGTGTTTGGCTCCTCTGGTGTCTCTGCAGGAGCTGGTGTTTGGCTCCTCTGGTGTCTACAGGAGCTGGTGTTTGGCTCCTCTGGTGTCTCTACAGGAGCTGGTGTTTGGCTGCTCTGGTGTCTCTACAGGAGCTGGTGTTTGGCTCCTCTGGTGTCTCTACAGGAGCTGGTGTTTGGCTCCTCTGGTGTCTCTACAGGAGCTGGTGTTTGGCTCCTCTGGTGTCTCTACAGGAGCTGGTGTTTGGCTCCTCTGGTGTCTCTACAGGAGCTGGTGTTTGGCTCCTCTGGTGTCTCTACAGGAGCTGGTGTTTGGCTCCTCTGGTGTCTCTACAGGAGCTGGTGTTTGGCTCCTCTGGTGTCTCTACAGGAGCTGGTGTTTGGCTCCTCTGGTGTCTCTGCAGGAGCTGGTGTTTGGCTCCTCTGGTGTCTCTACAGGAGCTGGTGTTTGGCTCCTCTGGTGTCTCTACAGGAGCTGGTGTTTGGCTCCTCTGGTGTCTCTACAGGAGCTGGTGTTTGGCTCCTCTGGTGTCTACAGGAGCTGGTGTTTGGCTCCTCTGGTGTCTCTACAGGAGCTGGTGTTTGGCTCCTCTGGTGTCTCTACAGGAGCTGGTGTTTGGCTCCTCTGGTGTCTCTACAGGAGCTGGTGTTTGGCTCCTCTGGTGTCTCTACAGGAGCTGGTGTTTGGCTCCTCTGGTGTCTACAGGAGCTGGTGTTTGGCTCCTCTGGTGTCTCTACAGGAGCTGGTGTTTGGCTCCTCTGGTGTCTCTACAGGAGCTGGTGTTTGGCTCCTCTGGTGTCTCTACAGGAGCTGGTGTTTGGCTCCTCTGGTGTCTCTACAGGAGCTGGTGTTTGGCTCCTCTGGTGTCTCTACAGGAGCTGGTGTTTGGCTCCTCTGGTGTCTCTACAGGAGCTGGTGTTTGGCTCCTCTGGTGTCTCTACCAATGCCCTTCTGTGCTGTGCTCATGAATTGTTCCATATGCCCACTTATCTTAGCCGCAATGATGCCTGACATGAGCTTCCATGTTGTGGAGAGACAGGTTATTGGCCGGTAGTTGGAGGGGACTGCACCCTTGACAGGGTTCTTCATGATCAGGACCGTTCGCCCTTCGGTTAGCCATTCTGGGTGAGTCCCATCTCTCAGCAGCTGGTTCATTTGTGCTGCTAGGCGCTCATGGAGTGATGTGAGTGTCCGTAGCCAGGAGGCATGGACCATATCAGGGCCAGGTGCTGTCCAGTTTTTCATACCTGAGACTCTTTCTCAGGTATATATATATATATATATATATATATATATATATATATATATATGAGATATATATATAATTATATAATTATATATATATATATATATATATATAATTATAATCTCCTGTACACCCACAGGAGGAGAGCCTTTTGACTACAAAACAGACCAGATTTACATGCTTTTCAATGGGAGCCAAACGGAGTTGCTCCATCTCTGCTCATAAACTACAGACAGTAATGCGCTGCAGTGCGTGTGTCTGTACTTTATGCTCATAAACTACAGACAGTAATGCGCTGCAGTGCTGTGTCTATACTTTATAATAATAATAATAATAATACATCAAACTTATATAGCGCTTTCTTGGACACTCAAAGACGCTTCACATGGGGAGTAAAATACAATAATAAGAAGGGGTTTACGGAAAAGCTTGTTTGAAAAGATGGGTTTTGAGTACTGATTTAAAGTTTGATAGTGAGTCGGAGTTTCTAATGAGCAGTGGGAATGAGTTCCAGAGAGTTGGGGCGGCAATGGCAAAAGCTCTGTCCCCCAAGGTTCGGCGGTTAGTGCGGGTGATGGGGGTGAGGAGGTTGGAATTGGCTGAGCGAAGGCGGCGGGTGGGTTGGTGCTGCTGTAGGAGCTCAGTAAGCTCATAAACTACAGACAGTAATGCGCTGCAGTGCTGTGTCTGTACTTTATGCTCATAAACTACAGACAGTAATGTGCTGCAGTGCGTGTGTCTATACTTTATGCTCATAAACTACAGACAGTAATGCGCTGCAGTGCGTGTGTCTGTACTTTATGCTCATAAACTACAGACAGTAATGCGCTGCAGTGCGTGTGTCTGTACTTTATGCTCATAAACTACAGACAGTAATGCGCTGCAGTGCGTGTGTCTGTACTTTATGCTCATAAACTACAGACAGTAATGCGCTGCAGTGCTGTGTCTGTACTTTATGCTCATAAACTACAGACAGTAATGCGCTGCAGTGCTGTGTCTGTACTTTATGCTCATAAACTACAGACAGTAATGTGCTGCAGTGCTGTGTCTATACTTTATGCTCATAAACTACAGACAGTAATGTGCTGCAGTGCTGTGTCTATACTTTATGCTCATAAACTACAGACAGTAATGCGCTGCAGTGCTGTGTCTGTACTTTATGCTCATAAACTACAGACAGTAATGCGCTGCAGTGCTGTGTCTGTACTTTATGCTCATAAACTACAGACAGTAATGCGCTGCAGTGCGTGTGTCTGTACTTTATGCTCATAAACTACAGACAGTAATGCGCTGCAGTGCGTGTGTCTGTACTTTATGCTCATAAACTACAGACAGTAATGCGCTGCAGTGCTGTGTCTGTACTTTATGCTCATAAACTACAGACAGTAATGCGCTGCAGTGCTGTGTCTGTACTTTATGCTCATAAACTACAGACAGTAATGCGCTGCAGTGCTGTGTCTATACTTTATAATAATAATAATAATAATACATCAAACTTATATAGCGCTTTCTTGGACACTCAAAGACGCTTCACATGGGGAGTAAAATACAATAATAAGAAGGGGTTTACGGAAAAGCTTGTTTGAAAAGATGGGTTTTGAGTACTGATTTAAAGTTTGATAGTGAGTCGGAGTTTCTAATGAGCAGTGGGAATGAGTTCCAGAGAGTTGGGGCGGCAATGGCAAAAGCTCTGTCCCCCAAGGTTCGGCGGTTAGTGCGGGTGATGGGGGTGAGGAGGTTGGAATTGGCTGAGCGAAGGCGGCGGGTGGGTTGGTGCTGCTGTAGGAGCTCAGTAAGCTCATAAACTACAGACAGTAATGCGCTGCAGTGCGTGTGTCTATACTTTATGCTCATAAACTACAGACAGTAATGCGCTGCAGTGCGTGTGTCTATACTTTATGCTCATAAACTACAGACAGTAATGCGCTGCAGTGCTGTGTCTGTACTTTATGCTCATAAACTACAGACAGTAATGCGCTGCAGTGCTGTGTCTGTACTTTATGCTCATAAACTACAGACAGTAATGCGCTGCAGTGCTGTGTCTGTACTTTATGCTCATAAACTACAGACAGTAATGCGCTGCAGTGCGTGTGTCTATACTTTATGCTCATAAACTACAGACAGTAATGCGCTGCAGTGCTGTGTCTGTACTTTATGCTCATAAACTACAGACAGTAATGCGCTGCAGTGCGTGTGTCTGTACTTTATGCTCATAAACTACAGACAGTAATGCGCTGCAGTGCGTGTGTCTGTACTTTATGCTCATAAACTACAGACAGTAATGCGCTGCAGTGCGTGTGTCTGTACTTTATGCTCATAAACTACAGACAGTAATGCGCTGCAGTGCTGTGTCTGTACTTTATGCTCATAAACTACAGACAGTAATGCGCTGCAGTGCGTGTGTCTGTACTTTATGCTCATAAACTACAGACAGTAATGCGCTGCAGTGCTGTGTCTGTACTTTATGCTCATAAACTACAGACAGTAATGCGCTGCAGTGCTGTGTCTGTACTTTATGCTCATAAACTACAGACAGTAATGCGCTGCAGTGCGTGTGTCTGTACTTTATGCTCATAAACTACAGACAGTAATGCGCTGCAGTGCTGTGTCTGTACTTTATGCTCATAAACTACAGACAGTAATGCGCTGCAGTGCTGTGTCTGTACTTTATGCTCATAAACTACAGACAGTAATGTGCTGCAGTGCTGTGTCTGTACTTTATGCTCATAAACTACAGACAGTAATGCGCTGCAGTGCGTGTGTCTGTACTTTATGCTCATAAACTACAGACAGTAATGCGCTGCAGTGCTGTGTCTGTACTTTATGCTCATAAACTACAGACAGTAATGCGCTGCAGTGCGTGTGTCTGTACTTTATGCTCATAAACTACAGACAGTAATGCGCTGCAGTGCTGTGTCTGTACTTTATGCTCATAAACTACAGACAGTAATGCGCTGCAGTGCGTGTGTCTGTACTTTATGCTCATAAACTACAGACAGTAATGCGCTGCAGTGCTGTGTCTGTACTTTATGCTCATAAACTACAGACAGTAATGCGCTGCAGTGCGTGTGTCTGTACTTTATGCTCATAAACTACAGACAGTAATGCGCTGCAGTGCTGTGTCTGTACTTTATGCTCATAAACTACAGACAGTAATGTGCTGCAGTGCTGTGTCTGTACTTTATGCTCATAAACTACAGACAGTAATGCGCTGCAGTGCGTGTGTCTGTACTTTATGCTCATAAACTACAGACAGTAATGCGCTGCAGTGCTGTGTCTGTACTTTATGCTCATAAACTACAGACAGTAATGTGCTGCAGTGCTGTGTCTGTACTTTATGCTCATAAACTACAGACAGTAATGCGCTGCAGTGCGTGTGTCTGTACTTTATGCTCATAAACTACAGACAGTAATGCGCTGCAGTGCTGTGTCTGTACTTTATGCTCATAAACTACAGACAGTAATGCGCTGCAGTGCTGTGTCTGTACTTTATGCTCATAAACTACAGACAGTAATGTGCTGCAGTGCTGTGTCTGTACTTTATGCTCATAAACTACAGACAGTAATGTGCTGCAGTGCTGTGTCTATACTTTATGCTCATAAACTACAGACAGTAATGCGCTGCAGTGCTGTGTCTGTACTTTATGCTCATAAACTACAGACAGTAATGTGCTGCAGTGCTGTGTCTGTACTTTATGCTCATAAACTACAGACAGTAATGCGCTGCAGTGCTGTGTCTGTACTTTATGCTCATAAACTACAGACAGTAATGTGCTGCAGTGCGTGTGTCTATACTTTATGCTCATAAACTACAGACAGTAATGTGCTGCAGTGCGTGTGTCTGTACTTTATGCTCATAAACTACAGACAGTAATGCGCTGCAGTGCGTGTGTCTGTACTTTATGCTCATAAACTACAGACAGTAATGCGCTGCAGTGCTGTGTCTATACTTTATGCTCATAAACTACAGACAGTAATGCGCTGCAGTGCTGTGTCTGTACTTTATGCTCATAAACTACAGACAGTAATGCGCTGCAGTGCTGTGTCTGTACTTTATGCTCATAAACTACAGACAGTAATGTGCTGCAGTGCTGTGTTTTCATCACGACTCGGGCACATGTGAAAAGCACCAGCTCACAGCGCCGCACCGCAACACAGAGTCAGGGTGCGTTCACAGACGGTGGAAACCGTAGGAATTTTTAGATTTTGGCGGAAAAAGTGCGAGAATACAGGAGGGAGGAACTTTCTCTCGTTGCGTTTCAAAAGAGAAAACAGATTCCAACGTTCATAGTGATGTCTGCCGTTCATGACACATAAAATGAACTAATTCACGTTCAAGTTCTTTTTTTAAAAATGTGTTGCGTTCATTTCAATGTTCACGAAAAAATGAGCGTGTTCAATGAACGCGTTATTTTGAACTCGTTCACGCACAACACTTCTCCTATGTGCCCTTCTGGGTTTCTTCTTTGGCCCCCTGTATCTCCAACTACATATAGTTTGTAATCTCTGTCTACAATGTATCTGAACTAGTCCTTTTCTTTGTTTCTATTTTTTTAATAGATTAAAAAAATGACGCCGTTAATATTGATTTGCGTTAACGCGTTAATAACGCGATATTTTGGACAGCACTAATATATATATATTATATATATATATATATATACATATATATACACACATTATGTGTTGCCAGGTTGTATCATATCCTTGTGTTGTGTTGTGCTGTGTGTGTTGTGTTGCTAGGTTGTATCACATCCTTGTGTTGTGCTGTGTGTGTTGTGTTGCCAGGTCGTATCACATCCTTGTGTTGTGCTGTGTGTGTTGCCAGGTTGTATCACATCCTTGTGTTGTGCTGTGTGTGTTGCCAGGTTGTATCACATCCTTGTGTTGTGCTGTGTGTGTTGCCAGGTTGTATCACATCCTTGTCTTGTGCTGTGTGTGTGTTGCCAGGTTGTATCACATCCTTGTGTTGTGCTGTGTGTGTTGCCAGGTTGTATCACATCCTTGTGTTGTGCTGTGTGTGTTGCCAGGTTGTATCACATCCTTGTGTTGTGCTGTGTGTGTTGCCAGGTTGTATCACATCCTTGTCTTGTGCTGTGTGTGTGTTACCAGGTTGTATCACATCCTTGTGTTGTGCTGTGTGTGTTGCAGGTTGTATCACATCCTTGTGTTGTGCTGTGTGTGTTGCCAGGTTGTATCACATCCTTGTCTTGTGCTGTGTGTGTTGCCAGGTTGTATCACATCCTTGTCTTGTGCTGTGTGTGTTGCCAGGTTGTATCACATCCTTGTCTTGTGCTGTGTGTGTTGCCAGGTTGTATCACATCCTTGTGTTGTGCTGTGTGTGTTGCCAGGTGGTACACAGTGCGCTTCAGGGAGAAGGGGGAGTCCGCTCGGTGGGAGCACAGGGACAGTTCCCAGAGGAGGCTGATGGTGGAGGGTCTCTCTCCTGACGCCATGTACGAGTTCTCTGTCCGCATCAACCAGGGCCCCTGGGGGCCCTCGGTGTTCCAGAGGACCCCCGAGTCTGGTACACTCACTTTATTAGTATCATTATTATTCGTATTAATATTATTAATATTTCTATTATTATCATTATCATTATTATTGGTATTACTATTATTATTATTATTAATTTTATCATTATCGTTCTTACTCATATTATTACTCTTATTAATATTATTCATTTGTTTACTGCTACATGTACTCTCACTAAAGCCCAGCACCAACAGTATGGGTTCGAGGAGGGTTCGCTGGTTTCAGCTTCTGCACAGAACAGTCAGAGAACACCCTCTTAATACTTTATACTTTATACTTAGTACTTAATACTTTATACTTTCTCCCCCCTGGACTGCCACCTTAACGTGGTGGGGGAGTTTGACTCGGATGATCCTGGGAGCTATGCTGTCTGGGGCTTCATGCCCCTGGTAGGGTCTCCCATGGTTCACAGGTCTCAGGTGACCAGTCAGACGAAGAGCAGTCCAAAACCCACCCTGGAGCCAGGCCTGGGGTTGGGGCTCGAACGCGAGCGCCTGGTGGCCGGGCCTTATCCCACGGGGCCCTGGGATCAGCCCGAAAGGAAGACGTGGGCAGTCCCTCCTGTGGGCCCACCACCCGCAGAGGGGTTTGTGCTGGTCAGGTGCAGAGAGGACTGGGCAGCAGTCAAATGCAGAGACCTCGGCGACCCAGTCCGCACACCCAACATCTGGCTCTAGGGACGTGAAACGTCGCCTCACTGGGGGGGAAGGAGCCCGAGCTCGTGGGGGAGGTCGAGAGATACCGACTAGAGATAGTCTCACCTCCACACACAGCTTGGGCTCTGAACCCAACTCCTTGAGAGGGGTTGGGACGCTCAACTTTTCTGGTGTTTCTGGCCATCTCAGCTCCACGTGTTGGAGTTCTCCCCGGTGAATGAGAGGGTCGCGTCCCTCCGCCTCAGGGTGGGGGACAAGTCTCTCACTGTTGTTGTGCCTACGGGCCTAGCAGCAGTGCAGAGTACTCGGCCTTCTTGGAGTCCTTGGGACGGGTACTGGACGGTGCACCCGGGGACTGCGTTATTCCTCCTGGGGGACTTCAACGCCCAACGGCCCGGGCTGTTGCAGAGGCAAAAACCTGGGACTGGGAGGAGTTCGGAGAGTCCATGGAGCATGACTATCGGTCGGCCTCAAATAGATTCTGGCAAACCGTCCGGCGCCTCAGGAGGGGGAAGCAGTTCTTTACCAACACTGTGTACGGTGCGGGTGGAGGGCTGCTGACCTCGACTGGGGATATTGCCAGGCGGTGGAAGGAATACTTCAAGGTTCTCCTCAATCCCCCCGTCACGTCCTCCGTCAGAGGCAGAGGCTGAGGATGTTGGGACACCAAGGTGAGGTCACCAAGGTGGTTACAGCCTCCATGGTGGCAAGGCCCCGGGAGTGGATGAGATCCGTCCTGACTATCTAAAGTCTCTGGATGTTGTAGGACTGTCTTGGCTGACACATCTCTGCAACATCACGTGGCGATCGGGGGCGGTGCCAATGGAGTGGCAGACCGGGGTGGTGGTCCCTCTCAAACCGGGGTGGTGGTCCCTCTCTACAAGAAGGGGGACTGGAGGGTGTGTTCCAATTATCGTGGGATCACACTCCTCAGCCTCCCCGGTAAGGTCTACTCCAAGGTACTGGAGAGGAGGCTAAGGCCGATGGTCGAATCTCGGATTCAGGAGGAGCAGTGTGGTTTTGGTCCCGGTCGCGGAACACTGGACCAGCTCTATACTCTCCATCGGATACTCGAGGGTTCATGGGAGTTCGCCCAACCTGTCCACATGTGCTTTGTGGATTTGGAGAAGGCGTTCGACCATGTTTCCCGGGGTGTCCTTTGGGGGGTTCTTCGGGAGTACGGGGTCCTCTGCTGAGGGCCGTCCGGTCCCTGTATGACCGGAGCCAGAGCTGTGTTCGCATCAGCAGTAAGTCAGACCTGTTCCCGGTGCATGTTGGCCTCCGCCAGGGCTGCCCTTTGTCACCGGTTCTGTTCACTGTCTTTATGGACAGAATTTCTAGGCGCAGCCAGGGGCCGGAGGGGGTCCGGTTCAGAGACCACAGGATTTCATCTCCGCTGTTTGCGGACGATGTCGTCCTGTTGGCTCCAACGAACCAGGACCTGCAACATGCACTGGGATGGTTTGCAGCCGAGTGTGAAGCGGCTGGGATGAGAATCAGCACCTCCAAATCTGAGGCCATGGTGCTCTCCAGGTCCTGGTCCTCTCCAGGTCCTGGTCCTCTCCAGGACCAGGAATGAAGACTCCATACAAAAGCATTGGGTAATTCTCTTTCCGGGGACACCCCCACTGGCCCGGGGTGGTATGACAGCATGTCAGTGCACATGCTCATGGACCTGATCAACCCGCCCTGGTCTGACATTATCCGGTCTTCCTCTGGTTCTGTTGCAGCTCCGTCTGGGTCGCCTGAGAACTTTGACGTCAAACCTCTTCGTGGAAAAGGAACCGCCGTCATTGCGACGTGGGACGAACCGGACGAACCCAACGGCAGGATCCGAGGTGAGGCTAAAGATAAGGTCCTTGACTTTTACACCACAGGTGATACCCCAGAGAGAGACACAGAGAGAGAGAGACAGAGAGAGAGACAGAGAGAGAGACAGAGAGAGAGACAGAGAGAGAGAGACAGAGAGAGACAGAGAGAGAGAGACAGAGAGAGAGAGACAGAGAGAGAGACAGAGAGAGAGACAGAGAGAGACAGAGAGAGAGAGAGAGAGACAGAGAGAGACAAAGAGAGAGAGACAGAGAGACAAAGAGAGAGAGAGAGACAAAGAGAGAGAGACAGAGAGAGAGACAAAGAGAGAGAGAGAGAGAGAGAGACAAAGAGAGAGAGAGAGAGAGACAAAGAGAGGGACAAAGAGAGAGAGAGACAGAGACAGACAGAGAGAGAGAGACAAAGAGAGAGACAGAGAGAGAGACAGAGAGAGAGAGAGACAGAGACAGACAGAGAGAGAGAGACAAAGAGAGAGACAGAGAGAGAGAGAGACAGAGAGAGAGACAGAGAGAGAGAGACAGGGACAGAGGCAAAGACCTGAGTAGCTCTCCTTCTCCTCTGCGACCTGGAAGTAGCTCTCATCCTCTGGGAGTAGCTCTCTTGGAGGTGTGAGTTGAAAGTCCGTCTGACAGGGGGCTCAGTGAGACCAGCTGACCCTCACTACACGCTTGGGTCTGAGCCAGGTCTGTCCGGCTTCCTCTTGCAGCGGATCCAGCTAACAACCAGGTTCTTGCTCTCTTTAGCTCCTCCCCTCTCTTTAGCTCCGCCCCTTTCTTCACCCGTGTGTCCGAGACACGCGGTCGAAGGTCAGATGATACGACAACAAAGTGGATCATCGACCTCCGGCCTCAGGTCCTGGCGCCCCCTGGTGGACACCCTTGTGCTGGAACATGGTGTTGGTGATGGACAAACTGTGACTAGCACAGAAGTCCAACAACTGAACACCGCTCGGGTTCAGATCAGGGCCGTTCTTCCCCTTCACCCCTCTCCAAGTGTCACTGGCGTCCCCCACATGGGCGTTGAAGTCCCCCAAGAGATAAAACGAAGTCCCCGGGCGGTGCACTGTCCAGTACCCCTCCCAAGGACTCCAAGAAGGCCGGATACTCTGCACTGCTGTTAGGCCCGTAGGCCGTCACAACAGTGAGAGACTTGTCCCCCACCCGGAGGCGGAGGGACGCGACCCTCTCATTCACCGGGGAGAACTCCAACACGTGGAGCTGAGATGGGGGGCAATGAGAATGGCCACCCCAGCTCGCCGCCTCTCCCCGCGGGAAACACCAGAAAAGTGGAGCGTCCAACCCTTTCTAGGTTGAAAGATACCTAGAGATAGGCCGACTATCTCTAGTCGGTATCGCTCAACTTCCCCCACGAGCTCGGGCTCCTCCACCCCCAATGAGGTGATGTTCCACGTCCGAAGAGCCAGATGTTGTGTGTGTGGACTGGGTCACCGAGGTCTCTGCCTTTGACTGCCGCCCAGTCCTCTCTGCACCGAACCACCACGGACCCCTCTGCGGGTGGTGGGCCCACAGGAGGGACTGCCCGTGTCGTCCTTTCGGGCTGAGCCCAGGGCCCCGTAGGCTAAGGCCCGGCCACCAGGCCCTCGCTTTCGAGCCCCGACCCCAGACCTGGCTCAAGGGGGGGGCCCTGGCTGCTCCATGCCGGGCGACGTCACTGTTCTCACTGTAGTGCTGTCCATGGTGACTTTGGACTGTGCTTTGTCTGACTGGTCACCAGAGACCTGTGTACCATGGGAGGTCCTACCAGGGGCATAAAGACCTGTGTACCATGGGAGGTCCTACCAGGGGCATAGAGACCTGTGTACCATGGGAGGTCCTACCAGGGGCATAGAGACCTGTGTACCATGGGAGGTCCTACCAGGGGCATAGAGACCTGTGTACCATGGGAGGCCCTACCAGCATACCTACAACACCATCCTGTAAACAGGTTTTCCAGAGGAAAGAAGACATTGTACGTTAGCATTGGATAACTCTCTTTCTGGGTCCGCCCCCACAGGCCCGGGGTGATATTGCAGCATGTCAGTTTATGTGCTCTTGAGGCGCGTTCAGGCCAAAAGCTTCAAAAAGCTTTGACGTGCGTTGTCTGACGCTGGGTCCGGTGTGAACGCCTTGGTGCTTGAAGCTTCTGACGCGAGTGACGCCGGTGGGAAGAGCTTCTCTGTTGCCGGTTGTCAAGACAATGGTGGATTTCCAGAAAGCAGCGAGCCTTTATTTGTTATATAAAGCCAAATAACGTTGTCGTAGGGTTTCTACAAAACGTGTTCTGGGTTCACCACAGACTGAGGCTGCAGTGTTTGCTGAGTTTCACTTTACTGCAGGAGCTGCGTACGGAGGAGTTTCACTTTACTCCAGGAGCTGCGTACGGAGGAGTTTCACTTTACTCCAGGAGCTGCGTACGGAGGAGTTTCACTTTACTCCAGGAGCTGCGTACGGAGGAGTTTCACTTTACTCCAGGAGCTGCGTACGGAGGAGTTTCACTTTACTCCAGGAGCTGCGTACGGAGGAGTTTCACTTTACTCCAGGAGCTGCGTACGGAGATGTAGAGCATATAGCTTTTTCTATTTTAGTATCTACACGGCTGAGGGCTCACGCACTGTCCTAGTTTGTCCACTGGGTGGCAGTTTAGAGTGGTGTCTCTCAATTAGGCTGCACCTGTGTTGGGCTTAAGAGGGGCATGTGCACACCTGTGGGATTAGGCATCATGGCAGGGTGAGCACGGGCTGCTACTTTCTGTTGACCGTAAGCAACATTCTGTACATCATCATCATCATCATCATCTTCCGGAAGGGCAACTGAGTCAAATCCACAAAACATCAAGTAAGTCCCTATCTGCATACGAATGAATCTACGCGTCAGCAACAAAGCCCGTGTCTTAGCCTGCCGCGGCGTATTGCCTCAGTTTGGACATTTTACGCCGCAATATTTTGTCAACAGAAATGTTTTCATGCGAGGATTCATCGTATTGTCATGTAACCCTTTTTTAACACTTTCGGATCGCGTTGAAAGTTCGGAATGATAGACGTGAACGCGCATTGGAGATGTCTCATTCATTCACAAACTTGTTCGTAATGGATTAACACAGTTGCTTCGTGAGGTACTGCAAGTGTTTGGTTCGCATTGACTGTTATATTCCCCGGTTAGGCTCAGTGGCGTTTCACACAAGGTGGAGCGCTACAGTATTTTGTTGTTTTGTAGGGTCGCTCGTGCGTCAAGCGGGTAAAGCATTTGCTTGGGAGTACCGCCGTAGATCTGATCTGGGCTCTGCTCAGCGTCAGTCTATCGGTATATCCGAGGTACATAAGACCAAATCGCTAGTACGCACAGAAGACTAGGGTTGAGTCTAGTTTAGTGCCAACGGAGAGATTAGGGGAATGAGAAGACCGCTTGCAGTACATTGTTCAAGTGTTTGGAAAATTAAAGCCACTGTGTGTAATTTTGGAGTTTTTTTCCTGGATGTTGGATTTTTTTGTGTGAATGAACAATGGAGTCAAAAATGAATCCGCTAAGAGGCCAATAAAGCTTACGGAAAAGGCTTTTGAACAGAAGCTGGAAAGGCTTCAGGATGAGAGAAAAGCCAAAGTCAAAAGAATGAAGACTACAATGAGAGACATATCTGAGTTAAAGAAAAATGTTGAAAATGTTGAAATGGTGCGTTCTTGTCTGGAAACTGTGTCTGGTTTGTACAGTGAGGCCTGTCAGCTGCATGATAATGTGATTCCTATGCTTCCATCAGAGGAACAAAAAAAGCAAAAATGAATGGTTTGAAAGTGTCACGGAGCTTAAAACCAGTTTTGCGGAAGAAACTAATAAGTGGTTGTTGGAGTTGCCTGGTGTTGTCGATGTGTTTCCTGCAGAGGGCGCTGTTGTGTCTCGAGCTCTCACTGTGCAAACTGCTGTTTTAAGTGGCAGCACTACAAATGAGATGACACGTGTAAATAATGTAGTTGAGGCTGTGGAACCGAGTGACAGTGTTTCAAACAATTCCAATAAATCTAAGAGGCGTAGTACAGTAGTGAGCAGGTCTGTGTCAACAACTTCCTCTGCCAGGTTACAAGCAGAGGCAGAGACAGCAGCTCTTATGGCCCGTCAGAAACTTCTCAAAGAGAGACATGTTATAGAAGCACAGCAGGACGAGCTGCGAAGGAAAATGGAGGAGCAGCAGGATTTATTGAGGAGAAAGAAAGAGGCCCTTGACTTAGACATGGAGCTGGCTGTGTCCATGGCCAAAGTAAATGTATTAAAGGCCTCAGAAGGATCTCATGTGTCTGCTAATTCTGATGGGAAAAGATCTTGTATGGGAGAACCCAAGGCCGTTAGTTTAAATGCAAAAGCTAGTGCATTTGTGCCTGTCGTTAACACATGGAATGCTCCATCTATCAGTGCTGCAGTAAGGTCTAAGAGTATTAACCGGAACTCTGTCGTTATTGGGGCCGGTTTACCAGTTATGATCCCATCTAGTGGTGCGGCGTGTCAGTCTGCTCCGCAGTCTTATTCTGAACCCCCGCCACTGATGACAGAGAATGCCTCGGATAAACGTTTTCTTACAGTTTTGGAAAAACAGAATGAAATTACATCATTATTGGTTGAACAACAGTCAATGTTTCTTTTGCCTAAACGAGATGTGCATGTGTTTGATGGAGATCCACTGCAATATCAGACGTTCATTAGAGCCTTCGAACATAACATAGAAGCTAGAACTCAAAGTCAGAGAGATTGTTTGTATTACCTTGAGCAGTACACTAGAGGTCAGCCGAGGAACTTGGTTCGAAGTTGCCTATATCTACCTCCTGCACATGGTTACATGCAAGCAAAAGCTTTACTTAAAGAGCATTTTGGAGATTCTTTTAAGGTAGCATCTGCATACATGGGCAAGGTCCTTTCATGGCCCATAGTGAAAGGCCTACAGTTTGTTGCTGCGTGAATGCTGCAATTCCATGGGTGATTGTGTGGGTGATTTGAATGTTCCCACCAACATGCAGACTATTGTAAAGAAGCTGCCCTATAAGCTTAGGGACCGTTGGAGAGATGCGGCTTGTGATCTGCAAGAACGGTTTAATCGCAGAGCCAATTTTCATGATGTCGTGTATTTTGTTGAGAAGCAAGTTAAGATAGCAAGTGACCCTTTGTTTGGAGACATTCAGGACTCTCCAGGACCTGTAAGAAAGGAGTTTAAATACGTTAAGTCTGGTACTAAACCTAAAGGTAGTTTTGCCACTACAATAGCACCTGTAGAGAATAGGGTTGCGCCTGTCCATAAGGAGAGGGAAGAACTTTACTTTGAATGTGTGTTTGTTTTGTGGGGCTGGTCATGCTTTGGATGTTTGCCTTCTATTGGATAAGAAGACGCGAGAAGAGAAGTTGTCTTTTTTGAAGGAAAACAATTTGTGCTTTGGGTGTCTGTGCATTGGGCACAGGAGTAAAGATTGTAGGAAACGTCTGTCATGCAGAGTTTGCAATCTTAAGCACGCAACGTTATTGCATTTCCACTCCAAAAGTAGTTCTTCACAGGCTGGTCTTGGCACAAACAGGGCCAGCCAAGGTGCTGTAGTGGCTGTTCAATCTAGTGGGTTAACAGGGGCCGGCAAGCAGGACTGTGCGTTGTCAATCCTGCCTGTTTGAGTGAAGTCCAAGCGAGGACATGAGACCCTGCTAACATATGCGTTTTTAGACCCCGGTAGTACTGCTACGTTTTGTACAGAGAGACTCATGAATAGGCTTAATCTTACAGGAAGGAAGATGGGAATTCTTCTTCGAACAATGGGGCAAGAGAAGTTGGTGGACAGCTACCTGTTGTCTGACATAGAAGTATCTGGTCTGGACTCTAAGTTTTGCGATGTACCAGAGATCTATACACAAGCGAGCATGCCTGTTCACAGAAGCAACATTGCGAGTACGAAAGATCTTCGAAAATGGCCGCACTTGAGACACTTAAGTATTCCGGAAATCGATGCTGATGTAGATCTTTTAATAGGAACCAATGTACCTCAGGCACTGGAGCCATGGGAGGTGGTGCGTGCCATGGATGGAGGTCCATATGCCATCAAGACCATTCTTGGTTGGACTGTGAATGGCCCCCTCAGAGATGTGGTCATGGGAAGCATTCACAGCCTGAGGTTTCTGTAAATCGTATCTCGTGGCGAGATTAGACAGTCCTTTGGGAACAGCAGCTAATTTGATTTTCCCGAAAGGCAGCAAGAAGAACTGGCACTCTCAAAAGAGGAGAGAACAGTTTTTGAAATCTGTTGCAGAAGTCTGTCAAGCTGGTGGATGTCACTACAGTATCTGGGCTGCCAGTGAGATATCGACACCTCAATATGCCTAACAATAGTTTTGCGGAACAGCGAATGGTGAATCTTAAAAGAACAGCAAAGATGCATCGTTTCGATTTTGATTAGTTTGTCAGGAATTTTCTAATGGTTTACGCGAAGCGAGTTCATCCTGAGCAACTGGCCGAGCTGAAGGTAGGGTGTGGTACATACCACATCACGGTTGTATTCATCCTCCAAAGGAAAGCTATGGGTTGTGTTTGATTGTGGCCTCGTTCCAAGGGACCACTTCACTGAACCACAGCTTCTTCAAGGCCAAGACCTCACAAGTTCTTTGGTTGGTGTCCTCCAACAAATTTCGTAAGGAGTCCGTGGGGCTCATGGCAAATGTTGAGCCATGTTTCACGCAGTAACGTGTGCCACCGAGGACTATGATCTCCTGAGATTTAAGGTGGCATGATGGGCAATGAGAGCTTAGAGGCCGTGGAACACAGGATGGTGGTGCATTTGTTCGTCCACTTCTCCCGAGCTGTGCCTCCTTTGCTCTACGGAAGTGCGCTGAAGATAATTTGTGGTCAGTTTGGTTTGCGGCGTCAACCTATTCGTCACAATGCTACGTTGATGACTGTTTGGTTTCTTGTTAGCATCCCGATAGGAAGCAATTTTGTTATGTCATGAATTTTAAGAAGTCAATTGTGTCTAAGGGTGGATTTAAACTTACCAAGTGGCTTAGGAATAGGCCTCTGTATTGCAGCTATCCCTTTGAAGCCAGAGCTAAAGAAGTGAAAAATTTAGATTTGACCATGATATTTTGCCTCGAGCGTGCTTTAGGTGTACAGTGTGTGTTCAGTCAGATTCCTTAAGTTTTAAGATCACGCTTAAAGACCGTCCACTCACCAGAAGAGGATTTTATCTGTTATTAGTCATGTAAACGATCCTCCGGTTTTCTAGCACCTGTTATTTTGGTTGCCAAAAGCTAGTCCAGGCTCTCTGCAGAAGACGACTGGGTGGGAGATCCATGCCTCCTACTATTGTTAGAGACTGATTTGTGGCTCAAAGATCTCTACATCTTGAAACTGGAGGTCATATTAGTAGATGTTTGAAGCCTGCAGATTTAATGTGTCACTGCGCAGCTCCACACTTTGCAGACCAGTGAATGAAGGGTTGGAACGGTTTACCTACCTGATCTTCATGACGGAAGCGGCGCGTTCATTTCTCATTTGTGATGGGCAAGGCCGTGTAGCACCCTTGAAGCCTGTTACCATCCCCCGCAGAACTAACAGCTGCGGTGGTGGCCAGCAGGATGGAAAGTTTTGGAGAAAAGAATTCTTGGATTGACTGAAGATCTGCTTGGACAGACAGCACTTCTGTTTTGAATACATTAGGAAACGTGCGTACTGATTCACCAATCACTAAATCTGTCTGCTACAGAACAACAGTGATTGATTCTATGGACACTTATGTTTGTTTTGTTGTGTGTCTCTGCATATTAGTGGGATGGTAATTATTTCTTGGTAAAAATTAGGGCCGAATGTAGGAGCCACATATTACTTTTCATTTTAGTATCTACACGGCCTTGAGGCTCACCACTGTCCTATTTGTCCATTGGGTGGGCAGTTTTAGAGTGGTGGTCTCTCAATTAGGCTGCACCAGTGTAGGGCTTAAGAGGGCCATGTGCACACCTGTGGCTTAGGCATCATGGCAGGGTGAGCACGCTGCTACTTTTCTGTTGACCGTAAGCAACATTCTGTAACATCATCTTCATCATCATCATCCTTCCGGAAGGGCAACTGAGTCCAAATCACAAAACATCAAGTAAGTCCCGATCTGCATACGAACTGAATCACGCGTCAGCAACAAAGCCCGTGTCTTATGCTGCCGCGGCGTAATTGCCTCTTTTGGACATTTTACGCCGCAAAGAGGAGTTTCACTTTACGGCAGGAGCTTGCGTACGAAGAGTTGCACTTACTGCAGCTGCGTATGGAAGAGTTTTCACTTTACTGCAGGAGCTGCGTACAAGGAGCTGCTGCTGCTGCTGCTGCTGTTGTTCTGCGCTGCTTGCTCCCGTCTCCTGATTGGTTGAAGCCGGCGTCAAGCTTCAAAAGTATCAGCTTTTCTCAAATCACGTCAAGGGATTTCCCCCGTCAAAATCCTTGACGCCGAAAAGACGCGAGCGTTACGCCGTCAAAGCTTCAAGTGACGTGCTAAATTACTTGCATGGTTGAAGCTTTTGCCGCACGCCAAAGTGACGCCGGGTTTCTCGCTTCACCTGACGCGCTTCACTGTCAATGCAAAACCTGACGCTTTTGAGGTCGAAGTTAAGTGCATCTGAACGCACCATGTTGTGTGGTGGTGTCTGTGTCCCGTGACCATCTGTGTTATTGACCATGTGGCAAGGCAAGGCAAGTTTATTTGTATAGGCACAATTCATACACAAGGAATTCAAAGTCCAAAACAAGTCCCTGTGCTCCTCAAGTCCCAGCAGGAGTCCAGTCCCTGTGCTCCTCAGAGTCCCAGCAGGAGTCCAGTCCCTGTGCTCCTCAGAGTCCCAGCAGGAGTCCAGTCCCTGTGCTCCTCAGAGTCCCAGCAGGAGTCCAGTCCCTGTGCTCCTCAGAGTCCCAGCAGGAGTCCAGTCCCTGTGCTCCTCAGAGTCCCAGCAGGAGTCCAGTCCCTGTGCTCCTCAGAGTCCCAGCAGGAGTCCAGTCCCTGTGCTCCTCAGAGTCCCAGCAGGAGTCCAGTCCCTGTGCTCCTCAGAGTCCCAGCAGGAGTCCAGTCCCTGTGCTCCTCAGAGTCCGGGCTGGTTCATATGGACTAACATGTCACTAATATATTTTGGTGCGAGGCCATGGAGAGACTTGTAACAAGCAGAGCTGTTTTAAAGTCTATTCTCTGAGCCACAGGAAGCCAGTGCAGAGACCTGAGGACTGGACTAATGTGGTCGTACTTCCTGGTTCTAGTCAGGACTAATGTGGTCGTACTTCCTGGTTCTAGTCAGGACTAATGTGGTCGTACTTCCTGGTTCTAGTCAGGACTAATGTGGTCGTACTTCCTGGTTCTAGTCAGGACTAATGTGGTCGTACTTCCTGGTTCTAGTCAGGACTAATGTGGTCGTACTTCCTGGTTCTAGTCAGGACTAATGTGGTCGTACTTCCTGGTTCTAGTCAGCAGGACTAATGTGGTCTAATGTGGTCGTACTTCCTGGTTCTAGTCTAGTCAGGACTAATGTGGTCGTACTTCCTGGTTCTAGTCAGGACTAATGTGGTCGTACTTCCTGGGTTCTAGTCAGGACTAATTCGTACTTCCTGTTCTAGTCAGGACTAATGTGGTCGTACTTCCTGTACTTCCTGGTTCTAGTCAGGACTAATATGGTCGTCGTACTACTTCTGGTTCTAGAGTCAGGACTCGAGCTGCTGCATTTTGAATGTACTGCAGTTGTTTTACAGCCTGTTTGGACAGACCTGTGAGCAGGCCATTGCAGTAGTCTAACCTACTGGAGACAAATGCATGGATAAGAATCTCCAAGTCTGCTTTAGACACTATGTTTTTGATCCTGGAAATGTTTTTTAGATGGTAAAAAGCTGCTGATGTTACTGATTTGATGTGGCTATTAAAATTTAAGTCTGAGTCCAGTATTACCCCTAGATTTCTGACCTTGTTTGAAGGTTTTAGGGAGAGAGACTGTAGATGACAGATGACGCTCTCTCTTTGTTTCTGGGGACCAAAGACAATCATTTCAGTTTTGTCTGCGTTTAGCTGAAGGAAGTTGTTTTGCATCCACTCACTGATCTGTTGGATACAGTGAAGGAGTGAGTCCACTGGTCCATGTTCTCCTGCAGTCAGTGAGACATAGATCTGAGTGTCATCTGCATAGTTATGATAGGAAACTTTGTTTCTGCGTATTAACTGACCTAACGGCAGCATGTAGAGATTGAACAGAAGAGGTCCCAGGATCGACCCCTGTGGTACTCCACAGTTCAGGGCCATATGATCTGAGACACAGTTTCCAATCTCCACAAAGTACTTCCTGTCTTCAAGGTAAGACCTAAACCAACTTAGGGCGGTGCCAGCGACGCCAACCCAGTCCTCTAGTCTCTGTAAGAGGATCTCATGGTCGACGGTGTCAAAGGCAGCACTCAGATCTAACAAGATTAAGATTGAGACTTTGCCTGCGTCAGTGTTCAGCCGGATATCGTTTGTAACCTTGACGAGAGCAGTCTCAGTGCTGTGGTGGGGTCTAAAGCCGGACTGAAACATATCAAATGAGTTGTTGATTATAAGAAATCTAGTAAGCTGTTGGTAGACAACTTTTTCAAGGACTTTCCCCATAAATGGCAGATTTGAGATGGGACGATAGTTGTTAAGTACCGTAGCATCCAGACTGCTCTTTTTTAGCAGGGGCCTGATGACTGCAGTTTTCAGGGCCTTTGGGAATATTCCAGAATGAAGGGACATGTTTACTATCTGTGTGAGTGAAGGTAACAGACTGCTCATTACTCATTACATTTACGTTTGGAAGTTAGCTCTAATGGCATCTGAACAGGGGGGTTTGTTAATCTATTAACTGTTGAAAACAGAACACGCAGATTGTTGCTGCAGCCTTCAATCATTTCAGAAAAATACCTTTCTCTCGTACTACGTAGCACCTGGTTAAACTCGCACAACTTATCTTTGAAGATCTCGTAATCAACCTGGAGGTTGGACTTGCGCCACTTCCGCTCGGCCCTCCGGCACTCTCTCTTTTGTGCCCTGACCAAGTCTGCTTTAGCCCACGGCGCCTTCTGCTTATTTTTCACTGTTTTAACCTTCACAGGAGCGATGGTGTCCAGAACATTCAAAACACTAGAGGTGACAGAGTTAAACAGTTCATCTACAGTAGAATACGATGCATTCTCAAAGTTTATCATTCCCATAAATAGTTCACCCGTATTTTCATTTATGTGTCTTCTTCGTACAGTTGCAGAGTCCACTGGTGGTTTGTTAGTGAAACACATGTCAAAAAATACACAGAAATGATCCGAAAGAGCAACATCAACCACGTTTACATTTGAAATATTCACCCCCTTAGTAACTAACAGGTCTAGAGTGTGCCCTCTGCTGTGGGTGGGGCCACTCACATGCTGAGTGAGACCAAAAGATTCAAGAACAGAACTCAGCTCTTTTGCCTTTCTGTCAATAACATTATCCACATGAATATTAAAATCCCCTGTAATAACTAAGCTATCAAAATCTGTGCATAAAACCGAAAGAAACTCCGTAAAATTATCAATAAATCTGTGACATGACTGCGGTGGCTTGTATAGGACAATGAAGAGTATTGGACTAGATTGTTTTTGTTGTATTTTAAAAGACACATATTCAAAAGACGGAAACTTCCCAAGAGACATTCTATGGGAGACAAAGTGGTCTCTGAAAATGGCAGCTAAGCCTCCTCCTTTTTTGTTTCCCCGTATTTCAGATTCAAATTTGAAATTTGGTGGTGACGCTTCTATTAAAACTGCATTTTCTGTATTTTGGTCAAGCCATGTTTCAGCCATGAACATAAGATCTAGATTATAAGAACAAATAAAATTATTGATTAAAAAAGACTTGTTACAAAGAGATCTGACATTTAGCATAGCAAGTTTCAAAGTTTCAGTATCAGCGGTTGTGGTCGGCTGATTCTTACACGGAACAAGAATTAGATTTTCCAGATTAGACTGATTAACTTCAGATGTTTTTCTGTAATGTATTCTTTGTGTTATCACTAAGGGAATGGCACAGGTGGCTTCATGACAGGGCCCCAGCCGGGTCTCTCCTCTAACTAGACTGCCAGTGGCTGCGAAGCAGAGACCCTGTGCATCCTAGTGTTTAGAGAAAAGAGGGGAAGGGGAAGGTGGGGGAGGAGGATGGAGAGGTGGGTGGTTCTTGGGAGTTGGACGGGGGGGGGTTGGAGGTGGATGGGTTTTTGGTGATGGGTTAGGGGAGGGGCAGGCTGAGTTGGGTGGTGGACGAGGGGGGAGTGGAGGTGGAGGGTTTCTTGGTGCTGGGTTAGGGGGGAGGTGGGCTAAATGAGCAGGAGGGGGGGGTGGAATACTTATGGGGTTAGAGGAGGGACGGGTGGATTTTGTGGGAGAATTTGAGTTGGACGCCCTAGGTGTCTTTGGAGGTACGTATGGGGAGTAGTTTTGAATGTTAGATAGGACTCTTGATCTGGCTACAGTGGGTGTGAGAGGAATAGTCTTCATCGCCGATCTTATCATGCCTGCAGAGTGTTCCGGTAAATCCAGTAGTGAAGGCGGGGATAGAAAACAAAGGGAAAGGTCGTCCTCATTTTCCCTAGATGGAGTGGATGTAGCGGGGGGGACCCAAGCCGGGTCCATGGAAGGTGATGAGGGAGTCTTTGGTGGAGACAGAGGTGGTTGAGGAACCCCCAGTACAGGTCTGACTGTAGCCTGGAGCAATGGGGGAAGCTTCACGGGAGCTGTAGGTGGGGAAGGTGCTGCTGAAGATGATGGAGCAGCCACTGCTGCTGCTGAAGATGATGGAGCAGCCACTGCTGCTGCTGAAGCTGATGGAGCAGCCACTGCTGCGGCTGTATCCACTGCTGCTGCTGAAGATGATGGAGCAGCCACTGCTGCTGCTGAAGATGATGGAGCAGCCACTGCTGCGGCTGTATCCACTGCTGCTGGTGGTGCTGTATATGCTGATGGCGCTGATGAAGATGTGGCAGCTGCTGATGGTGCTGGTGGTGGAGGCGTTGAGCTCTTTCGGAGCCGTGGAGGTGTTGAGTTCTTTTGGAACCTTGGAGGTGTTGAGTTCTTCTTGAATCGTGGAGGAGTGGAGTTCTTTTGAGGCGGTGGGGGTGCAGAGACCTCGGGAGTCGGTGGAGATGGTCGTGATGTCTGTGCCCTTTGCTTCTTCTTTCTCCCTTTCGACGGCTGCACGCGCTGCGCAGGCTGAGGTCTTAGGGCAGATGCAAAGTTGTCCATCAACACTTTTACTCCGTAGTTGTTCAGATGTGGGCCTTTTTCTTCAAAAAGCTCGTGCCTATTCCAGAACAGGTTAAAGTTTTCAATGAAGCCAAGTCCTCTGCGTGAACACTCATTGAGTAGGAATGTATTTAGCTGATACAGACGGCTAAACTTCTCCATTCTTCCATCTATATTTGGAAGTGGTCCACTAAGAAAAATTGTTATGTCCATTTTCTTGAGGTCATCCAGTAACAGCGTTAAATCCATTCGTAACTTCTCGCTTGCCTTCTCATAGGTATCTACCGCCCCCGTGTGGATCAATAATGTACGCACACCACTGTTCTCAGATAACACTTTAGGCAGAAGAGACCTTATCTCAGCAACTTTTGCAGAGTGAACTGAGACAGTGAGCATGGACTCCATGTTTACATTTTTCACCGAACCATCTCCGATAAGGATACAGTTTGTCCTTGGTGGAGGCGCTGCAGTTGTTAGCGGCTTTGTTGTTTCAGAAAGGGGTAAAAAGCGGTTTGAAGTCTTCAGAACATTTAGTTGTGGCCTTATTTCACTCCTATTGTCATTCTTAGCTTTGTCAACTTTGGGTTTAGCTCCACAATAGTTCCAATAATTCTCATTGTTGATTTTGGGAAAAGAAATGACGTCATAACTTACATTTCCAGTCTGTCCATTCATCCCATTTTCACTCATTGGAAGAGTCGGGTTAAGTCCCATTTCTGTTTCCACAATAGATATCCGTGTTTGAAGAGATTTGAGCTGATTTTCCAAAGCACAACAGCCGTCGCAGACGTTTCTCCGTCTCTTTCGTCCCGACATGACTAAAGTTGATAAATTCCACAAAGCTGAAGTGTGTAGAAGGAGTAATCCTCGTTTTGTAAATAAAATGATTAAAGGAGAAACAAAAAAATGTAAATAAAATGATTCAAGGAGATTAAAAGGCGAAGCAAAAGCAGAGCCGAGAGACACACGACTGCTCTCTTCAGAAGCAGAAGGTCAAAAAAAAAAGACACACACAGACACACACACAGACACACACACACACACACAGTGTGTGATCGTTTTACGTTGATGTTATTTATTGTCTTTATTTCATTCAGAGAAACACACGTAGCACATACATGTACTGTATGTGCTACGTGTGTGTTCTACATGTTTATAGTCTGGTGTGCTTTATGGTCAGGTGTGCTTTATGGTCAGGTGTGCTTTATGGTCAGGTGTGCTTTATGGTCAAGTGTGCTTTATGGTCCAGAGAGTACAGTAATCTAACAAATGTGAACAAATCTTTCTGTGGGACATTTAGTCCAAGAACAAAATCCTCGTCAGATAAAGAGAACATGCAACAGTGAAGACCGAGCCCTCTGCTCTGTCCAGTATATTATACAGATTATATAGATTATATAGATTATATAGATTATATAGATTATACAGATTACATAGATTATATAGATTATATAGATTATATAGATTACATAGATTATATAGATATATAGATTATACAGATTATACAGATTACATAGATTATATAGATTGTATAGATTTTATAGATGTATAAATTATATAGATATATGAATTATACAGATTATACAGATTATATAGATTATATAGATTATACAAATTATAGATTACGGATTACGATAAAATGGCGCCTCGTACGGTCGACATGGCTCTTTGCTGCTCTCTTTTTCTTTTGTTTTTACTTTTTAACTGTGCATCTGGCTGTTCCTACACCCGTGAGGAACTTATGAACATCCGACCCACCGTTCCCATGGACCTATTGCCTGTTTTCTTGGCATCTGCGGCTGATTTAGTTCATGTTCTAGCCAAAAAAGTGTGGGTCCGTAAAAGGGGAAAGCGTGGAGGCTGCTCGTGCGTCTGAGGAGGAGAGGAGCCTCTCCCCGGCATTTTTCTCTCCAACGTACGCTCACTGGGCAATAAGACGAACTCAGCCTGCTCATGAGAAGAAACAAGGACTTCATCCTGTGTCCTCTGCTTCACTGAGACCTGGTGTCCACTGTGTCCTCTGCTTCACTGAGACCTGGTGTCCTCTGTGTCCTCTGCTTCACTGAGACCTGGTGTCCTCTGTGTCCTCTGCTTCACTGAGACCTGGTGTCCTCTGTGTCCTCTGCTTCACTGAGACCTGGTGTCCTCTGTGTCCTCTGCTTCACTGAGACCTGGTGTCCTCTGTGTCCTCTGCTTCACTGAGACCTGGTGTCCTCTGTGTCCTCTGCTTCACTGAGACCTGGTGTCCTCTGTGTCCTCTGCTTCACTGAGACCTGGTGTCCTCTGTGTCCTCTGCTTCACTGAGACCTGGTGTCCTCTGTGTCCTCTGCTTCACTGAGACCTGGTGTCCTCTGTGTCCTCTGCTTCACTGAGACCTGGTGTCCTCTGTGTCCTCTGCTTCACTGAGACCTGGTGTCCTCTGTGTCCTCTGCTTCACTGAGACCTGGTGTCCTCTGTGTCCTCTGCTTCACTGAGACCTGGCGTCCTCTGTGTCCTCTGCTTCACTGAGACCTGGTGTCCTCTGTGTCCTCTGCTTCACTGAGACCTGGTGTCCTCTGTGTCCTCTGCTTCACTGAGACCTGGCTAAATGAGCGGATCCCGGACTGCGCTCTGGAGCTGCAGGGCTTTGGGCTGTTCCACACGGATCGCCATTGTGCGCTCTCAGGGAAGAGCAGAGGCGGAGGGCTCTGTTTCTACGTCAATACAAACTGGTGTAACGATGTGACAGTGATCTCCAAGCACTGCTCTCCTGCTCTGGAATATCTTTTCATTCATTGTAAACCATATTACTCCCCGCGGGAAATTGTTTCATTCATTCTTGCCTCTGTTTACATACCGCCATGCGCGGACGTAGAGCAAGTACTGTGTATGGAACGTTTATACCCGGACTCTCTGATTATTATCCTGGGGGATTTTAATAAGGGAAACTTGAGCCAGGAATTACCCAAATACAGACAGTTTATCAAATGCCCGACCAGAGAGGAGAACACTCTGGATCACTGTTACACCACCGTGCGCGGAGCTTTTCACGCTGTTCCCAAGCCAGCCCTCGGCTTCTCAGATCACTCCATGATACATCTGGTTCCTGCTTACAGACAGAGACTAAAGCTCTCGAAACCTGCAGTGAGGAGCTCCAAAGTGTGGTCTGATGAAGCTGTGGAAGAGCTGCATGTATGGAATCTACAGACTGGGACCTTTTCAGAGCTGCCACAGACAGCTTGGATGAATACACGGACACTGTGACGTCATACATTCACTTCTGTGAGGATAGCATCATTCCAACAAGGACCAGGGTCATCTATAACAACGACAAACCCTGGTTCACTGCTAAACTCCGGCAGCTCAGGAAAGCAAAGGAGTCTGCTTTCAGGGAGGGGGACCGCAGCGGCTACAAAGCAGCTAAATATCAGTTCAGGAAAGAACTGAAAGCAGCCAAGTCCCGGCACAGAGAACGACTACAGGAGCAGTTTGGTAACAACGATACTGCTTCTGTCTGGAGGGGCCTACGGGAGATCACCAACTACAAACCCAAAGCCCCCCCCTGTGCTGATGACCACAAGCTAGCTGACGATCTGAACTTATTTTTCAGTCGCTTTGATGCTGCCCTTGACACCTCTCCCCCACCCCCCACTACTCTAACGACCCACCCATCAGCCCTGCCCCCAGCCTAACAATAGCCTCTAAAGAGATTAAACAACTCTTCCTGAGGCTGCACCCCCGCAAAGCTCCTGGCCCGGACCACGTGTCTCCGGCCACTCTGAGACACTGCCCCAGTGAGCTTACTCCTGTGTTCACGGACATTTTCAACACCTCTCTGCAGTCCTGCCATGTCCCGGCCTGCTTCAAATCCTCCATCATTGTCCCCGTCCCGAAGAAGCCCAGGATCACAGGACTCAATGACTACAGACCTGTAGCACTTACGTCTGTCGTCATGAAGTCATTTGAACGCCTGGTTCTCTCCCATCTCAAGTCCCTCACCTCCCCCCTCCTGGACCCCCTGCAGTTCGCCTACAGAGCCAACAGATCTGTAGGCGACGCCATTAACCTGGCCCTCCACCACATCCTACAGCACCTGGACTCCCCGGGGACCTACGCCAGGGTCCTGTTCGTGGACTTCAGCTCTGCCTTCAACACAATCCTGCCATCCCTGCTCCAGGACAAGCTCTCCCAGCTCAACGTGCCCGATTCCACCTGCAGGTGGATCACTGACTTCCTGACGGACAGGAAGCAGCGAGTGCGTCTGGGGAAGAATGTCTGGACTCTGGGATTATAAATACAGGAGCCCCACAGGGCTGTGTTCTTTCTCCCCTGCTCTTCTCCCTGTACACCAACCACTGCACCTCCAGCCACGACTCCGTGAAGCTGATCAAGTTCGCGGACGACACCACCCTCATTGGACTCATCTCCAACAACGATGAGTCCGCCTACAGGAGGGAGGTGGACCGGCTGGTGTCCTGGTGTCTCCTACAGGAGGGAGGTGGACCGGCTGGTGTCCTGGTGTCTCCTACAGGAGGGAGGTGGACCGGCTGGTGTCCTGGTGTCTCCTACAGGAGGGAGGTGGACCGGCTGGTGTCCTGGTGTCTCCTACAGGAGGGAGGTGGACCGGCTGGTGTCCTGGTGTCTCCTACAGGAGGGAGGTGGACCGGCTGGTGTCCTGGTGTCTCCTACAGGAGGGAGGTGGACCGGCTGGTGTCCTGGTGTCTCCTACAGGAGGGAGGTGGACCGGCTGGTGTCCTGGTGTCTCCTACAGGAGGGAGGTGGACCGGCTGGTGTCCTGGTGTCTCCTACAGGAGGAGGTGGACCGGCTGGTGTCCTGGTGTCTCCTACAGGAGGGAGGTGGACCGGCTGGTGTCCTGGTGCAGTGGTAACAACCTGGAGCTGAACGCCCAGAAGACAGTGGAGATGATTGTGGACTTCAGGAAGAGCACTGTCCCCCCGCCCCCACCCTCCGTGATGGACTCCCCCATCACCTCTGTGGAGTCCTTCCGTTTCCTGGGCACCACCATCACCCAGGACCTCAAGTGGGAGCCGACCATCAGCTCCCTCATCAAGAAGGCCCAGCAGAGGATGTACTTCCTGCGGCAGCTCAGGAAAGCCAAGCTGCCTGCACAGATATTGACCTCCTCCATCACCTCCTCCATCACCTCCTCCATCACCTCCTCCATCACCTCCTCCAGCACCTCCTCCATCACCTCCTCCACCACCTCCTCCATCCCCTCCTCCATCACCTCCTCCATCACCTACTCCATCACCTCCTCCATCACCTCCTGCATCACCTCCTCCATCACCTCCTCCATCTCCTCCTCCATCTCCTCCTCCATCACCTCCTCCGTCACCTCCTCCGTCACCTCCTCCATCACCTCCTCCATCACCTCCTCATCACCTCCTCATCACCTCCTCCATCACATCCTCCATCTCCTCCTCCATCTCCTCCTCCATCACCTCCTTCATCACCTCCTGCATCACCTCCTGCATCACCTCCTCCATCACCTCCTCCATCTCCTCCTCCATCTCCTCCTCCATCACCTCCTCCATCACCTCCTCATCACCTCCTCCATCACCTCCTCCATCACCTCCTCATCACCTCCTCCATCACCTCCTCCATCACCTCCTCCATCACCTCCTCCATCTCCTCCTCCATCACCTCCTCCATCACCTCCTCCATCACCTCCTCCATCTCCTCCTCCATCTCCTCCATCTCCTCCTCCTCCTCCATCACCTCCTCCATCTCCTCCTCCATCACCTCCTCCATCACCTCCTCATCACCTCCTCCATCACCTCCTCCATCACCTCCTCCATCACCTCCTCCATCACCTCCACCATCACCTCCTCCATCACCTCCTCCATCACCTCCTCCATCACCTCCTCCATCACCTCCTCATCACCTCCTCCATCACCTCCTCCACCACCACGTCCTCCACCACCACGTCCTCCATCACCTCCTCCATCACCTCCTCCATCACCTCCTCCAGCACCTTCTCCATCACCTCCTCCATCACCTCCTCCAGCACCTCCTCCATCACCTCCTCCATCACCTCCACCATCACCTTCTCTATCACCTCCTCCATCACCTCCTCCATTACCTCCTCCGTCACCTCCTCCGTCACTTCCTCCATCACCTCCTGCATCACCTCCTCCATCACCTCCTCCATCTCCTCCTCCATCTCCTCCTCCATCACCTCCTCCATCACCTCCTCCGTCACCTCCTCCATCACCTCCTCCATCACCTCCTCCATCACCTCCTCATCACCTCCTCCATCACCTCCTCCATCTCCTCCTCCATCTCCTCCTCCATCACCTCCTCCATCACCTCCTGCATCACCTCCTCCATCACCTCCTCCATCTCCTCCTCCATCTCCTCCTCCATCACCTCCTCCATCACCTCCTCATCACCTCCTCCATCACCTCCTCATCACCTCCTCCATCACCTCCTCCATCACCTCCTCCTTCTCCTCCTCCATCTCCTCCTCCATCACCTCCTCCATCACCTCCTCCATCTCCTCCTCCATCTGCTCCTCCATCTCCTCCTCCATCACCTCCTCCATCTCCTCCTCCATCACCTCCTCCATCACCTCCTCCATCACCTCCTCCATCACCTCCTCCATCACCTCCTCCATCACCTCCTCCATCACCTCCACCATCACCTCCTCCATCACCTCCTCCATCACCTCCTCCATCTCCTCCTCCATCACCTCCTCCATCACCTCCTCCATCACCTCCTCCACCACCACGTCCTCCACCACCACGTCCTCCATCACCTCCTCCATCACCTCCTCCATCACCTCCTCCAGCACCTTCTCCATCACCTCCTCCATCACCTCCTCCAGCACCTCCTCCATCTCCTCCTCCATCACCTCCTCCATCACCTCCACCATCACCTTCTCTATCACCTCCTCCATCACCTCCTCCATCACCTCCTCCGTCACCTCCTCCGTCACCTCCTCCATCACCTCCTCCTCCATCACCTCCTCCATCACCTCCTCCATCACCTCCTCCAGCACCTCCATCACCTCCTCCATCCACCTCCTCTATCAGCTCCTCCATCACCTCCTCCGTCACCGTGTGGTTCTGGAGCCACAGTCAGGGACAAACAGAGACTACAGCGCATTGTGCGCTCTGCAGAGGAAGTGATCGGCCGCAGCCTTCCATCGCTGCAGGACCTGTACGTCGCCCGAGCTCGAGGCCGGGCTGGTCGTATCACAGCCGACCCCTCTCACCTGCACATGGACTATTCCAACCACTCCCCTCTCACCTGCACATGGACTATTCCAACCACTCCCCTCTCACCTGCACATGGACTATTCCAACCACTCCCCTCTCACCTGCACATGGACTATTCCAACCACTCCCCTCTCACCTGCACATGGACTATTCCAACCACTCCCCTCTCACCTGCACATGGACTATTCCAACCACTCCCCTCTCACCTGCACATGGACTATTCCAACCACTCCCCTCTCACCTGCACATGGACTATTCCAACCACTCCCCTCTCACCTGCACATGGACTACCACTCGACATTCACCACTCCCCTCTCACCTGCACATGGACTATTCCAACCACTCCCCTCTCACCTGCACATGGACTATTCCAACCACTCCCCTCTCACCTGCACATGGACTATTCCAACCACTCCCCTCTCACCTGCACATGGACTATTCCAACCACTCCCCTCTCACCTGCACATGGACTATTCCAACCACTCCCCTCTCACCTGCACATGGACTATTCCAACCACTCCCCTCTCACCTGCACATGGACTATTCCAACCACTCCCCTCTCACCTGCACATGGACTATTCCAACCACTCCCCTCTCACCTGCACATGGACTATTCCAACCACTCCCCTCTCACCTGCACATGGACTATTCCAACCACTCCCCTCTCACCTGCACATGGACTATTCCAACCACTCCCCTCTCACCTGCACATGGACTATTCCAACCACTCCCCTCTCACCTGCACATGGACTATTCCAACCACTCCCCTCTCACCTGCACATGGACTATTCCAACCACTCCCCTCTCACCTGCACATGGACTATTCCAACCACTCCCCTCTCACCTGCACATGGACTATTCCAACCACTCCCCTCTCACCTGCACATGGACTATTCCAACCACTCCCCTCTCACCCTGCACATGGACTATTCCAACCACTCCCCTCTCACCCTGCACATGGACTATTCAACCACTCCCCTCTCACCTGCACATGGACTATTCCAACCACTCCCCTCAGGCAGGAGGCTGCGGTCCATCAGGACTAGAACCTCCCGCCACAAGAACAGTTTCTTCCCCTCTGCTGTTGGACTCTTGAACACTTCTTAACCTGTCCCCCCGCCCTTTATAAAGTCACTTTACTGCCCATCATACGTCACTTTACTTCACTGTACTGCTGTCACCTTACATTGTGTGCACCATGTGCACTTGTATATTGTAAATAGTAACTGTAACTCTATTTTAAATTTAAATGTATTCTTTAGAAGTGTTTTTTATTCTTATTTTTATTATCTTTTTCTGACTGTTGCACTGAGCCAAAGCAATTTCCAAGTCTGTGACCTCCTGTTACTTACGTGGCAATAAAAAAGATTCTGATTCTGATGCAGATTATACAGATTATATGTAAATGATATCTAAATGAGTCCATGGTACATCAGGAGCTCGTGAAGGTGTGACATCACAGACTCACCTGGTTAAACGCAGCCACGTCCTCAGTGTTCTCTGCCACACGACTGAAGACCGGCAGCCCTGGAAATTACACACTCTGTAAGTCCTCTGTCCTCAGTCTGTCCTCAGTCTGTCCTCAGTCTGTCCTCAGTCTGTCCTCAGTCTGTCCTCAGTCTGTCCTCTGTCTGTCCTCAGTCTGTCCTCTGTCTGTCCTCTGTCTGTCCTCTGTCTGTCCTCAGTCTGTCCTCTGTCTGTCCTCAGTCTGTCCTCAGTCTGTCCTCAGTCTGTCCTCAGTCTGTCCTCAGTCTGTCCTCAGTCTGTCCTCAGTCTGTCCTCTGTCTGTCCTCAGTCTGTCCTCTGTCTGTCCTCTGTCTGTCCTCTGTCTGTCCTCAGTCTGTCCTCAGTCTGTCCTCAGTCTGTCCTCTGTCTGTCCTCAGTCTGTCCTCTGTCTGTCCTCAGTCTGTCCTCTGTCTGTCCTCAGTCTGTCCTCTGTCTGTCCTCAGTCTGTCCTCTGTCCTCAGTCTGTCCTCTGTCTGTCCTCAGTCTGTCCTCAGTCTGTCCTCTGTCTGTCCTCTGTCTGTCCTCTGTCTGTCCTCAGTCTGTCCTCAGTCTGTCCTCAGTCTGTCCTCAGTCTGTCCTCTGTCTGTCCTCTGTCTGTCCTCAGTCTGTCCTCAGTCTGTCCTCAGTCTGTCCTCAGTCTGTCCTCTGTCTGTCCTCAGTCTGTCCTCTGTCTGTCCTCTGTCCTCAGTCTGTCCTCTGTCTGTCCTCAGTCTGTCCTCTGTCTGTCCTCAGTCTGTCCTCTGTCTGTCCTCTGTCTGTCCTCTGTCTGTCCTCAGTCTGTCCTCAGTCTGTCCTCAGTCTGTCCTCTGTCTGTCCTCAGTCTGTCCTCTGTCTGTCCTCAGTCTGTCCTCTGTCTGTCCTCAGTCTGTCCTCTGTCTGTCCTCAGTCTGTCCTCTGTCCTCAGTCTGTCCTCTGTCTGTCCTCAGTCTGTCCTCAGTCTGTCCTCTGTCTGTCCTCTGTCTGTCCTCTGTCTGTCCTCAGTCTGTCCTCAGTCTGTCCTCAGTCTGTCCTCTGTCTGTCCTCAGTCTGTCCTCTGTCTGTCCTCTGTCTGTCCTCAGTCTGTCCTCTGTCTGTCCTCAGTCTGTCCTCTGTCTGTCCTCAGTCTGTCCTCTGTCTGTCCTCAGTCTGTCCTCTGTCTGTCCTCTGTCAGTCCTCTGTCCTCAGTCTGTCCTCAGTCTGTCCTCAGTCTGTCCTCTGTCCTCAGTCTGTCCTCTGTCTGTCCTCAGTCTGTCCTCTGTCCTCAGTCTGTCCTCTGTCTGTCCTCAGTCTGTCCTCAGTCTGTCCTCTGTCTGTCCTCAGTCTGTCCTCTGTCTGTCCTCTGTCTGTCCTCAGTCTGTCCTCAGTCTGTCCTCAGTCTGTCCTCTGTCTGTCCTCTGTCAGTCCTCTGTCCTCAGTCTGTCCTCAGTCTGTCCTCAGTCTGTCCTCTGTCTGTCCTCAGTCTGTCCTCTGTCTGTCCTCTGTCAGTCCTCTGTCCTCAGTCTGTCCTCAGTCTGTCCTCAGTCTGTCCTCAGTCTGTCCTCTGTCTGTCCTCTGTCAGTCCTCTGTCCTCAGTCTGTCCTCAGTCTGTCCTCAGTCTGTCCTCAGTCTGTCCTCTGTCTGTCCTCAGTCTGTCCTCTGTCTGTCCTCTGTAAGTCCTCTGTCCTCAGTCTGTCCTCAGTCTGTCCTCTGTCTGTCCTCAGTCTGTCCTCTGTCTGTCCTCTGTCAGTCCTCTGTCCTCAGTCTGTCCTCAGTCTGTCCTCAGTCTGTCCTCAGTCTGTCCTCTGTCTGTCCTCAGTCTGTCCTCTGTCTGTCCTCCTGTCCTCAGTCTGTCCTCTGTCTGTCCTCAGTCTGTCCTCTGTCTGTCCTCAGTCTGTCCTCTGTCTGTCCTCAGTCTGTCCTCTGTCTGTCCTCTGTCAGTCCTCTGTCCTCAGTCTGTCCTCAGTCTGTCCTCAGTCTGTCCTCTGTCCTCAGTCTGTCCTCTGTCTGTCCTCAGTCTGTCCTCAGTCTGTCCTCTGTCTGTCCTCTGTCTGTCCTCAGTCTGTCCTCAGTCTGTCCTCAGTCTGTCCTCTGTCTGTCCTCTGTCAGTCCTCTGTCCTCAGTCTGTCCTCAGTCTGTCCTCAGTCTGTCCTCTGTCTGTCCTCAGTCTGTCCTCTGTCTGTCCTCTGTCAGTCCTCTGTCCTCAGTCTGTCCTCAGTCTGTCCTCAGTCTGTCCTCAGTCTGTCCTCTGTCTGTCCTCTGTCAGTCCTCTGTCCTCAGTCTGTCCTCAGTCTGTCCTCAGTCTGTCCTCAGTCTGTCCTCTGTCTGTCCTCAGTCTGTCCTCTGTCTGTCCTCTGTAAGTCCTCTGTCCTCAGTCTGTCCTCAGTCTGTCCTCTGTCTGTCCTCAGTCTGTCCTCTGTCTGTCCTCTGTCAGTCCTCTGTCCTCAGTCTGTCCTCAGTCTGTCCTCAGTCTGTCCTCAGTCTGTCCTCTGTCTGTCCTCAGTCTGTCCTCTGTCTGTCCTCTGTCAGTCCTCTGTCCTCAGTCTGTCCTCAGTCTGTCCTCTGTCTGTCCTCAGTCTGTCCTCTGTCTGTCCTCTGTCTGTCCTCTGTCTGTCCTCTGTCAGTCCTCTGTCCTCAGTCTGTCCTCAGTCTGTCCTCTGTCTGTCCTCAGTCTGTCCTCTGTCTGTCCTCTGTCAGTCCTCTGTCTGTCCTCAGTCTGTCCTCTGTCTGTCCTCAGTCTGTCCTCTGTCTGTCCTCTGTCAGTCCTCTGTCTGTCCTCAGTCTGTCCTCTGTCTGTCCTCTGTCTGTCCTCTGTCTGTCCTCTGTCAGTCCTCTGTCTGTCCTCAGTCTGTCCTCAGTCTGTCCTCTGTCTGTCCTCTGTCTGTCCTCTGTCTGTCCTCAGTCTGTCCTCAGTCTGTCCTCAGTCTGTCCTCTGTCTGTCCTCAGTCTGTCCTCTGTCTGTCCTCTGTCTGTCCTCAGTCTGTCCTCAGTCTGTCCTCTGTCTGTCCTCTGTCTGTCCTCTGTCTGTCCTCAGTCTGTCCTCTGTCTGTCCTCAGTCTGTCCTCTGTCTGTCCTCAGTCTGTCCTCTGTCTGTCCTCAGTCTGTCCTCTGTCTGTCCTCAGTCTGTCCTCTGTCTGTCCTCTGTCAGTCCTCTGTCCTCAGTCTGTCCTCAGTCTGTCCTCTGTCTGTCCTCAGTCTGTCCTCAGTCTGTCCTCTGTCTGTCCTCTGTCTGTCCTCAGTCTGTCCTCAGTCTGTCCTCAGTCTGTCCTCTGTCTGTCCTCTGTCAGTCCTCTGTCCTCAGTCTGTCCTCAGTCTGTCCTCAGTCTGTCCTCTGTCTGTCCTCAGTCTGTCCTCTGTCTGTCCTCTGTCAGTCCTCTGTCCTCAGTCTGTCCTCTGTCTGTCCTCTGTCAGTCCTCTGTCCTCAGTCTGTCCTCAGTCTGTCCTCAGTCTGTCCTCAGTCTGTCCTCTGTCTGTCCTCAGTCTGTCCTCTGTCTGTCCTCTGTAAGTCCTCTGTCCTCAGTCTGTCCTCAGTCTGTCCTCAGTCTGTCCTCTGTCTGTCCTCAGTCTGTCCTCTGTCTGTCCTCTGTCAGTCCTCTGTCCTCAGTCTGTCCTCAGTCTGTCCTCAGTCTGTCCTCAGTCTGTCCTCTGTCTGTCCTCAGTCTGTCCTCTGTCTGTCCTCTGTCAGTCCTCTGTCCTCAGTCTGTCCTCAGTCTGTCCTCTGTCTGTCCTCAGTCTGTCCTCTGTCTGTCCTCTGTCTGTCCTCTGTCAGTCCTCTGTCCTCAGTCTGTCCTCAGTCTGTCCTCTGTCTGTCCTCAGTCTGTCCTCTGTCTGTCCTCTGTCTGTCCTCTGTCAGTCCTCAGTCTGTCCTCAGTCTGTCCTCTGTCTGTCCTCAGTCTGTCCTCTGTCTGTCCTCTGTCAGTCCTCTGTCTGTCCTCAGTCTGTCCTCTGTCTGTCCTCTGTCTGTCCTCTGTCTGTCCTCTGTCAGTCCTCTGTCTGTCCTCAGTCTGTCCTCAGTCTGTCCTCTGTCTGTCCTCTGTCTGTCCTCTGTCTGTCCTCAGTCTGTCCTCTGTCTTTCCTCAGTCTGTCCTCTGTCTGTCCTCAGTCTGTCCTCAGTCTGTCCTCAGTCTGTCCTCAGTCTGTCCTCTGTCTGTCCTCAGTCTGTCCTCTGTCTGTCCTCAGTCTGTCCTCTGTCTGTCCTCAGTCTGTCCTCTGTCTGTCCTCAGTCTGTCCTCAGTCTGTCCTCAGTCTGTCCTCTGTCTGTCCTCAGTCTGTCCTCAGTCTGTCCTCAGTCTGTCCTCAGTCTGTCCTCAGTCTGTCCTCTGTCTGTCCTCAGTCTGTCCTCTGTCTGTCCTCAGTCTGTCCTCTGTCTGTCCTCAGTCTGTCCTCTGTCTGTCCTCAGTCTGTCCTCTGTCTGTCCTCAGTCTGTCCTCTGTCCTCAGTCTGTCCTCTGTCTGTCCTCAGTCTGTCCTCTGTCTGTCCTCTGTCTGTCCTCTGTCTGTCCTCTGTCTGTCCTCAGTCTGTCCTCAGTCTGTCCTCAGTCTGTCCTCTGTCTGTCCTCAGTCTGTCCTCTGTCTGTCCTCTGTCTGTCCTCAGTCTGTCCTCAGTCTGTCCTCTGTCTGTCCTCTGTCTGTCCTCTGTCTGTCCTCAGTCTGTCCTCTGTCTGTCCTCAGTCTGTCCTCTGTCTGTCCTCAGTCTGTCCTCTGTCTGTCCTCAGTCTGTCCTCTGTCTGTCCTCAGTCTGTCCTCTGTCTGTCCTCTGTCAGTCCTCTGTCCTCAGTCTGTCCTCAGTCTGTCCTCAGTCTGTCCTCTGTCCTCAGTCTGTCCTCTGTCCTCAGTCTGTCCTCTGTCTGTCCTCTGTCTGTCCTCAGTCTGTCCTCAGTCTGTCCTCAGTCTGTCCTCTGTCTGTCCTCTGTCAGTCCTCTGTCCTCAGTCTGTCCTCAGTCTGTCCTCTGTCTGTCCTCAGTCTGTCCTCTGTCT
>OZ035839.1:38249455-38254455 GCA_964034765.1 Knipowitschia caucasica | reverse complement strand
GCTCCACAGGTCACAGTCCAAACATATTTACTCTTCTTTAACGTAGGACGTATTTTACTCTTCAGAAAGTTTCATATTTATCATTCTTTGGTCGTTCTGAGGTCCGTCCTCAGCGGGTCATGAACACATCATAAACTAATATTTTAAAAACGTCACAATGTTCTCCAAGAACCTGTGACCTCAGCAGAAGGATCTAGCTCAGACTGGACCCTGTGACCTCAGCAGAAGGATCTAGCTCAGACTGGACCCTGTGACCTCAGCAGAAGGATCTAGCTCAGACTGGACCCTGTGACCTCAGCAGAAGGATCTAGCTCAGACTGGACCCTGTGACCTCAGCAGAAGGATCTAGCTCAGACTGGACCCTGTGACCTCAGCAGAAGGATCTAGCTCAGACTGGACCCTGTGACCTCAGCAGAAGGATCTAGCTCAGACTGGACCCTGTGACCTCAGCAGAAGGATCTAGCTCAGACTGGACCCTGTGACCTCAGCAGAAGGATCTAGCTCAGACTGGACCCTGTGACCTCAGCAGAAGGATCTAGCTCAGACTGGACCCTGTGACCTCAGCAGAAGGATCTAGCTCAGACTGGACCCTGTGACCTCAGCAGAAGGATCTAGCTCAGACTGGACCCTGTGACCTCAGCAGAAGGATCTAGCTCAGACTGGACCCTGTGACCTCAGCAGAAGGATCTAGCTCAGACTGGACCCTGTGACCTCAGCAGAAGGATCTAGCTCAGACTGGACCCTGTGACCTCAGCAGAAGGATCTAGCTCAGACTGGACCCTGTGACCTCAGCAGAAGGATCTAGCTCAGACTGGACCCTGTGACCTCAGCAGAAGGATCTAGCTCAGACTGGACCCTGTGACCTCAGCAGAAGGATCTAGCTCAGACTGGACCCTGTGACCTCAGCAGAAGGATCTAGCTCAGACTGGACCCTGTGACCTCAGCAGAAGGATCTAGCTCAGACTGGACCCTGTGACCTCAGCAGAAGGATCTAGCTCAGACTGGACCCTGTGACCTCAGCAGAAGGATCTAGCTCAGACTGGACCCTGTGACCTCAGCAGAAGGATCTAGCTCAGACTGGACCCTGTGACCTCAGCAGAAGGATCTAGCTCAGACTGGACCCTGTGACCTCAGCAGAAGGATCTAGCTCAGACTGGACCCTGTGACCTCAGCAGAAGGATCTAGCTCAGACTGGACCCTGTGACCTCAGCAGAAGGATCTAGCTCAGACTGGACCCTGTGACCTCAGCAGAAGGATCTAGCTCAGACTGGACCCTGTGACCTCAGCAGAAGGATCTAGCTCAGACTGGACCCTGTGACCTCAGCAGAAGGATCTAGCTCAGACTGGACCCTGTGACCTCAGCAGAAGGATCTAGCTCAGACTGGACCCTGTGACCTCAGCAGAAGGATCTAGCTCAGACTGGACCCTGTGACCTCAGCAGAAGGATCTAGCTCAGACTGGACCCTGTGACCTCAGCAGAAGGATCTAGCTCAGACTGGACCCTGTGACCTCAGCAGAAGGATCTAGCTCAGACTGGACCCTGTGACCTCAGCAGAAGGATCTAGCTCAGACTGGACCCTGTGACCTCAGCAGAAGGATCTAGCTCAGACTGGACCCTGTGACCTCAGCAGAAGGATCTAGCTCAGACTGGACCCTGTGACCTCAGCAGAAGGATCTAGCTCAGACTGGACCCTGTGACCTCAGCAGAAGGATCTAGCTCAGACTGGACCCTGTGACCTCAGCAGAAGGATCTAGCTCAGACTGGACCCTGTGATCTCAGCAGAAGGATCTAGCTCAGACTGGACCCTGTGACCTCAGCAGAAGGATCTAGCTCAGACTGGACCCTGTGACCTCAGCAGAAGGATCTAGCTCAGACTGGACCCTGTGACCTCAGCAGAAGGATCTAGCTCAGACTGGACCCTGTGACCTCAGCAGAAGGATCTAGCTCAGACTGGACCCTGTGACCTCAGCAGAAGGATCTAGCTCAGACTGGACCCTGTGACCTCAGCAGAAGGATCTAGCTCAGACTGGACCCTGTGACCTCAGCAGAAGGATCTAGCTCAGACTGGACCCTGTGACCTCAGCAGAAGGATCTAGCTCAGACTGGACCCTGTGACCTCAGCAGAAGGATCTAGCTCAGACTGGACCCTGTGACCTCAGCAGAAGGATCTAGCTCAGACTGGACCCTGTGACCTCAGCAGAAGGATCTAGCTCAGACTGGACCCTGTGACCTCAGCAGAAGGATCTAGCTCAGACTGGACCCTGTGACCTCAGCAGAAGGATCTAGCTCAGACTGGACCCTGTGACCTCAGCAGAAGGATCTAGCTCAGACTGGACCCTGTGACCTCAGCAGAAGGATCTAGCTCAGACTGGACCCTGTGACCTCAGCAGAAGGATCTAGCTCAGACTGGACCCTGTGACCTCAGCAGAAGGATCTAGCTCAGACTGGACCCTGTGACCTCAGCAGAAGGATCTAGCTCAGACTGGACCCTGTGACCTCAGCAGAAGGATCTAGCTCAGACTGGACCCTGTGACCTCAGCAGAAGGATCTAGCTCAGACTGGACCCTGTGACCTCAGCAGAAGGATCTAGCTCAGACTGGACCCTGTGATCTCAGCAGAAGGATCTAGCTCAGACTGGACCCTGTGACCTCAGCAGAAGGATCTAGCTCAGACTGGATCCTGCTGCGGTGACTTTCACTGATCATAGTAAGTCGTTTGGGATAGGAGTCGCCTACAGGGAGCGCTGCCAGACCTATTGTACATGTTTTTAGAGGTAGGGGAAACCGGAGCACCCGGAGGAAACCTACACAGACACTGGGAGAACATTCAAACTCCACTCAGAAAGACCCTGTTCTGTCCAGGATTCGAACCCAGGACCTTCTTATTGAGTGACGTTCATGTGAAAAACTACATATATGGCTGCTGGTCCACGTTCTGTAGCTTAGATCCTGGATCTACAGCCTCAGTCCTCGTTCTACAGTCTGAGTCCTGGGTCTACAGCCTCAGTCCTCGTTCTACAGTCTGAGTCCTGGGTCTACAGCCTCAGTCCTCGTTCTACAGTCTGAGTCCTGGGTCTACAGCCTCAGTCCTCGTTCTACAGTCTGAGTCCTGGGTCTACAGCCTCAGTCCTCGTTCTACAGTCTGAGTCCTGGGTCTACAGCCTCAGTCCTCGTTCTACAGTCTGAGTCCTGGGTCTACAGCCTCAGTCCTCGTTCTACAGTCTGAGTCCTGGGTCTACAGCCTCAGTCCTCGTTCTACAGTCTGAGTCCTGGGTCTACAGCCTCAGTCCTGGGTCTACAGCCTGAGTCCTCGTTCTACAGTCTGACTCCTGGGTCTACAGCCTCAGTCCTCGTTCTACAGTCTGAGTCCTGGATCTACAGCCTCAGTCCTCGTTCAACAGCCTGAGTCCTCGTTCTACAGTCTGAGTCCTGGATCTACAGCCTCAGTCCTCGTTCTACAGTCTGAGTCCTGGGTCTACAGCCTCAGTCCTCGTTCTACAGTCTGAGTCCTGGGTCTACAGCCTCAGTCCTCGTTCTACAGTCTGACTCCTGGGTCTACAGCCTCAGTCCTCGTTCTACAGTCTGACTCCTGGATCTACAGCCTCAGTCCTCGTTCTACAGTCTGAGTCCTGGGTCTACAGCACGTCCGTCCGTGGGAGAGGATCCCTTTCTCAAACCATGGGTCTCCCCGAGGTTTCTCACTTTTTCCCACTGGGTTTTCTTATGAGTTGTTCCTCTGATGCAGGAGGGTCTGTAATGCCGCTTTTCTACAGTATCAGTACGGTACAGTACAGTACGCTTCAGCACGGTTATTTTCCGTTTCCACTAGTGGATGGAATGGGAGATTTGAGTACTTTTCCGTACTGCCTCAGCCGTGGTTCCATCCCCATAGTACCCGTGCCATGACGTGACGTCGGCCCACTGCCTTACACTGATTGGTCAACGAGTTTCGTCACTGGAAGCGACCTCTGACCCTTTGGGAAAAACAACTCAACCGCCATCTTTAAAAGCGGCTGCTCTGCTTGGCTCTGCTTCGGCTACATTACGTCCTCCTCACTCCAGAGAAATGGAATCGCACAGAAAGCCCCAAAAGTCCTGGTCCTGGTCGGTGGAAGAGGTCCACACGTTCCTCTCTTCCTTGTATGACATTTATCAACATGTGTGACATTTATCAACATGTGTGACATTTATCACATGTATGACATTTATTAACATGTGTGACAATTATCACATGTATGACATTTATTAACATGTGTGACAATTATCACATGTATGACATTTATAACATGTGTGACATTTATCACATGTATAACATTTATCAACATGTATGACATTTATCACATGTATGACATTTATCAACATGTATGACATTTATCACATGTATGACATTTATCACATGTGTGACAATTATTACATGTATGACATTTATAACATGTATGACATTTATATACATGTATGACATTTATAACATGTATGACATTTATCACATGTATGACATTTATCACATGTGTGACATTTATCACATGTATGACATTTATCACATGTGTGACATTTATCAACATGTATGACATTTATCAACATGTATGACATTTATCAACATGTATGACATTTATCACATGTATGACATTTATCAACATGTATGACATTTATCACATGTATGACATTTATCACATGTATGACATTTATCAACATGTATGACATTTATCAACATGTATGACATTTATCAACATGTATGACATTTATCACATGTATGACATTTATCACATGTGTTCTATATTCTTTCTGTGTGTTAACTGTTGATTCTCTGATCTGTGATTTCAGTGGTTTTGTTCAGTCTCTGAGATGATGCTGCTGTGATTTAGGGAAATACAAGAATAAGTTGTGTTGTGTAGTGTTGTGTTGTGTTGTGTTGTATGTCGCAGCACGTTTATGCCGCAGCAGACTCCTTGTTGCAGCGCAGCAGAAAGAGATAGACATCCTCGCTCCAACCAATCAGAGAG